>CALQYR020007213.1:171438-233759 GCA_943334845.2 Auanema sp. JU1783 | reverse complement strand
AACGAGAAAGAAGAACAAAGAGTTTTCAAAATGCACAGGATAAACGACACCATAAGGACTCAGACAGGAAATCAATCGATAACATGTAAGTTAACACGTCCAGAAAGGTTGAGTTTCGTGACCAAAATCAACCATTATCAGATATATGAAGCCAGGAAGATACAACATAGATTTTATTTTTCATCATTCAATAGAGTGAACTTTCGAAGAGTCCATACAAAAATCACAAAATGGAACATGTTTTACTTCCGTTCTCCGGGAAGAGAATAGTTTTTTTGGCGTAGGCTGGGGGAGGCTCATGGTTCCGCAGATATGCTTGGCGGGCTTGAAGCTCTAGTAACTTTTCCTAAAATTGAGAAGCATCACCAAAAATCTCATAATGATGAAAAACCTGAAGAGCTGTCATCTGATCTTGTTGTCCTTGAAATGTGGATGATTGCTGGCTGATAGCGGATTTAAGGCTCTCTATTTCTTTCATCAAAGCAGACTCACTCATCTGTCTAAAAAAACAATTCAACCACTGAAAACTCAACGTACATCTTTATATCATCACTCGCAACGGACGAGTTTCGTCCTTTTCCAGCCTTCCTCTTCTGAGCACTCATCGGAATAATTTCTGCATTTTCGAATTCATTCTTCAGCCAAGTGTTGACAATAGTCGAGTCATTATCATTTGGAGAATTTTCACTTGTATTTATAATACTGAATGTAGGTTCGACTCACGAAGAGGAGTTTGCACTCACCTTTTACTATTGGATGAATCGATCACCACGAACACATTCTCTCCTCTGCCGTTTATCATTGATAAACGAATTTTGTACTCTGATAGGTCACTGTCTAACCTTCAAAAAGATATAGGAAGTATCAGCATTGAAACTTTACCTCAAGATTAAAGCAGGTAATGGCACAATATGTTCTACAGCAGGTAACTTCTCTTTCCTTTTCACCCCCCAACGAGACACTGCTTTCTCTTCGTTCGCCCTTCAACAAACTGATGAATAAATTCTAATTCAATATATTTCTTACACTCTCTGAACAACCGCTACATCTTTAGTATCATCCAAGTTCTGCAGCGTAGCGATTGAGGACCGCACGATACCCTTAGAGCCCCAGAAATACAACTCACTTTCTGTGGTACCAACCAAGCTATATCCATCGCCACAATAAGCCATCTATATGAACATTGCTTTGTGACATGATCAAAAAACTAAACTGAGCAAGGCTTGGACAACAAAGATTTCACAGGTCGCATATGGCAAAGCGGAACGACATCTGTATGAGCCAATCCTAGTTCACCATGAGAATTGCAACCAAAGAAAAAGACTTGTCCTGACTCTAGGATGACTGCGAAAAACTTTTTTCATATTTTCCTCCCCGAACAAATCGAACCTGCCAAATTGTTTCTGCCAACATCCACATCAATGGCTCTTGCAGGGAAAGTCTTCATCACTGTCGGAAGAGAAAAACATTCAACATTGACCTGGACACAAAGGTTTAGCGAAGCAGTTACGTGATGATCTCTTACTTTTTCTTCTTTGGAAAAGAAACCTGTCCGACAAGCCAGATTCAGTTTATTATACTTGTTACTTCCCATTGCAATGAGATGCCCCGTTTCCGTCAACAAAACAGTGGCGTCTATGCCACAGCGAGCTGTAATGACACGCCCAACAGATGTTGGAACTGTTATCTTAACATGACCAACTACTATCAAATGTTGAACTCGAGTCAAACCTTCGTGGGGTCATACACATGTTGCGAATCTCCTGTTCCTAGTTTGCCGCATTCCCCACTGCCCCAAACGAAGCATTCATTCTCTTCTGTCAGTGCTATACAATGTTCGTAGGAACATGTCAACTCAACCACGTTTACACTTAAAATCTTTTAAATAGATACATAACTCAGATGAATACCGTAACAGCGCATTTACTAAAGATGGTCGTAGAACGTCATCTGAACCTTTACCCAAACCTGTGAAACGTTTACAACCACAGGCTAAAACAGCTCCTCGATCACACGAAAATAAGCTGAACGAATAATAGATAATGCTTGAGAGTTGTCAAACCTGAACCCGTTTCCAGCTGATACCGAATGAACATCTCTCCCACGCAAAGTTGGTACGAGGAAGGGAGTTTTTCTGAAAAAGTGAGATTGAGGTACAAATATGACATGAGAATCTTCTACCTATCTACTCGATCACCCATTCCCAATTGTCCCTTACTGTTTTGTCCCCAAGCATAAACCTCGTTACTATACGTTAAAATTAATTGATGAGTTTCACTAACAGAAATCTGAAACCAATTATAAGCTATCAGAAAAGAAGAATGAACAACTTGTCGAACTGAAACTTTTTCAGGAAAATTTTGGACAGGATGAAGACTTATCGTAGAAGCAGAAAATGTGTATACGGTTGATATGAAAGTTGAAACTGGTCTAAAAGATCTAGGACGTTGAACGTTCACTGAAGGCCTGAGCATCTATAATCAATGGGTTGTCTTAGAACATGTTTTTCTCTTTGAACCGTCAAAGCTTCTGAGGCTGTAGGACGTTTCTCTGGAACTCTAAGTAACAGTTCTCGCACCAACAGCTTTATTTGGGACGAGTAAGGTCCTCGAATGGGCTCATACATGCACTGAAATGAAAAAAATAATATTTGACGCAAGAGAGAAGAGAGAGCTCACGTTCATGATCTTATTTACGAGTACAGGCAGATTATCTCCTTCAAATGCTTTTTGTAAACATGTCATTTCATATAAAATACAGCCTAATGCCCACATGTCGCTTTTCTGGTTGTAAGGTTCTCCACAACACTTGAAAATGGAAAGCTATTCAATAATCTCAAACAACTCCAATAACCATTTCAGGACTAATGTAATAAGGGGTCCCGACAACTGTTTTTGCACCTTGGGCGATCGTATCGGTTCCCATTATCTTGCTAATTCCGAAATCTCCGACTTTAACAAAACCGTCAGCCGTCAGGAATATATTGGCTGTTTTTAAATCTCTACAAAGCCTATCACATTAGTTATGAACAGCTTTTACCTATGTAAAACGCTGTTGTCATGTAAATAGGAAACAGCTGATAACATTTGAACCATTAAGTCAGTGATTATTTCTTCGCTTAAAAACGTCTGACTCTTTGCTAAGTATTGAGCTAGAGTTCTGAAAAGGAAGAATCGATTCATTAAATCGAACAAAGAAAGTTTTCTCTAAGTTTTGACTAACCCGCCATCTGCATACTCCATTTCAATCATCAAGATCCCGTCTTCTTCGAACGAATCATAATATGATATGATGTTCGGATGATCTATCCGAGAGAGCAAATTAACCTATAAAGAATAATCAACGTTGATATCAGTCCTTAGCTCAACTTCATTTAGGGCTGACTGTCGTTGAACACTATCTAGATCGTACATGTTGATTTCCTTGACTATCACTAGAGAGCCATCATCTCTTTTCTTGTACAGCACAGCAGAACCAAAAGCTCCTAGAACGATATGAATGATTGGGGGAAGAAGCATGCAAACGAACCTTTTCCGACGGTTTTTATCCGTTCATAACGGGAGGCAGCAGTCGTTACCCGACTCATATCATCGGATTTGCCATGAAGCTGATTGATATTCAAATACACTTCAACAATACGTCTGAAAGGGAAAAGCGAATAGTACATATAATTAAAAGATTGTTTATGATATTGGCTGAAAAAAGCTGAAACGAACCTATTGTGTGGATGTAGATCTGTGGAGAGAAATTTGGAAACAAACCGAACTGCAATCTATAAAGCCGAATAAAATCTGATTAATCATTCAATTATGTGATTAACGGCTGTCGCATACTCCTTCTCGAGACTCTTGTGAATAATTATCTTTCAGAGGCTGCAATCTCACATACAAGATAAAATGATGAGAAAAACGAAATGTGTGATGGTGATAATGATTAGCAGACAACGATATAGAAAAATGAATAGATTGAAACCTCAGAACTAACGATGAAGATTTGAGATGGAGTGAAAGTATTCATAAATAGGAAAGAATGTTGGAGATAAAGAGAATCTGAGAGGTTGCAGAACTCCGAGCTTTATCTGCATGGCTGGCATGGAAACGGCAAAGAACAGGGAGACGCCAGTGCATAGTAAAAATTTGAGCCTTTTTTAAAAACATACTTTCTTCTTGGTCATGCTCTGTAGCGCAGACACAATGCTGTTCTGATCAGGAAGGGAAGCAGTGTTAAGGAAGAAATCAACAAACGCTCCATCATTCATCCGCTCCTTCAAAAAACTTTTATTTATTTGATTTTTTATGACACCGACCAAGAGAAGCCAACGAAAAAATTTTCGCACAACAGAATTTTCTGGACGTAAGGAAGCCTTGGTAATGACCTAAAGATCAAAATGTTCTGGATGATTTTAGAAAGAAAAAAACCTCAGCTGTCTCCGAACATAACCTCAACCCTGTTCGCTTCCCATGAATGTTCAGTCCAAGGCTCCTGATATTACCTGGTACTCTCCGGCATATTTCTTCTGAAAAAAAAGTCCTTCAATGCAAATAATGGCTGATTGCCTTTCAAGGATCGCAACTCTGTGTCCCCAAAATCGTAATAGATAATTATAATATTTGATTGAGCCGATGATCGAACATCGCGGCATTCTGAATGACAGAGCAAAACAATGGACATAACGTCGCCTTAAACACATCTTGTCAACGAAATTAAAACTTAGTTTATTCAACTCATAATATGTCATAGAGTAGCCTTAGATGAGAGAAAAGTGAAACACGATGGAATTAAAAAAAATAAGAATATATTACGAAAAGAATACGAAAAACTGGTACAATATCGGTGACACATGTATCCATGGGCAACCACGAAAATTGGAATACCTCTCTCCCTCTTGTTCTCTCGCTGAAATACCACAGCCGAGATTATTTTGAATTGGAATACTGAGACTCATATGAATAATAAGCGGAAAGAGTGAAACAATTAAATTATTATATCTATTTTCAAAAAGATGGAAGAGATTAAACAATCTGGAAGTTATTCACTCGTTCAAACTCGTATTTAAGACATGATTTTTTTGTAGACCAAATTAGTCAACTCATCAATTATCCCCTTTCCTTTAGAAGTTCCTTTGATGTGAGGTTTGACAACAACAAGCTCTTTCAGCCTATCTATAGCTTCTAGAGATCCTTTCGCTGATACCATGAATCGACCTATAATGAGACATTCATTAATTGAGAATCAAGGTGATTGAGAAATGAATGCAACCATTCTGAGCAAAAATCATTACTTCCTTTTACGTCGGACAGGGAGAGCGGTCTTAAAACTATATCAACCAACTGAGC
Source organism: Auanema sp. JU1783 (assembly GCA_943334845.2). NCBI lineage: Eukaryota > Metazoa > Nematoda > Chromadorea > Rhabditida > Rhabditidae > Auanema > Auanema sp. JU1783. The sequence continues at coordinate 228,423 of CALQYR020007213.1, read as the reverse complement.
CTTTTGCTTGAGTTTATCCCTAACACGATCGACATCGGGGGAAGACAGGCGATCTGAATTAGAGTTGTTGCAATGTAGGTACGTAAATGATCATACCCGGCAACTGGATACAGAACGGCTCACATTCTCTGATGATAGCATCGTCACGTTTCGGATCAGAGGATAATCGTAGCTCTTCGAAGCGCAAATTGAAAACCATATTATAATAACTTTTTCTCGCAGCCTGAGAAGATATCGATAATATTTCAACAAGAACTGATGTAATACTTTGTGGATCGGACGCCATTCTCCACGTAAGAAACAAGAACTCAGTCCAATCAAGGAAAAGCTCAGGCTATCTAATTGGAAAAACTTCCTCGATGCCAAGTACTCAAAGAAAGGAACTAAAACAGAAGCGTTGGAAGTGATTATTTCTTTCTGAATTGATCCGTTCACGATTTCCTCAAGAGAAGTATTAACAGGGATCTGAAATAAACGTCTTTTGATGCATGGAATCGAGAACCAAACCTGAATGAATGGCTTCGTTGCATCTGCGTTGAAACATGGCAGAATTCCATTACCATGTTGTAGGAACAAAAGGCACAAATGATGACTTCTGAACCGTTCAGTGAACAGGTTGTGTATTTTTGCCCATTCACAGATGATAAACATAGCTCTCTCCAGTCCTACAAAATTTCTCCAGCTTTGATGAGCTGCTATATCGTACCTGGATATACCGTGAGATATTTCTTTATAATTATGCCAGCACGATCCTCAGTATCTATTCTACAGAAATCTTCGAACTGTCGGCCATTCTCTTCTATATAAAGTTCACTGTGTTTATCCATCATCTATTATGAAAATATGAGAGAGAAACAAGGAAGCATACTTACTGTAGTTAAAGCCTGAGATGAAGTCAGAAATTCTTTTTTTTGGAAACTTTGAGCTTGTCGGACTTCTGCTAATATGTCATAAGCCACCCAAGCAAAAGACAACTTTTTCTCTTTCGTGGTCGCAGCGCGTTCTAACAGAGACAATGATTCAAAGAGTTCCCGTAATATCTGAACATACCGTAACATACTCTATAGTAAGCAACGGCTTTCTGCTTCATTTCAGGAGTTGGGCTAGAACAATCTCGATGAAAAACGTTTTCTTCATCGTAAAACGGTTTTTCGATTTTCTGAGTGCTTTGTTTCCAGCCTCCGAACTCTTCAAAGAATTCTTCACGAAACTTGCGGAAGATAGAAGTAATCTTGGATTCGATCAACAAGTTCGTGTTGAAAAAACTCATGTCATCTTGGTCCTATATAAAGCACTTTTACTTTAGAAATGTTAATAGTGCCAACCTTATCAGAAATCCTATTTCTCATTTCGCATATATATCCTGAGAAGGCTTCTGCTTCAGTCTGAATACCATAGTTCTCCATTACAGTCTGAAACTTAGATAAACACAGACAGCTAACTTTACCCAACCCGGAGCAGATTATTATATTTCGCTAAATCTTGAAGTGCTGTAGCACGATAGTTCTCCCATCCTTCAACGAATATGCTTTCGTCAATCTGCGCAACAATATTAGACAAAATGAGAAGGATCGGAATTACCTTGATTCTCAACTGATCATCTCTATCTTCTGATATACGTAGAACATCCTCAATAGATTTGATATCCCTTGAAGAGCATAATACCTATTCTCGTTTACACTCATGAAAAACCTGTATAACTGCCCAATTAATCGAGGGCATACGTAAACAGGCTTATTTCCGTGCTCATCTCCGTGATAATCAGGAATGATATCAGCAGCTTCCGGAGGTATATCTTCTTTTGTCTGAGGATCTATTAAGAAAACAAAACAACTTTGATGAGAAAGAATTGAATGAAACCTGAGGTCCAGGCCTTGGTGAGAGCTGGAGGTGGTTTACCAGATTTCGTAAAATCGACAGCCATCGATATTTTTTTCGCCAGATTTATGCAAACCTTGAAAAAAACTTTTAGAGTGAGGCGCATGGGTGTTAAATACGGTCGAATTAATTCCATATAAAGCAGATTGATGAAGGAAATTGTTCGAGATAACACCCACAGAATCTTGCAGCATGTAATTTAAATAAAAATCAATCATTTTCTCATTCTAAAAAAAAGAAATTGGAAACATTCTCTTCAGGCTATTACCAATGTAGCGTCATCTAATTTCTCGATCCTTTTACTGTCTGGAGTATAATCGAATGCTGGCTCATTACGGTCCAAAAGGAGATCTGGATCCCAAATAACACTGTACTCATCTCCATCCAAATCAGATCCAGCCATTTCGTCCGGATGAGGTCGAGGACCATGCTGAGGAAAAACAACGACATCGACGAGATGCCGAAGCTCTTTAACGTCAATGGCTTCAAAAACTCTCACATCTCCAGCTACATTGCAAGGATTTTTCGTAATCAGTACTTTGCCTGCAAATAAGAAATAGAACAAAATCATTTGATAGAAGAGACCTGTTAAAACGGCCTTCGGAGCGTGAATGGTAGGAAACTTGTCTTGGATGTTTTTGGTATATTGTACGAATATCTATTACGTTAAAATTGAAATAGTACTTCAAGTTGTGTCTTTCTTTACCTGACCATACTGAAGTCTTCCCGTTTCATCCAAAATGCCTAACATGGATCTTCCCAATTCATAAGGGATTTGAATTTGCTCTTTCCGTAACTGCTTAGCTATAAAATGAGCTATAACAGGAAATTCAACCGATTAGATGTACTGATGGCATATTTAGTGGCTGATTTAACAAGTGATCGGAAAAAGGGCTCATCGCACATCGTGAACCCGGCTCTTTGATGAAGACGATCAATATCAATTCTACGTGGCAACTCCTATGAAAAAAACACTGTTAATAGGAGAAAAAAAAACACACTTTGAGTTTAACGCGGCAATCGTGCTCATAGACTAAAGACGACGCAAAGCCACGAATTTGTTTATCGAGCAGTTGCTGAATTCTACCCACTATCCGGGTGTGGCTATCTGACGACTGCATCTCAGCTACCTGCTTATAGGAAACTCTTCATGACTGTGACAGAGAACCTAACTTGATCCAAGATATTGATGAAGGGTTTGTTAAGTGCCACTGGAACTGGGGCGGAGGGTTTAACTATTTCCAGAGCTGATTCTGTTCCCGTAAACCTGGAGCATCGATTAAACAATCGGTTTTTACAGCTTACTTGATTTGACTGTCACGAACTGCACAGTGAATGAGCCAATTTCTAATTGAGGAGCAAGCTTCATCTTCCTTTAAATTAGGAATTTCATTTTCGATAGCCCATGCAGCTAATTCGTCTAGATATGGATCTACAGAAACGACACCTTTCATGCCTTTTAGACGGAACTATCAGAAACAGATATGAAAAGGAAAAAGAAGAAAGTCTAACTTGAAAGCAGCTTGGATATCCTTCAGAAGAACCATTGAAATCTGTTGCTATTCTTTGAGCATACTGTTTACTGATCACTCCCACTCCATCGCTAAACGTGTAGGGAGATCTGAATTAGAACGAAGTGAACTAATACACAAAGAAAAACTAGCAATTTCTCTGGTACACAACCACCCACGACATCATACGTTTTGGCTAACGTATCCTTCTCCAAACGAATGCGAGTCTCCTGTAAAATCACGTTGTTACAGTTTCAACTGTTTTGACAACATCACCTTACTCTGAGTGAAACATTGTCCCAACCTAGCCATATACTTAGGTACACTTTCGATGTTATCGAATCTATCAAGAATAACTCATGAAAACTAATTTTCTTATTATTTTACCTGCCCAAAGAGTTTCGTACCTGCTGTATATACATACAGAGCGTTGGAGGAATTTCGGCGTCTTTATTTTGCTGAGGAAAAATATTTTATTCCAAAATTCATAGTTTTCTCACCTACCTTCAAATATTTTTTTATGTCGACCTTCCGATTTTTCAGTAAAAAATAAGCCCCGTTGTCTCTCATTTGTGAGTTTGAACTACCAAGGTAACCGAAATCCCGTCCTACAAAGAGTTTCAACAAAAACGAAAGATAAGAGTAACACCTGCCACAGTTACTCCATTTGTTAGTCGTTTGCGCACTGCGTTGTCAATCAAGAGTTTTGAAGTTTTATTCTGTCTCATTTTCTGATTATCATCATCTCTATTGAAAAACGAAAATATTCTCCACAATATTCCGACTCACCTGAACTGTATCCGAAGAACTTTTGTACCATCACCGTCGAAATTCCTGATGACTCTGTTTGACATCAGCATTTCCGGAACAACATAAACTACCCGAGTAGGTGTGAAGATGATCTGGAACCAACGTGCCCAAAAACAAAACAGAATCTCATACCTTCCGAACACGGTTGTATCCATCTTTTTTCTCTTTATATGCCAAGAACTTTCCTTCGCTTTTCGCTATTGTCGCTTCTCTGAACAACTCAATCAGACACTGAGTGAGATATAATTAAGGAAGAAATGTCATGAAAAGTACTTTTGTGATGCTGCCAACACGTTTCCGCTCATCTAGAAGAGTAACGAGTCTCTCCAAGGCTATTTCACACATCTGAACATTATGAGAATATGTAGTTATGAGGTGAAAGCTTACATCGAAGTTTTCATGCAAAAGAACCGTAATCACATTCAGAAAATGTTTCCAATGGCTTTCAACTAACCACAGCTGGTCTTTGACTACTGCCCCTCTGTAGCAAATGGTTAAGAACTATCATCACTTCCTTTACCGAGATATTAGACATTCGATCAGGTAACGAATAACAAAGGCTTTCCGACTGTTCTCGAGCTGTTGCTCTCTTGATAGTAACTTGTCATTGGGAAAGTTCTGAAAGGAACAAAATATAATAACAATATCCACAAATCAATATCGACAGAGATGTGGTAGGTGACGCCGAGAAATGACGGGTATTATAATTCGAGGGCTAACTGCGCGCGAATTGCTCTATATTCAAATTGCACGTACTTGTTCAAGAAACCTTTTGAAAAACGGTTCATTCTCATGTAATGGACACTCTCCTTCTTCTAGCCAGTTGTAATAAGGGGAATAGCGACCAAGAAAACAATTGATAACTGGCAGTGTGGCGAACTCTATAGGTGTTAGGCATCTAGTACGTAACCTCGAGATGATTGAATACAATGTTGCTAACTAAATAGCACTAGCTTATTGAAGGTGGTAGAAGAGTAGAGCCTACTTCGACTGATGTTCCGAACTCAAGCACTATAAACGAACTGTCAGCAATGGCAGCGTCCTTAGCATACTCTCCAATGAACCTTCCACGCTTTATAGTAGTGTTTCGATCAAACCGTGGAGGTAATCCTTGTTTCGACTGAAACAGAAGTCATAATGCCTACAAAGACAGAACATACTTGGTTTTCCTCACTACGCTTAATGAATGGAGGACAGTTCAACTCAATATACATTCGAATACGATTCTTGCCGTGACAATCATTCACTGCAGTATCCACTATTATTCGACGTACGAATGAACGTTGAATCTGAAATTTCATTAATCTCGTTAATTTATGCTTCGTACTTACAACTATTCTATATTTGGCATGGCGAGTGAACGAACGTTTGGTAGCTTGTTCGTAACCTGTAGCATCTGACACAACATTTTTTTAGCGAAGGTTTACCTCGTTCAGGGGTATTGAAACTGCACACGATCATATCTGCTCTGTCGAATTCGAAATCAGTGTACATCTGATCTTGCAACCGCTTCTTATTTCTCGATTCAGTCGCTTGCTCTTCGGAGAAAGACACCTTGGAAGAGATGGAACATCTAACTTAGGAAAGGCTCACCTCCCAATGGCTCATGAAAACCCCTGACTGGATGTTACCAAACATAACTGCCGACGTCGGTATTTTCTCGAGGACGGTTCTGAAGAAAAATGGTTGATTACTGAGTTTAAAGGGAGAAAGTACATGAGGCTTCGATCGAAACATTCAGGGCTGAAAACAGTAAGAATTCCTTTGTAATGGTGTGGAAGACCAACATTGCTAAGCTCATTGAGATACTTCTGAATTGCTGGGAGGAAGTTCTTTCTGTAGTCTTGATTTCCAATCTATAAACACATACAGTGCTGTCCTGTTCTTCATCCTCTTACCACATAATGAACATCAATAAATTTCAAACAACCAATTTCTTCGATTTCATGAGAAGTTCCATCATCGATAGTGAAGTGGTACTGATCGAAACACTACATTCATTTATAACCGAGCTTCATCATTATGCAAAACAAACCTGAACCAGAATTTTTTTGTGAATATTGTGGACTTCATGATTAGAGTGAGGTATTTCAAGCTTGACGCGTCCTTCAATACGGTCTCGTCCCATGAACCTTATTCATAAAAAATGTAGAACAAAAAGGAAAAACAAAATATTGAGAGGAAAAGACTCCCACAAAAGCTGGAGGAAAATGTATCATTTATTATTTATCAAATAAATTTTATAGAATTTTCACAATTGTCGAAAAGGTTTTAACTTTTCCATAGTCTTCTTTATCAAGTAATCATGCAGTTCGTGCTCCTGAAAGAAAAAATAGGCTTTGCGAATCCGGTATGCTTTCTACCTCAGCTTTCCACGAAGAGTAATACTTATCTACTCTCACTACTGCGATATCCCTAAGTTTTCTGAGAGCACTACTAGTACCTCGAGCCATGACCACCATGGTATCTGGAACATGGAACTAGAAAACGGAAGAATAGAACTGACTACCATCATTCATAAGTCTAGTTGAAATTTCTGTGATACCTGAAGCATTTTTTAGCATACCAGCTATTTCATCGCGCTCTGAAAACGGATATTGAGTCTCAAAAAACAGTTTACAACAGTTACCATCTTCAGGAACAAGCATGCAAAAGGGATTTCCATCGATTATCGTTTCATAAACGTCACCGTCCTCGATGGTTGGCACGATTATGAATTTCAGAGATATTAGTAGCCTATAATAAGATTTCAGAGCTTCCTAAATATATGAAGAGTAGATAGAAAAATAATTTAGTCATAGTTACTTCGTGCAGTGGTTTCCATTCACCCCTCGTCAAAACTGATACGAATCCAGTATGTGAAAAATTGATACTCTCTATTTTCTTGAAGTTTAAAGAACTTATAAACTCAAAGAAAGAGAGCAAAAGTTTATAAGGTTCTTCTAAGACTACTTTTTCTTCTTCTAATTGCTGCACTGGTACTGTTTTCTCAATCTGAGTTAGCTCAGACATGTAAAAAAAAAAGAATGAAAAATTACTTCTTCAAACTGAATGTCAGCTGTAGTCCTGGTGTTACCGAAGCGTTTGAGGCTGAACGCCAAGAACAAGTGCATTAAATGCTTTTCCGTAAACCGACCATCAAGTAACTTCAAATTATCAGCCCACTCCCGTAGAGCAAATAGGATCTCCATGAGACCTGATGGGTTAAGTCAAAAGAAAAAGAAACAAACGATATTTTACCTGAGTACTTTGAACAGTACTGTTCTAAGTTGAAATCTGTTTTGAGAGACAGTGCAAAAGATTCGAATTTCTGGGGTTCTGACGATATAACTTTTTCACAGGCTGATCGAATTCTCTGAGCAAAAAAGCAATAGATTCTCATCACACTATGTTTCTTACCATGTCAATAGATTCTGTATGAACACCCTCAGTTAACAAGTGATCGGGTGACTGTAAAATCTTGGATAAACGGTTGTCGGAATTTATCTCGTAAAGTAGCCAACCGAACGATAAGAAACGTTCTCCTGTACTCAAAGCATGTTCTACAACATAAATGATTAATTGGAATGCAACCGATCTAAGCATGTAAACTCAGATTGTGATCAAGACTTATGAAAAAGAATTCATTTATCAACTTACTATAGGCGACCATATAATAAGCAGAGGCTTTTCTTTTCATTTCCGGAGTGAATATAACTACATTCCGTTTAAGAACATCGGTAGACTCTTCATAACGGTATTTAGATTGAGTATAACGTCTATAACCTCCAAATTCCTGAAAAATGTCACACTGCGTGAAATAGCTCATTGTAACGAATACAAACTTCGAAGAAACTCGCTCTGTACTTTCTGAAAATATTCGAAACACGTTTGTCGATGACCTGCTTGATATTGTAATAAGACTGATCATCCGTACCCTAGAAATAACAAAAATGAATAGTTATGTTCAGCAACAAACTTTTTCTCCCATCTTGTGGGCGTTATCTCTTACAAAACCGGAAAACAACTCGGATTCATAACGTATACGATATGAGATCATCACTGACTGAAAATTGCTTCCATTTACGACATCAGTTGCAAGACCTATTTTACCCGTATTTCATTGAGATAGCAATTGAACGAAAACGTCGCATCTGCTTCATAACTCTCCCATCCTTCCTCTACCATAAGATGATCTATCTAAACAATCACTTGAGAAACATCTACAGAGTAACACACTTCAATAACAGGCTCTTCCTTCAATTCATCAGCAATGTATTCTTCGATTTTTCTCACTTCTCTAAAGAAATTAAGAAATGAAACACAGAAATAGCACACAACACAACCTGTATAGCTCACCAACCCACCGGTCACTCGCATACATGGGTCTATACGTTCTACTATTACTGTAATCGGGATAATACTCAACAGATTCAGGTGGACCCCAATTTCCATTTATATCTGTAAATCATGAAAAATGAAAAAAGGATATAACATGACTGTTCACCTTTAGTCCAGTTCCTAGTTAGTCTTTCTGATGGAATGCCGGTCTTTGCGAAATCTAATGAAACTGCAGCTTTAGAGGCAAGACTTTCGCAAACCTAAACATTCATGATATCTTTATATAATCCTACTTACTTTAGAAGTTATATGGTATGTATCAGCATTGAACAGGTGACAGTTTGATATATGCCCAATAGCATCTTGTGTGATAACATTGACAAAGAAATCAGCACAATATGAGTTCTGGAAGTGAAAAGTAACCGAAATCAAACAAACAAATAGTACCAATTTCTCTAAATCCATTTCAGAACCTTCCCAGGGCTGACTTGGACCTGTTACGTTCTCATTATTTGAAGTGTCAACGTGTTTAGTAGTTTCCTTGTTGTATTTAGGCGACTGGCTCATGTATGACTTTGCGGGAACATTTTTTTCCAGCATTAGCTCTGGATCCCAAATAACCGAGTATTCATCTCCATCCAAATCAGATCCTCAAACATTGTAATGTGCGAATCAGTTTCAAAAAAACTAATGGTTACCTGCCATCTCATCAGGATGAGGCCTCGGGCCATGTTGCGGAAAAACAATAACATCCCTCAGATGATGAAGCTCTGGTATATCCACAGCCTCAAACAAGCGTAAATCACTCAGAACCATCGTTGGACTCTTTGTTATCATAACAGGACCTGTCAAATATTACAGAGTGAGAGATGAAACCAAACACATGTAACACCTGTGTGGACAATGGTGGCACAATTACGCTTTGGATTATATGACGAGCATGAAGACGTATATTGGAAAAAAACCTTTCAAAAAATATCAAGGTTTTCGCTTAATGGGTCAGCTTACTTGTCCAGACTGTAAAAAACCCGTTTCATCCATAACTCCCATCATTCCTCTTCCTAAGTGATTTGGGACAGCTATTCGAAGCTTCTGCATTTGTCTAGCTGGAATATATTGGGATTCATAAGTTCAAAAATTATAATAGATTACTAATTGAGTCATATGCACTAGCCAGCAACAATCCTCGGAAAAACGGCTCAAAGAAAAGATTCAAGCCTGTACGTTCATCAAGCAAATCGATGTTAATTCGTTTAGGGAAGCTCTGGGAAGTAACGGAAGAATAGCAAAATCGCAAGTGCAAAACATACTCGAAGACACTGTCGACAATGAAAATCTGAGGATAATTGCTTCGCAATATTTTTCAAATCCATATCCAAAAGACTTCTAATACGATTTCTGATTCTATCATGAACAGTTTTGTTTGTTTCAGTTGCCTATAAAAAGTGTCAACTGTCAGGTTAACGTTAATATCAAGTTCAGAACTTACGAAGTCCAGAACTGCTATCAGAGGCTTGTTGAGACACATAGAGGAGACTCCAGAATGCTTCACCACTTCTAGCGGCTGTAAATCGTATCTCTTTGCAACAAATCTGAACAAACTTCAATTTTGGACGCTTAGCTGATCACTCACTTTTCTTGACTATATCGGAACATGCATAACTTAGCACCTGATCCCTCTCTACTTTGAATCCCATGTTCTTTAAACCATGCAGCATTATCATCTAAGAAGCGATCTACCGACAATACTCCCTTCATTCCTCTGAATCGTATCTAGAAACCACTTTTCAATCTTTTCATGAATGAGGCGAGTACTTGAAAACATCCAGGGGTACTATCCAACGATAGGTCACAGGTCATTTTATCAGCAAACTCACAGCTTACTGTACCGACTCCATCAGAAAATGTGTATGGCTCACTAGAGAAATAATATTGCATGAATATACTTGTATTATTCTCACCCTTTCTCATTTGATCCACCGATAATGTCATGTCTCCTTTCGTATTCATGCCGCTGTATTTTCACTACTGTTTCCTAAAATGGTAAACAGTTAATGCATCTGCACCGAATCTTAACTCTAGATTGAGTGAAGCATTGACCTAATCGAGCCATCACTTTCGGTATACTATTCAAGCTCTCGAACCTGAATATAAATTAAGTTTGAATTATCTCGAGAAAAATGTGAACCTTCCTAGTTTTTTTCGGAACTTCAGAATACTATACATACATGAATGATCCCTACTATGTGAATTCAACTTAGCTGCGTGTGAATCCAGAATTCCCAACATGAAGTATACACCATGTTCCCTCTGCTGACTGGAGGAGCCACCAATGTAGTAATACTTTTTACCTTCAAAATAAAATAGTTCTGAATCATTCGAAAATGAACCACTCGCCAGTAACTATAATTCCTTCGGTGAACGTATCGATAATTGTACGGATTACTACATTGGGATTTTTCCTCCAATAATTAAGTCTTTTTCCATCTTCATCTCTGCGAACATAAAAATTGTAATAAAACGAAACTTGAGAATAACCTATAAGATATGCGCAAAAATGCGTCATGCTTGTTGGAGCTGTTCGAAGCAGACCTCACTGCACGATTTCCCATAACCATCTCGCTCGGCATCAGAATCATACGGGTTGGTGTTATAACAATTTTCCGTAACATTACATATCCTTCTTTTTCTTCTTCAGCCGAAAGTCCGAAACTCTTCTGTACTCTTTTTTTTTTGTTGAAAAGTTTTTCAAAGGTCTAATTAAGGAACACATGAAACTTTTTAAACTTTTAAAAATTTTATACCTCATGTAGACAATCCAGTAGGATATTCTCGTCTATATATAATAGAATTTCTTTAAGAGTTTCCAAGCATGCCTATCATAACGATAATCTTCTGATTCGAAAGGAGGACTCACAAAGCTGTTCAAGTAGAAATTTTCCTTAACCCTTTCCATGAAATTCACCCATTGCCATGAACGTCCGAGTAGTTGGCACTTTACTATTGTACCTCTTGAACAGCAATTACCCAACTTTTGAAAATTGATCGTACCTTGAAAGCAGAGCCTCCACCAAATAGATACATTCGGTCACAAGATGATCTAATAAAGGAGCAGCACAATCTGATTTACGATATGTCTGAGAGGAATATAGTAACAGTAAAGAAGTGAGATTTACCAAATCCTTCAATTTCGACTGAAGTAATTCGAGCATGACACCATGGTCAAAACCTCTATGTTTTTTCGGTTTATTATCGTTATGCTCCCCTAGGAAGGGACTCTGAGACGTGCTGTAAGTCATCGTTTGATGCTGAAAAGAAGTTATCAACTCATTAACGTCGACAACACCCACGATCACTGTAGAAAATTCTATTGGCACTCTCATTCTAAAATACAGCTTTGATAGAATCATGTACACTTCTTCCGAAAACATAAAAATGTTAAATTTGAATTATTGGTGTGTGCTAACTCTGCTCGATTTGATGTCGACTGTAAAAACTGGACTTTCAGTAAGGGCTTTTGGAGAGCTTTTGAAATGAACTCGACGTTCGTCATGTGGCTTAAATATGAAAACTGTTCGATACCTGGAAGATATTTCTGAATAATATATCATCTATGAGTTGAATGTTGAAATTACCTTGAAGTGGCTAAACCATTTGGTTTTGTCACATTCACGAAGGGAGGTGAACTGAGTACGAAATGTATCAAAAAAGAACTCTCGTGTATATATTCATCCACTAGAATTTTTCGAACATGTTTGAAGGGTATCTAAAATAGAATATCACAAAATAAACAGTATGCTACATACGGTAATTTGGTAATTTACTGTCCCCACTGGCCGATTCCTACGCTGCCCACTGCGGGGTTGAATGTTTTGGACTTTCATTGCTGAAATATTCATTAAGACATTCAGAATAATCAATCTACAACTTTCAGTTTGGTAAAAGTTGGTGAAAATCCGCTCTCTATCATACTCAAAATCCGTTAAAATTACGTGCTCCTTGCTTTTAACTGACCAATGTTCGAAGAAATTATATTGCACAATTGTGGCAAAGAATAATGACTTGGTCGAGACGTTCTGATGAGCAGACCTAATATGGAAGTTAATTGTAGACATGAGCTCTAATCACCGTAGGACTTTCGAAAACCATCGATCACTCGCAAAACGTATGTTTATTTTGCTCACACATTGATAAGCTTCCATGAGCTCAGTGTTATTTTTAACAGCTTTTGCAATGTCAAAGAAACTGGCAGACATATTGTCACCACTGTATCCAGTTATCTGTAAAAGTGATGCTAGGACATGGATGTCAAATGGCTGGTTACCTCAAAAGGTATTGCGCATTCATTTACAAAGCAGTCATTCACAAATATTGGTTCGTCCAAAGGCGTCTTCACATTGAATTGACACATGTGAAAAATCTGAACTCAATGGGGAGTAGAACTAGATTATCTGAGACAATTTACCTTCAACATGAACCTTCTACATTCTTCCAGTAGTTCTGGCTGGTCCGCAAAAGAATAGGAAAACCCATAATTTTTCAATATTAAGTGTAAGTGTTGGATGTTTTGTCTTAAAATTCAAAATTATAACAGAAAACGGAGAAGAGTATCACTTGCTGGACTTCTCACTCATTTGGAATGATTGAACTGATAATCATTTAAAATGCAATTATAGGTAAGTATCTAATGTAGAATAGTGAAAGAGATTGTACCAACACAAACAAGAAAAATTACACGAAACACACTCATCAACTCGATTTCGCAATTGAAATATCAAAACAGAGGGACGTACCGTTTGCCAACGGCGTCTTTTTATCACTGATTACGAGAGAACGACCGATTCCCGCAGATGAAGCAATGATAATAAAAAATGTTCTGCCCGGCGCTTCCACGTAAAAACGTGAGAGTTATGCATAAGTTACGTGGGAAAACGAGAGAATACATGAAAATGAGAGTGCGCGGTATGAACAGAGATTCTTCTCATGTTACAACATTAAACTACGGAATTTTGCGTATTTGCTGTTATTTTCAAACATATTTCTTTGATCGTAAAGCTTTACAAACTGGCGGTCAAGTTGATAATTTCGAGTGTGAACGGTCCCTCTGCTATCGCCATTCTGACAAATTTTGATCGATTCTTAGGATCTATATGAGAACACATGACACAAATTTGTAGATAAGCGAAGATTATTAGATGAAGCGGAAAAAGGCATTTGAATGGCAGCAGATAATGATCTAATGACGAACAATAGACTGTAATGGATTAAAACTTTTTGAGAGATTTGTTTGATAGATGCATAAGCCCATTTTCTCATTTCCCAGAGGTTTCGGCTGATGCCTCAGTGTTTTTGTTAACACATTCCACTTCAAGTCTCTAACAGACTTCTTCTGTATTATCATATGTTTTTTCAATTCATTGATTCTCTATTCTTACTGGAGAATTTCTAGGATTCAACTGGATGGCATAGTTAGTGCCATACACGGAAATAACTTCAACATGCCCTCCCTGGCCAGAAGATCATTGAGCTTCTTTCAAAAGGTTACTGCTTGTTGGATACTTGAGAGTACATAAGGTTAAGATTAGGGTTGAATGAAAGAAGCACTTGGTGTAATCGAGGATTCATGGCGGGATTTCTTTTGTATTCTTCTTGAGATTTATGAACGTCTTTGAGAACACGTCGGCTCTACTCTTCCAAACTCCTCTCCAATACTGTATCTAATTAACTCTATTGTTTTGTGACCTCTTTGTAAATTTCCGTGGGTTTTTGTTTTAGAGAAGAGAAGAAAAAAGGAAGATGACTAAAACATAAGAAATGTTCAAATATAACGAAAGTCCAAAAATCAGCCGTCACATTCTTATTTTTTGAAAACCTCAGAGGTTGATAAATGGCTCAGTGGGACAATAATCTGCTAGAAGTTCAGACACCTTCTCTCACGCCAACAGAAGTGACAAAAGTGAAGATCTGAAAGATAAAAGCGCATCTTTCGTTTCGAGCAAATTGCCTTTTGTTCTTATCGCTTTGTTTTTATTGCCCATTCTTCCTTTGCAGTCTTACCTCCTTGTTCCAACAAGAACAGTTATGGGAGATCGCCCTCACTAACGCAACTCACAAAAAACTAAGGTCAACTACTACTGAAAAACAGTCAGCTCGTAAACGCTAGTTTATAGTTCTAAATCGTTTCGATTTTGTTAGCTTTGATAACCTTTTCAATGCTAGTTGTCCCTAGCGTTTCTCCGAGCAAAACTTTCAAACCTTATTGAGGAGTTCCTCATCTATCCATTTTCTCATGGTCTTCATACATACATACACACACAAAAAAAGAACAAAAGAAACAGATGACGACACTGTTTGAAGAAGTTGAAAAGCATTCTCTTCAAAGTACATCTTTTTTCAGAGACGATGATGAATGATGGAAGAGGAACGAAAAACTCATAGGGAATTTGAATTTTCTCTTCTTCTTCTTCAGTAAGACAACCTGATTAATGGCACCATTAACATATGTGAGTGTGAAGCATTTTTTACCTTCTCTCCCCCACTTCTTTCTCTACCTCTCTTCGAGAAACACAAACTCCGGCTGACCCATGACCCTTGACCAATTAGGATTTGGTCAAACTTTTCTTTGAAAATCCATTTACAAAAAGAATATTTATGGTTTTTTGCCACAGCAATAGAAACAACTCATTGTTGTTCTATAATTTGCATGAGAAAACTGTTGGAGACAATATATCTCATAATTAAGCTCTTCTAATCATAACTTATGAATGATGCAATGACTCATTCGTCCTCCCAATCTCCTAATCTGTCCTCCCTCTCCCTAACTTTCTCTCTCTTTCGTTACCTTTGCTATTCATCTAAATAGTTAAGCTAAAATCCGCTTAGATAGTGAGAGATAGTCTGACCATTGTCAACTCGTCCCTTCTCTTCTAATATTTATTGTTTGATATGTTAATAGCATTTGCACCTTATAAAGAATAAAATAAATATAAGATGTATTCAAGTTATTTTAAGACAAAACATACTTCTTACATCCTTTACTCGCTTCTTTCTTCATTCGAAATATCTGTGAGTTTATTCAAACAAAATTCTTTTATGAATAAAATGCATTCGTCGACAATCCCTTTGATCGCTGGTCCATTAGCTTTTTATTTTTATTATCGATCCCTTCTTTTTTTATTTCATCGTAACTTTCCACCTTTCTGTTGAACTGGCAGTCTGGATTGGCGTTGGAGATTAGATGGATCGGGTAGGAAACGTGCTGACAAAATCAGAAAGAAGACAGTACTAATAGTGAGAAGAGATAGAGAGGAGAAGGAAATAAGAGAGGACGCAATGTTATTCTGAAGATGACTTGTCATATCTCACTTGTCACCTTTTGGATTACCTTATAAACAAGAGGATTAGATGACATCAGCTATGGGAATAGAGACCCTAGATCAAACTGTTACGAACAAGATTATTAATAATAAACTCTCTTTTGTCTGTTAAAACAATAGTTGTCAGACTTGCCTAGTCATTACTCAACCCCATTCAACAAAGCCCTAACGACAGTCAAAACATCAAAATTGGAACCCCTAGTCTCCGTATGCGATGGTTATTAGATACGTAAGATTCTAAATAAGAAGGAAATCAATGCTTTTTCACACACTTATGTCAACATGATTGACATGAAGAATACGACTACACCAACTTCTACTCATTTCACTCAAAAAGCCGATCGTCTTTCCAGACTTTAACTGTCAGTCCATTTGACGTTCTAATTAATCCTCCTAATATGTGATTACTTTCTCAAATCAAACAATCGCTCTTTCATTCTGTTCGTTAGCCGCTAGAGCAGACATCGTCTCATCCTCAACTGAATGAACCTCTAACAGATATAAAAACTAATGATGCGTAAGCTTCAACTCTTCTCTCGAATTTATTGGAACAGTTTTCAGGACAGAAGTCGCCTTGATCTTTGCCGGTACAGGCACTTATGACATTACGATATAAGGGAAAGGATAGTCTGTCATGACTATAGTTGTTCCGCCTCAGTTGCATCATGTCCACCTGTCGCACATTCGAGGACCTCGGCTTCACAATTTTGCTTCAGTATGATTTTGGCGCTCGATGACTTCCGACCTTGAATTTGGCTTCTGAACAAAACATCCAAACTAACAGATGTCCGAACAGGATATTCATTGAGAGCGATAGCGCACTTAACAATGAAACCAATATACCATTATATGCTTTTGCTTTCGTGCTCATATTAGCGAGCATAGAAAGGTTGGTGAATGACTAACACAGGTCAGAAGCATTCTAACTTGACGGAATAGAGCACATATTACAAATTCATAACAAAGTCAAAGATTCATTCACTATTCAAAAGAATTCTCTAACCATCTTTCTAAAGAAATTCCTCATCTCTTTCAACATTTCAAACATCAATCCTTCCCCTTTCCCCACTTATTTTTTTTATTATCCCGCAATCAGGTGCTTTAACACAGCTGAATCGACTTCAATATCAGAAAACACTTTTTAAAAGCATTTTTATGTTCGAAAGCTTAATGACTAGACCTGCGGCTTAGAAAACCTTTTCTCATTCAACTTCCCTCTTTCACCCCTCCACCTCCTTCCTCTCTCATAAAACGTAGATGAAGAAGAAAAAAAATCAAATAAAAAGAGGCGCCAAACTTAAAAGCGACAAAAAAGGTTGAATTGCCTTTTGCGAACTATTACAAACCCAATTTTGGCATATGAGAAAACATAAAAATTGCATCATACTTTTAAGAATTTAAAAGATTTTAATGAAAACAAGATAAACATACCTTTCGTAGAAAGTGGTTATCGCCCATTCTAATGATAACAGCAAAACTCAACCGATCACCATGCGCACAAACAACAAAATGATTTAAATACAACTTTTGGCGCTAAAAAAGTTCTTTATGTTCACGTATCGTTTGTCAATTGCCATCTGCCTTACATATTCGGTCCCTCACGTTATTTTTTTTATTTTTCAAATTTTTTACTCCCATAAATCTTGGTATATTCGAAAAAAATGGCAGCTGGAGTGGTTAGTGGGATGCGAGGAGAGGACGGTCTTTCTAATTATGACGAGGTCGTCCGTTTTGAGTCTGTCTCCATTTCCGCGTGCATTTTCATTCTTACAATTGCCTTTCTTTTGAATGGAAAAGGTAGAAGAATTGAAATGAACGTATAAGATGGTTGTAAAATGCAATCCGTAAAAGGCTGCTAAATCATTCAGATGAGTGAGTAAGTGAGGAAAGTTAAGTGAATGTTTTATAACTTGATGCGATCGCTTTACAAGTAATCGCTATTTGGAATTGTTTGATGAGCAAAAAAAAGAAAAACGAACATGCTTCCTCTCTCTGTAGGTTTTGGTTGTTGAATTCAATTGTACAGAAACTTCTTTTTCCATTCTCTATTGCTTTAAAGAACAATTGTGAATGAACTGGGTGAAGAGGAGGGGAACTTCAAGTCTCTTCTATAATGTGTGTACCTTGATTCTAACTCTCTACGATTAGTACTTAATCATTCCTTTTTTGTGTTATCGCCTATAGGCTATTTCCTCTCATTGCCTATCAATGATCTTTTTTCAGTTATCTTGTGTTCACTTGGAAAGCTAAGGCGAGTCATGAACCTGCTTTCTCGTGTTAATTGAATGGAATTAAGAGATATTGAAGTTTATCAAAACATTTTCTATCCTCAGTGTTTGTATGTGTGTGTGTGTGTGTGTGTGTGTGTGTGTGTGTGTGTGTAAAAGCCATCTGGTTATCTGAGCTCTCTTTCCCGTTTCTCAGCGTCGTACGAGCCCTTCGGCAACCTGGCTTCTCCGCAATGACCTTTATGGCTCCATTTCGCGCTAGGAATCTAGCTTTAAGCATGGCGACTAGACTGATTTTGGCGACGAACAATTTTCTTTTTTTGGATGTTTGTTTTATTCGAATTTCATCCTCTTTTAGTCTTTCATTCACTTTCGACATTTTATTTGCTTCATCAATATTGTCCTTGGTTGATGGCAACAGCAAAGAAGAAAAAAAGGCTTCACTTTCTTTTTTGCATTGCTTTTGTAAGAGAAAGACATTCCCTGGTTTTCTTCCAACTGTTGAGATTGTGCATCTCGTTTTAGAGCTTTCCAAAGCTAAAGTATGAAAGAGCGATTTGACACCCTTCAATGGCCTGTCCATTAATGTAATTGATTAGTAAATTATTCATAATTATGGCTAACTATACGTCCTGTTTATTTGAGCTTATGGAAATTGTTATTTTGGAGTTTTTCTTTGTGTTGGCATTAACTGAAAAGTTCTTTGTTCAAATTGTGTTCTGATGCTCTCTTCATTCATGTGAGTCATAGAGTAAGTGAGGAGGAGAGAGAAGAGTGATAGCTCAGAGAAATAAAATCTAAACGGTTATTTCTCCGAGAAAAAACGGAGAGAAACGTTTTTTGAACCGTTCATGTTTTTGCTGATGTTTGTCAATTTCATCCATTTGCTCAAATTTGAAGCGAACTGTTTTCAAACTGTGTGTTCAGCCAATTGAGAGAAGAGAACGTCGTTTATCAAATGCCATTTCTCCCTTTCTCTCAGTTTTGAGGTTAGGTTCTTTTATTTTTTCTCCTCTTCTTTTACTTTTTTCTTTATCCTTCACTCAACCTTATTTGAACCGCAATCAGACCAAGTTGGTTTTTCAAGGTCAGGAGAGTAGGAAAGGAGCATACTTGGTCGTTTTTGAACAATCCATCCTCTCATTTTCAGCCTATACAATATCATCTTGTTATTTTTTACTATATTTTCTTAGAAATTGAAGAATATAAGAAGTATTTTCTCATTGACAGAGGAAGTTTCTGAAGAGGAGGGTGAAGACAAGACAAGAAGGAACAGTTGAATAGAAACAACGTGGGAGGTTTCCAAGTCGGAAAAAGAAAACTCGAGCTGTCTCCCGATTGAAATAATCCTCGATTTCCGAGAGCTCTGATCATATCAACTCTGTGACTATATTGGGAGCCTATGTGCTTATCTTTTGGTGTTCTTTGTCATCTCTTATTGCAGTTGACACTTGGATGTTTGCCAACAGTACCGTCTTCCCTCATCTCCTTAAGCTTGTCGGTTTCAAAGGCGACTCCTCTCCTTCTCTATCGTTTCGCTTTCTTTCGAGAAATCGCATCCTCCGTCGCGGTTCACCTTGTTGAAAAAGTTTTGAAGTTGTTAAACATCCGGCTATTCTTTTCTTTTTCTCATCTCTATTGTAAAAGTTGATCATCTCTTTGTTAAAATTCATCTAGCCAGTTCTATTTTTGCAATTTGATATCTCATTCTACGGGTTTCCCTCACCTAACTCAGCTTGAGCATCTGTACTACTTCGTTGTTCATCTCTCAATGCCCACGAAACTTTTGTTCCATCTTATGTCTTCTCTTCGTTCGTTGAAAAAACCTATAGAATACCATATATGACTTGTTTCAATACAACTTGCTCTAACTACTGGTCTATTCTATCGTTCCACATTCAGTCTATCGACCATGAAGCATTTTAGCCGGTTATGGATTTCTGGATAGCCTTGCTCCATTTATAAATATCTGCGCTACCGATAATTTATTTGAGAAGCCTCGCAGACCTTGTTCTTACTCTATGTAAAAGAAGGAAGACGAAATAAGAAATATAATGAATTTCCTTCAACTTTTCTTATTTCGCTCAAACTTCTCTTTGAAAAGAACATTTGGCCTGCACGCGACTTCTATAACCTTATCCTTTTGAATCTTTTGCCACTCCAAAAACGAACATCTTCTGTCATGAACACGATGATCAACTCTACTGGTCTAAAGCTTCTTGAAAAGGCAAAAGCTTAATGATGAAGTATATGAAGGATCGAACGCTTGCAAGTTATTATTGGAAGCGCAGACAGATTTTGATCGCGACCGGTTTACTAATTCTGTCCCTTCTTCCTTCTAGTCAGCCATTATTCCTTCCTTCCTCATCTCTTTCTCTCTCTTTTTAAGTTAGTTTCTCTCATCTTCTACGTCTACCCTCTGTCTTTCTCTGTAGTTCCCCATCTTCACTCTTCCGTCTACTGTATTTCCTGGAGGACAATTCATAGTGTCCGATATGCTCAACTGCTTCCACTACTCTTCTGTATGATAAACTTTCTTACTCTTGTGTGTTTCTCAGACTTTTTTGTAAACAGGACAAGCAATGAGGTTTATGCTGAAAACGATAGATAGACAGTCAGACAGGCTGTTAAAATCTCATGTTGGACGGCTGTTGGCTTTGCGTACCTGTTCTGCCCTCCAGCGGCTTTCCTTTCTTCGACCATTCCTTCTCAACATTTATCAACATTTTTTTTGACTGTCACATCGTGTGTCGGACACTAAAAAAATATATTTCTTTTTGCTCTGAACATTAAAACCGTTTCGGAGAGATGGGCTATTTGCCTGCCCCGCCTACAGTTGCACTTGCTCTTTCGTGTTAGGGTTCTTATGTGGCTGTTGCTTCATGTGTACTATGGATTATTTCCACTCTCTCCCTCCATCTCTCGATTCCCCATAATCCCTCCTTTTCTACCCTTCTCTCCTCTCCCCCCGCTTTTTAAAGGCCAGCTCTTTTTTTTGTATAGGGATTAAAAGATATCCCTTCATGTCGTTATCAGGTTGAATGAGTTAGTATTGAACATCTGCCATCTATAGATAGACGTACCATCAATTTCCATATAAGCCATCTGGTAAACATTCGAAATTTTCCATTCAATTTCATAAATCATTCACAAAGCATATTCCTTTCATTCGCTTGATAATTGATTTCATCTCCTTTTTGTTTCCATCTTCGGACATTTTGAAGTGTGTGTAAGTGAAATTGGGCAAAAAAACCGATTAAATTGGATGGTCGATGTCGAACAGCCCGTGTTCGTGTCTGGCTGCCAAGACAGTGCTTTACTCACTTGTGGTGTGTTTGTTTTTGCCATGTTATCAAAACTCGGTATGTTCTTGAAGGCTGAAAAAGAAGATACATGTCTAACTTTATTGATGAATGATTACCCAAAAAGGAACTGCTTCACCATTTTGCTAGCATTGAGAATCTATAAGACAGCTTCTGTATGACAATCGCCATCATTTATCTGATTAACTTATCCAGAGAGACATCTTCTCAAGAAAGCTTCTTATCCTTTGCCCATTTTTTCAAATGCTGCATCACCAAAACTTCATCTTGCCCCTGTTCCTTGTTGGGATATTGTCATTCTGTTCGGTTCATCTCCATTTTTTCTGACAATTCTGATTTTCCAGCTTTTTTTGTCTTTAGTATCATCTCTTCCAGGCATGGGGTGGTCCTGTTGATCAGCCAGCAGTACCCGAGCCCGATTCGGTCATTCTATCTTTCTTTCTAGAGCTTTATGCCTGACTCAATGGGTCACTAATACCACCCGGTTCATCTTATAATCGTCTTTCTTTTCCAACTTTTTTGTTCAAATTCATTCATTGTCTCCTTCTTTTTCGCAAAGTTTTAACTGATCTGTAAACCTCAAAGCCTTAACCACTTTGTCGTTTGGCTTGGTCATGTCTGGTCGGACGAAAAGCAAGGTCGTTTGGCCAAAATCGCTCAGCGTGAGAACGAATCTTTCAACATTTTCTCTTTTCTTTTAACAAAATCTCATTTCCTTTTTACATTATTTTCCATTATGTTGATAAGCTTTTGGAATAAGTGATGTTGAACGGACGCACAAGTCTTCATCATCCGTCTCAAACTCATCATAATCGGTCCTTGAAGGGATGACAAGAAGTTTCAGCTAGAAGTGACACTTTTGATTAACACCCCTGTGTTTTGGCAATAAAACATATAAAAGAAACATTTTTTCTTCTTTCTACCTTTTGATAATATCTTGGCGGGAGATCGTGAAGAATGGAACTGCTTGGCCCTTCCTACCCTCCTCTTCTTCATTTTAATGACAGCTGGTTGTTCCAAGTGAAAGTTACAGAAGGTGTCATATCTTACAGATAAGGCTTTACAGCTTCTGTCTGACACGTGTCAGTCACAACTTTTCATACTTTAAAGGCTTTTAACTGGATTTCATGGTCGTTATGTTCAGCAACAGCCCAAAGTTGCCATCTGGCTGTCGTATGGTCGACCTGAATTTTCGATTATTAAGTTTGGATGAGGAAGTAATTAAGAGTGGAGTCAAATCATTTCCAGCCCATCAAGGTTAGCCTATTGTGTGTGTTATCGCTATCCGGTCAGACAAAAAATGGTTGAAAGTTTGTGTTGAGCCGGTTAAGCTGGACAAATTCCGTATTTGGCTTTTGCTCGTGTGTGTGTTTGGTTGTGGTAGATGGAACAGAGGGCGGATGAATGTCAGCTTTTTCTTCACTGTGTTTCTTTGGTTTGTGTCAAGTTGTTCTAGTTGATCATGCATAACCGGCCTTATTCAATACATGATCCGCAGCTTTGAACGTCAAAAGATTTTTGACTGGTTTTTGTGGAATTATGCTCTCCAAGAATAGCAGCACATATTCTCAGTAAACGATTTGTTTCGGATCGCTCATGGCACATGTGTGTTGATGCACCGAGCATTTTACACAAAATGGGAGTGTCGTTCCGGCTCATCCATGACCGTACTGCCATATACAGGACGAAGGCTCTAACTTTCTCAAATTTCCATAGCCATACTCAAAAGATTTGATGACGGTCAGTTACGTGTACAGACCACGAGAAGATGAGAGAGCGCGAAGGAAGATTGCGTGAGGTGGATGTGGCATCTATTGGCTACAAACACAGACACACAAAGGGCCGGCGCTTTTTTTTGACTCAACGCAAACACTGATCTCACTTAGGCCGGATAGATACAAAGAGTAGAAAAAAGCAGAAAGACTCTGTATGAGAGAGGAAATAAAGCTAATACACATAAAGAGCGAAGCTATTGGCATCGCCTGCTGTTAGGGGAATGGGCTTGCACCTGCCACACAAGAGGTTGATGAACTGTCCAATGATTCTTATATTTTGTCAATCGTACATCTGTCTATTCTTCAAATTATTGTCTATAAAGTGAATAGACACCTTGAGTTTTTTAGAAGTCTGTCCTTTATTTGAATGGATCGTATAACTCCTAAGCATTTATTAATCGCCTGCTGACCTTTCTTGGATTCATTCCTTGACTGCGAGTCCAGTTTCTTCTTGTTTGATCTCAAATAGTTCATGTAGACAGATTTTTCTGTTAACTTAGCACATCCAACCAACAACTCAGTAAATTTAAGCTAATGAATTATTCTAATGAAAATTCTGAAAAGCACTCTAACATGTGATACTCCGTTTGCGTATTGCCTTCCCCACAGTACCAACAAAATATTTGAAAATTTGAAATTGGCGACGTTTTTTCCGCCAAACTTTATCTGTTCTTGGGGGGGTCTTTTGCGTTTTTCTCTAACTCTCTTTATTTCTATTCGTGTTCTTTGTCTGGTTGAAATCTTTTGTCGGTCTCTTTAATTTCTCCCTTTCCCTTCCATCATATACTCTTTCCCTCCTCTAGTTGTTGAAACAACGTCTATCTATGGCTCTGACAATCTCTTGTAGTCGTAGCATTCGCAGTGTGAATTTGACTGATGATTGAGAGAGCCTTCGTTTCCCTTTCTGATGGAGGAAAGATTGGGCTGACCACAAGTGCCATTCGACCAGGTTTCGCTCAAGTTTTCATTTTCATTGTTGCGCTCGAAACTTCATCTTTGCCCGGCTAAGTGAGTAAGGCGCTCGCTTTGTTACTGGCATTAACAAATGCCTGTGAAAGTAAATGTAGAAAACATTTTCCATTTGTTGAAGGTGATCTCTTAATCATTTCAACATGAAATGAAATTGACGACTTCACGTTAGATCCACGTATATACGTGAAACTCTCGTGTGTACGTGGGAAACATGCGTATATCATTTTCTATGCGAAAAGGCCAAGAGTCGGTTGTGTTCCTCCCGCTTCATTTTTGACTTTATTGTGTTCGCATCATTACTACGTCTCATCTTTTTTTTCTCTTCTTTCTCAGCAATTTGTAGTTAATAAGAATCTTTTGCTACCAGATTAAGCTTCATAATATCCAATTTCCGTCCTTGAAAAAACATTTATTCCTACAAAAGTTTATTGTATTATTTATATTGGTTCCTTTCACCTGCTGCAAATATTTTCTTTTGAGTTTGAATGATTTTGGCTAGTTTTCGAAGCAGAATTTGACTGTTACCTTGGCGTTCTACCTCTACCCACTATTTGTTTGTTGTTTACGAATGCGTTGTCTCTTTCTTTTATGCTCTCCTTTTCATTTTTCTTCTTTTCACACACTTTGCCACTTTTTCTCTCTCATACGACTCCTTATCCAATACTTCGCTAGTCGACCAGCCCACAGACCATCGGTCGAGCTTTCTCTCATTTGCCGTGCCCCCCTCCCTTCCCCGAGCCTCCCTTATTCTCTCTTCAGGTCTGATCGTCACTAGATGGCACGGCAGCTTGGCCATACGTTCATTCTTTTTTCACCACTTTTTTTTTCAATTCTAACCCTCATTGGCAGAACAGACACAAGATTGACTTGTTCAGCTGAACTTCATCTTTGCTCTCGCAACTCATGTGCTAAACTAAGAAGTTGTCAAAGAGTTTCAGTTCTTTAATCAACTGATTGATCTCCGAAAAATTCTCTGCAGGTTTTCGTATTAGCTGTATTTCGTAGGCGTTATGTCCAAAATGAGATGAGCTCCTCAGACATAGTTTACACAAATTAAGATTTGTATAATCTTTGTTTGCTAAAGTAGTGCTTGGCAAAATTATAACAGTTTTATTAGAATGCCTCGGATTAGTTTTATGACTGAACATCAACATAAATCTTTGAAGTAGTTTGGGTCTTCGCAATTTCTTACGGCCTTCAATATTTTTTTCTGAGAAAAACCTGAATGGTACCATCTGTTTAGTTTTCGTTTTCTAAGAGTGAGAAGACGTCAAAAATCGACTTCTCAAGCCTAATATCTTGACCATGGGGCTCCCCGTCTACGCGTTTTTAAAGAGGCAAGTGTCTATGGGTTAAGTGATATTGCTTTTCTCTGCTCTTTGAGTTTCTTCGGACGAATGGTTTCAAGATAGAAACATGATCAGCTGATTTCTCATGTGAACTGAGAGAGAGAGAGGCCGAGATGAGAGATGAGAAATCGTTAAAGTTCATTTTTTTGCAATGAACACGGCTAACGAAGTTTTATTGATAATCATGCCTCATATGGACAAAAGACTAGAGCGATACTGAATAACTGAAATGACTTTCATACACATAAACACAAAATATCCAGCGGTATGACTTTTGTGTATTCGCCTCTCAATTATGCTATTAATAGTCGAACGAACATAAATTTGGTAGTTCAAGGCTCGTTCCGCATCTGTCTATGCTCCATAATTCCGTTTTTGGAAATAGCATATTGTCCATGGAGGTCAGAACAATTCATTCATTACACGTCGACGTTGACTGTATTTTCGGCTATGATTGAAGAAAATGACGAGTCCAGTCATATTTTTCTACTCATTCACTCACGTTTAATAATATTTTAGTTCTTTGTTGCTAGAAAGCTGTTTCGCCTCTTTTTTTTTTGGATTCTCTCTCGTGAGATTGGATGATGATAGCGTAGTACTAAATCTGGCAATCTGCCGGCAAGGGTCTTTACCCATTTGGCTGTTTCATGACGAAGAGTTGTTCTTCGCCTCAATCCCAACATCAGCTTGCAATTTCTTTTGATTTTTTTGTTTTCCATGCTAACTATCAATTTTCCTGAAGTTTTCATAGTTTTATTCATGTTTCAACCTATTTCCTCTTTGTTCTCCGCCTATGATGATCTGTTTAGTCGTGCTCCTGCTGTTCTCAGATTTTATCGGGTGGAGCTATTTCGCAACTAATTTCTCTTTCGAACAGTTTCGTTTCAATCTCCAGTTATTCTTTGAATTGTCAACTTTTCAGTTTCGTTTTTTTACGCTTATATTCTTTTTCTGCTACTATTGATATCTGTCTGCATCATCACAATTTCAGATCTCGCAGGGGCTGGTCCCACAACATTCTACTATCCAGCTTCAATCTAACTTTGGTACAGAGTACTCGGACTGAAAGACTCAAATTTACCTTGGAGGGAGAGACAAATTTCTAACGCCCTAACACAATGAGTACTCTCTCTCAACAGCAATCACCTGCTACAACGCAACCATGCTTATCCGTTTTTTCTTCACGAACAAGTGAAGAAGGATTTCACTCAGGATCGTCCCAAGATGAAACTTCCTCGAACAATGATGTTGACCGATTGGCCTTTGAACTTAATAATTTCGGCGTATCCCAGAAAAGTGAGTTATACTTCTATCTTACAATTAGTCGCAGCCAGTTGGGATGTTCTCTCAATTATCTTTCGCATGAAGATTATAGTAGGAAGCTTGTTTGGAATTCAGGCCAAAATCATTTAACTATCAGTCGCGTTCAGCCCAATTATGCAGCTCATTTCGTAGATTAAAAAAAGCCTTTTTCATCAACTAATTATGTTATTCATTTTTTAATTGATAACTATTTTCGTATATGGGCATGACATGGTTAGGCAGAAATTAAAGATCATCGCTTCTGCTAGCGCTTGCCGCATACGAATAAAATGGTGTAGCTGGCCGAATCCGTATGAGTCAACGCGTTCCTCCTATAGAGATGGTTTCGTAATTTGTCTTTGGTAGATAAATAGCCATTCTGACATAATTGGTCTTAGACTCCAGCTATTTATGAAATCGTGACTTCTCATTTCCAACCTTGGGAAGCATTTTAATCGAAAAATTGAATGACCAACTTGTCAGGTTCATGCCATATCCTTGAGGTGAGGTGTAATCGCGCTAATCGGCTCAGAAAGCGTCAAGTTTGTCATCAAAACCCATCTCGTGCTCTGTTTGCTTATTACCTAGTTTTTGATTGAAAGATCTCAGCTCATCTAGTTTCTTTGAAAGCCATTAAACATCGCATCATTTCCCTACTGTTCATCTACAATGAACCAAAGTTGACTTACGTAGCTAATCCTATTTAGAATAGTTTACAATTCATCTCTTCTTCTTCTGCTTCTGTCTTAGGCTTTCGGCTATATGTAGTGGTCAAAGTGGCTAGTACGCGGAACCAACAACTGGTATCATTTCGTTGGCCACTTAATCGACTCCTAGTCGTTTTTCTTTTCCTTTGAAGAAATAGTCCCGTCATCAAGTCTTTAAATCCACTTGTCAAGCTTGTGAATCATCTTGTTTCGTCAAGTTCTGACTATCAATTCTTACGACCATTGCATAATACTTCATCTTAACAACCATTTAAGTAAGACTGAGAGTCTGAATCTGATGGTTGTACTACATGCCGATGAACTGATGACATTTTATTTGAGCAATCAAATGAAAATGCTTGGTCATATAACTTTCTCTCTTTTTTTCTATCTGTCCTTTCCTCCGAACAGGGGCATTTCTTCGATCATCTGTTATTCACAACATGTGTAAGTGTTCCGCATCGGTTTATCATTAATCTTCTGCTTACGTTCGTGAGAAACTGCCTTAGTCTTTTTTCTGTTTCATCACCGTGCTTAATATCTTTTCGGTCATGAACGTAAGTGCACCTACAATGATAGTGCGCGTTGAGACCAATTTCAAAATTTCAAATAAATCTTTGATTTCGCAATATTCTAATTTAATTGGCGCTGAAATGAGCGTTACTTGTTGCCACGTATATGAGTTTTGAAAACATCACGGCTGCACGTGAATTCACGTGGAAAACTCGTAGCGTCACTTACGTGGTTATCTTATCGCGATGAATTGTGAGAGGCGGTTGTTCGATTTTCCGCTCTTCAGCTCTTTAATGAATTGATTAATTGAGACTCGGAAAGTGAGTTTGAATATAAGTTTTTGAGGCTCATTAATCTGAAATTGTAATAAGTAAGAAGTACTCTTCCAAATGTTATCGATCACGTTTTCAATGTAAGCTTATTACCTTGTTTGCAGGACTCGCATACGGACAACAAAAGTGCAACTCTGACAGTGGAGCTTCCAGTGCTGAGCTCGAACAGAACACGTATGTTTCTTTTATTTATCGGGCTAAATACACCAAGAAAAGGCATGGGATAAGTCAGTTTATCGGACTCAAATCTTGTAGTAGTAATAACCTTTATCACTTCATTTCCATGACCTCACTCGTTATTTCCATCACCTCACCGGATTTGCTGAATGTCCTGCTAATCCTCTTATTTGGAAAGACGTTAACGACCTTGTCGAAAGATATCTGGTCGTGTGTCTCACTAGTATTATTGGTTTATACTGATGATCCTAACGCCAGTCAGTCATCTTAATCAAACCAATCTTGAGTCTTTCTCAATTATCTTATTTTTTTACAACGGTAATCCGTGAAATAGTTTGACCTCCAGCTGGCTTTGAGAATAGGGAGGACGACTTGTTTCTGGTGCACTTGACATTGGCAGCATACTTAGTTGGAATTTACAAAATGCCTACTTTCGATGGTACTAAGCTTTCGAATTTACTCTTCTCTCATTGAACATCTGCTCATTCGTAGTTGATGTTGTTGGGCCACTTCATTTTCTAACGTTATTGTGAATTATATTCTTTAAAGACTTTGGTCATACGTCGACTTCCCAACACATTTCTCTCGACAGGCTCATGACAGAACATCTATGAAATTCTATATAAGGCTCGCCTGGTAACATCTGCTAACTTACATCATTCAAGCATTTTTTTGTTTTTTCTCTTGCATCATCATCTCGCCATCGTTGCTTTAGATTAGTTCAATGTGAATGGCGCATACATTCAACGGACAATAAGTCCTCGTTTCTTTTTACAATTTATTCGTTGGTACAACACTTGCTCTTTGTTTGAGATTTCCCTAACGCTTCTGTTCATTAACTTTCCCCCCCTCTAATGGCTCTGGCTAGAGGCCTTGGCCTTTGATAGCTTCGAGATTGAGCGCTTGAGCCCGATTACATAGATCATTCACGTCAACCTGTCTACCTGGCGCAATATGGCATATGGTCAAGTAAAAGCCTGGCCTCTGGCCTGATGTGAAGCTTTTTTTTTGGTTACTTCCGTTCCTGACCAACTTCTTTCAATCACCAAGATGATTGGCGAAACATTGATTCCACTGCCTGTGCCTTGTTTGATAATGCTATTGTTTCTTGGGTATATCCCATCTAGTCAACCTTTTTTCATTGTTTGATTACTAAAGCTGTACAGGTCTGTTTTCTTCTACGATGGTCATGGGCAGATGTAACTTCTGCTCTTTCAATGCCTGTATTTTCTTATATCTTCTTTTCCTCCTTCGCATATAGATACACTCTCTCCTTCTCTTTTTCTTTGAGTCTCCTTATTTCTTTCTTTCTTAACTATTCTCTGATGTCTTTGTTTACCATACCGAACAGATGGTCTTTGTTCTTTTTGTGTATGTCGTTCCTCATATCCTCTATCTGCTGTCTCATTCAGCCCTACTTCCTACTGCTCGCCTTTAAAGTGAATTTTCATCTCTCATCTTACCTGTACACATGCAGCATTTCCTTGTTTTCACTCTGTAATTTGTCGAACACGACAACGTTAATCTCCTGTTGAGCTGCCGACAGAACCGAATGGCTCGGCTTATTTTCCTAATGGACTCCATCTTATTATTGTTTCTCAACAATTTTTTTTATTTATCAAGTTTCGGCTGAGCTTTTCACCGAATATAGTCGGCTGTAGATTCGACGCACTATTGTTCACGAATTTGCGCCCCATTCATATGGTTCTATGTAGTTTACAGTGTTTTTCTTCAATGATTAATATCTGTTTGTTCTATGTTCTATTCATTCAAAAGACAATGTTCACCTAAGCAGAATTGCAGTATTTCTCTGAGTCACTTGTAGCTTCTCAGTGAAATCTCAATACATTTGTCCAGCAGTTCTCCTATTCTTTGTATGCGTGTGATTTGGAAGTGTCGATCCTTGTTTTGCAACGGTCTCTTGTTAACACTTTGAAAATTATGCGAAATGGTGCTGAACTGACCAACCATCTCTATCTAACATCTAATTCGGTTCATCTCAATTTGTCCAAGGCTTTGCCGGCTGGCCAGCAGCTGTTAAAGACAGTGAAGCCAGATGACGATGCCATATTTGGGGGAGGAAGATAGAAAGAGATATAAGGCCGAGAGTGTACTGCGAAGAACATGCGTTTGCACGATATATATCTAAATGTATACATACATGACGTAGAAGATAGAGAAATAGATGAATTCGTATGGCCAGTGAGTGCAACAGATTGAGGCGAGAGGGCGGGATGTCTTTCTCAGTCAGTTAATCTGCTCGGAACTACCAATTTAGTTGACTGTGGAGAAAATATTAAGCCTAATAATTTACATGTTGTATAATCCTCTTTTTAATTAGCTTTTGTTTTGTGCGCAAGTGTGTATTGTGAGGAACGACCTCTAGATCACTCCAATTATCTCAAGCCTCTTACATTTCTTCAGTGTTTCGCTAAACATCCTAGGAGTTTCGTTTTTCTTTCTGCATCTTATTCAGCTAAGAGAAATGTTACGTGAATGCATTGAGCATTCGATTTACCATCTATCTATTTATTTATCTCTAATTTCATTTTATCTGACAATTCATCGTTTGTCATTATGCAGCTAATTAACAAATGCTTCACACAGACGTGAGAAAGCTTATTTCCAGTAGACCCATATCTCGAACACTTTGTTTTGATCCAACTCTTACCTATTAGATTTTCTAACGGAGTAACAGTGGCTTAACTTCACCTGCACTTGTTTTGATTAACTTTGCTGTGTTGAGTTCAGCTACTGGTTTGTTTTAATCAAAGGAACAACCTTTGGAAAGCTTTTTTCGATTAAGTCGTCAAGAGTTTCATTTCACAACCAAGCTCTAGACTGGAGAGTTTAGAGAGAGGCTTTATCTATGTATGAACTTTTAGTTCTTTTGTTCATTTTTGCTGATGCTATTTCACAAGACTTATGAAACCTATTGCTAGTCTTTTGTGTGGAATGTGACTGACATTTCCTGCTTGCTCATACATATTGCTGGTAAGAAATATTCTTTGAATAGGCTTTTGTGTAGAGGTAATTTTGTATTGGAACATTAATAATTAGGAGCTGGTCAAAAATAACGAAAGCTTGTGTCTGTACCCGTCGCATAGCCATGTAAATATAGTTTTTGTTCTTTTAAATCTCCTCTGTCATTTCCGTCGGTTCTTAAGCAATGTAAGCTTGTAGAATAACCGAGAACAGAGACTGCTGCCATGTTAAAAGTTCATGTAATAAGCTAAAGGAACAAATCATAGAAATGCCTTGCTTATATTGAAGATAGCCTATTATATATCTTCTCATTTTACGTTTATCTGATACCAGCGGTTTACCGCTAAGGGAGAGTTGGTTTGAATTTGAGTGGACTCGAACTAATGCTAAAATTTTGTTGCTAGCTATTGCTCTGGCAGCAAAGATTTAACATTCATCTCTTGGGAATACAGTTCTAATCGGGTGTGTTAAAAATAGGAGTTGAATCTGCTTGAAACTTCTGCTCTAGTTTCATATCAAACAGGAATACTTTCGGGCATCCTAGATATCACGAACTTGCATCACTATTTGTGATTCTGAGATGATAGACGCATATTTTGATATAGCATTTGCATTGAAGTAAACAAGTCAATGCTTAGTTTGAGCAACGAACGATTCTTCCGATACTCACTTTCAAAACTGCCGCTAACGGACCTTTGCTCTTCTGTTTCTCTGTCTCTGTCGTTGAAGCCTTCTTCGTCTTGTTGCTGGGCTTGGTGCTTGGTCTACATGCCGTTTTGCTTGTTTGTGTGGGTCTTATAGCAGACTGGCCCAAGCAGTGCGGACACGGTGAGAAAAAACGATCGAACGAGATACTTACAATGCTTTTCCCTTTTTTGTATTGTATTCGATCCTGAACCATGTATCATTCATGGTTATCTCCCTATGTTGATTATTTTCACTAACTTTGAATTTATCAGTAGTGTTTTCTAGTAGCTTGAATTTTGTATTTGGA
Source organism: Auanema sp. JU1783 (assembly GCA_943334845.2). NCBI lineage: Eukaryota > Metazoa > Nematoda > Chromadorea > Rhabditida > Rhabditidae > Auanema > Auanema sp. JU1783. The sequence goes on along the minus strand of CALQYR020007213.1, from coordinate 195,871 downwards.
AAATTCAATATCTGCTTCTTTCAAATTAATGTTATTCTTAACGTTGAAATATGACTGGAGCATTGTTTTGCTAGACTAGCAAATACAAGAGCAAAAATCATTTTTTTCCGTTCGAAATGACGTCTTCGTACCAAGTTTGGTTTATCTCATTTTGAAGAAGTCTTCAGCGGTAAAAGTCACAAGGCATCTAGTATGCCGATGAATTGTGCTTTCAGTGACTTTTTGATGGCTTTGTAGTAGAGCAATTCGTTGTCACATTAGTTTCAAGTGGCAAGTAGCATTATAGCTCACTGCTTTTTGAAATTGCTTAAATTTTGCTCGAATTTTCGAATATTACAATGAAATAGCCAAAGACTATTATTAGCACAAGTCTGTTTCAAAAAGGTCTTACCACTACGCTATCTGTGTTCATCTTCATGAGAAGAATACATAAACATGAATATCACTTTACCATCTGTTTGAAAAAGGTTCAATTCTCTAATTTCTCCCATAGTTCCTCCACTATATTCGAGAATCGTTGGTACTTCCGAGTTTTGTAGACTTATCTTCTTGCCTTTGTAATACTCTCCTACGATGTTGTTCCTTGGCCGAGCATAGGCATAAGAACTTGCATTTTGCCAACTATCGAAATGTCTGCATGTTTCTAAGCTTTTAACTCTTTATGGATTTCTTCATATCAATATTGCGAAACATCGGAATAGTGAGACGTAACTTGTGTTTAAGTCGTTATTACCTTCTGATTCTAAAGTTTTATGCCATTTCATCATATTCTTCAGTAGCCAATTTCAGTTTAGCTTATATCATTTCCTCATCGTTGAGCCATCTGTTTTTCTTTATTTGATATTATGACGTTGTGGAAAATCGTTTGTTCATATTGACTCCATGCATTTCATCATATCTTCTTCTTCTTCTAAATATGAACTGTTTCATTAGGATACAGAATCCCTGATGATGTTCATAAATTTTGACAATAACACATGGAATATGTCATGACCTCCGGTTCTTTTCTTCAGCTTTTTTTGTGATCCTTAAGGGAATTTATTTCGTGTTGAATCACACTCTTGTTCGCTTTGTGTATTAATCCCAAGTTATATTGCCATTGTTTTATGACAAGATGTGCTTAAAAATTTCTCTGAGCTTGCCGCCTCCTACTGGGTGATGGTTTTACTCGACCTCATTCATACTCTCATGTTGTGGTTCTTATCATTTTTTTTTCAAATATCGAATAAGTGTCGAGTTGATGTTCGTTTTCATTATTGATAATTGTTGACTTAAGATCTATAATTTCATGCGAGAATTCGGAGGAATGATTATAGATGTAGTCATCAAACTTCTAACTTATAAGCCCTCGTTTCTTTTTTTAAACGTCAATCATATGGCTTCATACTAATTTCGAGCGCATGCGAGTTGTGTTACTTTTCTAGTTTCTGGTGGCTTGAAAAATGAGCAACCAACGTAGGAAGCTGATCGTTTCGTCTCTGATATTATATTCATTCGAAGCCCTTTTTTGAGCTTTTTCATCTCGAAAAATGCAAAAGAAACTTTCTCCGATTATGACTTTTTGAAAGTTGATTTGATATGCTCAATTTTCTGAATACACAAGCGATCTCTTCTATATCTGGATATATTTGCAGAATTTCTTAATCCGTTAGAAAAATCCAATTCATCATCTTCTTTTCTATTCTATTTCATCCTCCATTCAATTCTATTCCTTATTCGGACCCTTTGGATGCTATCATGCTTTTTTCTACCAGTAGCCCTTCTAGCTTGTGCATCATCGGTTATGTAGGAATAGCTACCAAATATGGATTAGCCTTCTGAGTGAATAGCCCTCGTTTGGAATGAGAGAGTAGGATAGGAAGAAGTTGTGAATTGATATACTTCTCAGTCTTAGCCTAACGTTTTCTTTTCTTAACTGTCTTGCCTTTTTCTAAAACCATAAATGGGATAGTTACAGAAAATATTTTCATTCATGACCTCAGGGAGAGGGCATACACTAGTTCACTCTCACGGCTATGAAGCAGTATTACCTGTTCGAACAAATTCAAATTGAGTCTTAATGAGCCAATAAAGGCAAAATAGACATTTAGTTTTGAACAGCCTAACGTTGCTGGTACCAGCTGCCAATAAGCTTCAACTCTTAGACTTTTATCTTGGACTCATGCTTTTTTCAGTTAATCGTAGTACTAATCGTCCATACCTCTGTTCCTTGTACCTCCTCCCTCCATCAACTCATCCATTTTTCATCTCATATTATTCTGTTATGACCAAAAGTCATGTCTTGTATATATCATTTTACTCTATCCCTTTTTCTACCTAAGTGAAATCATCATGATCGAGAGAAAAAAAATGAGCTAACGGATGAAAATATTATAGTGCTGGTGGGATCTTGAAGAGTGTCATAAAGCTTGTGTCTTTTATTTTAATAGGGCTCCTAATGTGCTTAGGTGTTGACCCTCTCATAGTTCATGGGTGAACCTTTCGCAGCAGGAGAACAAGGCGAAGAGGGAGGAGACAATTCAGCTCGCGACCCCGATTCACGCGCGCCTTGGCAAAGCTCCACCTCTTTAGTTCATTTGCATAGAGACATGGCTGCAGCTGCTGTCTTGCTATTATTGGCCATCTACTATTTTCCGGGCCAGATTTTTTTGAAATTTTTGGACGTGTTATTTTTTTTGATAATGCTTAAGTCAAGTTAGGCGCTGGAGATGTATCGATTATGTGTGAGTGGTGGCTGGCATGGGCCTCAGCCGTCGTCCTGCCTCTCGCTCGTCTCCGCCTTCTGCTGGCTTGCTGGCCAGCAGCAAACCTTCTACAGAGTGGTCGGCAGTCTTCAAGACGTTTCCTGGCCATTAAAATGTTCTCTCTTCTTCATGATGTTTTCTAATTTTATGCATAATGTTTGCCATTAGCTGTCCTATCATTTTTCAACAAGATTGTTATCCTTTCTGCTTTACAGTTTCAGAGCGCTTTGTTTTCCAAAGATTTAGCGTTGATTGCACGAATTCATATTACATGAAGTGTTTTCATATAATCTACTCTTTTTTGTGTTACCGTACTTGTACAGTCTTTCCACAATTTACCCTCCACTGTGATTGTTGTTTTTGTCTTCCTTCTTCGAGCCCATTTATACTTTTCGCCGCTCAGTCTCACTTACACTTACGTTCCTTCTTCCAATAACTTAACGCGATCTTTTCGCGCTTTTTTACTTCTCTCTGTTTGGGTCTCGTGTTTTCCATACCGTGCTTTCTTAGTGAAGACGACAATCTTTTATCCACGGTGTTCTGGCACTAGACGTGGGCAAACAAGTCAAAAATCGATACAAGTCAAGTTCGGATTGACTTGAGAATTAAAATATCAAATGAATGTATTTTTTGTTTCCGCTCATTCCAAAATTATTAACTAAATGTCCTCCTCATCGCCGCGAAAAACTCATGAGAAAATTAATCTGAATGTTCTGAGGCGACTGAAGACTCATCACCACTTGATTCATCCAAGGATGAGCATATAGGGTGGTGCCGTTGTCTAAGCGAATTTCATGTTAGCCTTTTGCACACTTTTTGTTTTCATTAATCGGAGTGACTGAGTTTTCCACTTTTTTTGGTTATCAGCATTGTAAAGGTTGGCTCTGGTTCATTGGTTTGGTTCCCAGGTGGCTGTTGTATAGAATCGCAATGAAAGAGAAAAGTCTGTCTTGGTCTCGAAATACTGGCAGCAAGAATGACTACAAACTTTTTCGGCGGTTGGAACCAACGGTCGTATATGAACATGCTTGTAATACCCACTACAGCGTTAGTTTGCATTCACACGACTGTCAGGAAGTGGGCGAATGTCTCTATATCTTTCTTTTTCGGAATTCAATAGCTATCATGAGCAGATTATCTTGAAGTCTCTCGATGTCTATTTTAAAGCATGTTCTAACTTCAAGCATCTTCTTAGTTCGGCCGAAACTTGAACTTTCCCGACTTCTGTTCATCATAAGTCTTGACGTTCTATTATCGCCATGAATGCACATATTTACTTCTAAATTACGTATTTTTTTTTCCTGGTGCGCAAACGTCTCGATACGTATACTTTCACCGCATAAATGTCTTTTCACCTACACCCTCCCCCCGCCCAGCATTTCGAGTAACTGCGCGCCCTCTGCGATAGATCAATATATTTGAACTGGCGCCATTCGTGAATTTTATGTTCTTCTTTACTTTTCTTGGTTAATGATTCAAAATTAAGTTATTTTGGTTAAAATATTCAATTCCAATCTTTGTTTTGTTAATGTTTTGTGTTATTACCCTTGAAAGGTCATGTAGTTCTTTCGCTTTTTCATTTTTCACTCTTATCACTCTGGTTACATATGTTTTCGTTATTATTTAAAAAATCATCAGTTCTTATTTCAGAATGAAGGAGGAATCAGCGGGTCGTGACGCTTCTTCTACAACAGCGCCCACTGCCGCTAAACCCAAAATGCCTGGGTCTTGGTACTATGAAGAAGGCATGTTCCGAGGCGAAGACTCATCTTCACCTTCCAGTGAGGCTGATGGTCAGTTTTACTGTTTTCTTAGTGTTGAACAAACATCTGGCTGTTTAAATATAAATGCTTGTTGAGACATTAAGCTTGACGTTTCAAGATTAATTGCTCAAGAAAATTAATTGGCAATAGTTAATAAGAAACTGAAATTGGTTCCAATAAGTATATTATTTAAACCTTTCAATCAAAGATTTTCTCTGGACACGATTACTCTCACTTTCTGAATTCATTCGTCTCTCTTCTCATTTTCATCGTTTCTGTAGTTACTCAGTTAATCTGTATCTTTTCAGAGTTATATTTAGCACAGCTATTATGTGCCGCCCGCAATATCTCAGAAAATGTGGAAGTGCCAAGTAGTGAACATGTAGCAGAGATTGTTGGTAGACAAGGTTAGTTTCTCTCATGTTACTTTCTTCGTATTATTCCTGCAAAGTATGTGTATTCCTTTGATCAATTATATTTGACCCTTTTTCTACCGGTATCTGGGTACTGTATGGCATATGGAATATAATTGACTAGTAATTTGTCCACGGGAAGTAACCTCGTCGTGGTTCGATGAGCATCAGCTACTTTTGCTGCGTGTTGAACTTCGTCCTATTTAGGACAATCACACAGTTTCTATTTCGTGAACGTACATGTCCACAAAATGTCAAGTGAAGGAGATTTAAAAATGTCTGTAAATTATTCCTACCATCCGCTGCTTGTGCTTCATTTGTCTTGCAAGTAGAGACACAAAATTTCGTTGCAGTTTCTTATTATAGTTTGAGCTTTCTGTTCCGATCACATTTGGAGCATTCATTCGGAATTAATCTTAGAAAATTACGTTTTGATGTTTTGAACTAATTCCTCTTCGAAATCACGACCGCTTCAACTACCAAGCTGTCTCTACAGTTGTGAGCTGGTTGGTCAGATTATTGATTAATACTAGAAAAAACATGAATAAATGTATGGCTTGGAGTAACGCGAAGATCTTGGTCTCTGCCCTCCGTCCTCATGTTGTCTACTCTCTAGTTAGTCTATGGTCTGAAGATGGAGAATTTATTTTATGTAGTATTCCTTTGGTGAATATCATCAAAGAGCTTTGATCATGTAATTGAAAATATTCCAAATGTTATATTTTCGTTTTTTATAGATTTAGCTCTTGAAAAAACGCGTGTGACTTCAGCGCGATCATAGATTAGCGGAATTAGCGATGGCACGCTTACTTAGAATGCCATGCTAGTTTCTATGTACATTTTAGGTAGTATTGATGGGCGAAGAAAATTGTGTTTACAATCAAGTGTAATTTTTCTCAAATTAGATATTGTGCATAATTGATGAGTGAAGGCAGCATAAGCATGAGCGTATTCATCAACGTCATCTGCCAAAGCAGCAGCATCTTGGGTTGGGACTACCCAGCATGACATAGAAGAAGATTACATCTTCTTAGCAGCCTGAGATGGGGTCACAGTAATTAGCATGTCATGAGCCATTGTTGAATAGCTAATTATTCTTTGTTGAAGATCATGAAAAAACAGATTCAAACTGTCGTCCTCCTCATTTCGTATTCTATCGAGAACAAAAGAAGCCAAAGATAGATAGGCATTGATTAATTAGAATGTTTGACAAACATTCCGCATTGTTTTGAATATTATGCACTCAATGCTGCTGACCATATACAAATGTCAATTGTTTCTCGGGTAATTATACCATCTCTCTTTTATATTTCATATGATAGCATGACATTCGGGAAGCGGTTCTGTAGTGCCGATTGATTTTCGATGAGGATATATATTCATATGGGTATTGGCAGATTTATGTGTCGGCCGTGAAGTGAGGTTTACACGCAACTGTGAATGGATTTAAATTCTGGTTTTTGAAGACTGAATGTCTCCTATAAACGATGCGAAATTTCATTTCATGGTGACCAACTGAATGCCAGTCTGTTTCGAATATTTCATTCTACGTGCCATTGCTGTTAGTCTGTTGGGAACGCTTATGATGCTCTCTGTGTCTTTGCTCTATCCTTCTCTTCATTAGCTCCTCTAATTTACGCTTCACCGAAGAGATCATTCTAATTTGAAATAGTCAGATGTTCAGTTCATGATGAGAAGAAGCTAATATTGAGTCGTTAGCAGTGGCATGCTTCATTTGTTACATAACCGTCAAGTGGTAGCCTTAGTTTCAAACAGAATTTTGAAAACCTTGATGCCTTTTTTGACTTTCTGTTACTATTACTTATCACACCGATCACAGTGAATCTGTCGGCGAGCAGCTGAACATGAGGACTATCACGGAGACAGCTGGACAATTCTATTCCTTTTCGTTGTTTTATGTGGGTCGACAGATGGCACCGGTTTCAACACACTTCTGTGACATCCTCACCCGAAGACTGAGGGAATCAGTTATCTTATTCAGATGGCTCCATTAGCACAAAAAATCTAGGGGCTTTTTTAATTACTTCGCATGCCAAGTGTTTGAACTTCCCAGATTTGACTTCTCCTTTGGGGTTGGTCGGAGTAGAGAAAACATTTGCTCAATGACACGAAATAATACTTGATCATAGTAGCAGAAGCAAATATTGACGAGATTTGGCTCTTTAGGTGATGCCACGTAAGCCAGATCAGATCATAAACGGCCAGATGGTGCATACTATCCGGACTAGGTCGGGTCGAAAAGTACTTCATCCTCGGAACACCGTCTATGGCGCTTGCAAAACGTCATGACGCTAGTTCCTGTATGATTCTTTTAATATTGTTTGCGTTTTGAGCCTATTGAGGATATTCGGAACTTCAGCAGAAAATTTTGAACTATAGACATAGGAAATGATTTCTGTTACTACTGAATAGTGTTACACCTGTTCTCTCAACACGGGATTACTGCGTGATGCTTGATGCCATGAATAAGCTTTTTTGAAACGAATAGCCTCACGGGATATTTCTGCTCTAAAATCTAACGGATCAAACATTTGACAGCAAGGCGGCATGGTGTCATGGGCGGTCGTATTCTCCATGCGGCTATTCTCACTAGAGAACGACCCAGTGAAAATGTAGGGGAGGGGTGAGGATAGATTGTCTGTGCTCAGACGCTGCTATTAAGCACCACGATCGGTCAATTGACTGCGTCATTTGGATTCTCAACCGCAACCAATCCTGTTTGTTTAGATACTTTATGCACTTTTTTCTTATGCATTACGTGCTCTCGTGAAAACTATTATGCTTGCGTTTGCCACTGCTGCTCATCATCATCATGAAGTCTTAGCTTATTGTTTAGTCAGCTGCGAACGAATTGGCATACGCTAACCATTTAGAGATGAATGGTTAAGCCAAAAGAGGTGGCCTCATATTGATTGACTATGAATGGCAATGAAGAAAAATTTGCTTGGAAGATCTTGCATGCGTTTCAATACTCCCATTTCTTTCTCTCCTATCTTCTTCACTTCCGATTAATGGAATATTTTTTTGCACATACAATTTTCCTGTATAGCTGTCATTTTGCCAAATGTTATCTTACATATTTTCAGGTTGCAAAATCAAAGCTCTCAGAGCTAAGACTAATACATATATAAAAACACCGGTACGAGGAGAAGAGCCTGTATTCGTAGTAACTGGGAAGCCAGAAGACGTGATGGAAGCAAAAAGAGAAATCGAATGTGCTGCAGAACACTTCACTCAGATCAGAGCCAGTCGACGTCACTCTCAGGGTTAGCATTTCGTGTTTGAATTGAGAATTATTATTGTTGTTATAGGAGGAGCTCCTGCTCCGGGGCATGTCACCGCCTATGTTCGTGTGCCACTTCGGGTTGTTGGTTTGGTTGTTGGTCCTAAGGGGGCTACGATTAAGCGAATTCAACAAGACACTCACACCTACATCATTACACCTAGCAGAGAAAGAGAACCAATTTTTGAAGTCACGGGCTTACCTCAAAATGTAGAAGCTGCCAGGAAAGAAATCGAGCAGCATATTTACCAGAGAACTGGAAATATGCCTATTACTGATCCGTCTGCGCCAATCAGCCAATACACCACTGAATTCAACGTGAGTCTTTTTAATATTCATCTTTCTCACAGTGTTCAAAACTATTTTTGTATATAACTATTTGATTTGAAGATCTCACTGCAAAAGCACACAACGATTGCATTCTTTTTCTTTCCTGAATGATTCGATTTCAATTATTCTATTTAAGAGTTCTGGTTCTTTATCAACTGCTGCTAACGCCACAACTCGTTCCTCATATGGGAGCTTAGCAACCGCACCTCCTGCTCCTGGAAATGCTCCACGTAGACCTAATACATTTGAAGGCTTTGGAGAATTCCAACAACGTCCATCGCCATTGACCGAGTCATATCAATTTAATGGATTGAGCAATATTGTAAGTTGCTCTTGATATAATATAGTTACACGAATAGTGTTCAGATGCGTGGAGGATATCCTAACTCTAAAGTGTATTCATGCAGCTCACCAACACCATCTTTGTTCAACCAATGGTCTCAAAATAGTAATAACATGCCATTCCAACCTTGGTCAACAAACACCTATTCCGGATTGGGTATCAGCGAGCAAAACCAAGGTAAGTGTCTACTAGGGTACAGTATAATAAGCTTTAACTTCTCAGATATGTTCTACGATCGCTCGAATATTTTAAATGGTGCTTCTGCATGGTCATCTGCCTTCAGTTCTGTCTCCTGCAGTCTGAATGAACATAGAGATGAAGGTTTAGGAGATTCTCCTGCCAGCGGGTACGTATTAAATGATGTTTTGTTCAATTCTCCTCGGAAGCAAAATTAATTATGATTTTGGCTTTTCATTTTCTGGTTCTAATGATCATTTATTGCAGCAATGAAAATCCGTATCGCCTGATGTCATCTATTTGGGCTGATATAGAACCTCGCGACGAAAACAAGCAGGTGGTTCCTGCGGTTCTCACTGCATAAAGTCTTGAATGAGACGGATGAGTGAGCACTCATCATCTCAGAGGGTACGACGATTATATATCTACGCATCCTGTATATTGTGTTGTGTCGTGTAGTTGCCGGGCGCATACTTCACATCTATCTATCCCAAATTAGTTATCAATACCAGATATTTATGCTTGCTCTGTCGTGATTGTCCTGGTTTTGCTGACGTGTATTATTGAGGGTCACAGTAGTAGTATTACCCATTTTATTAGTATGTACGAGTAGTGGCGCTAGTCTCGTAGCTCTGTTTTTTAGGGGAACGACTACGCCCGCAACTTTTTTTTCCATTTTTTCAATCTCCTTCGACGATCACCTCATTTTCTCCGCATACTTCTCAACGCGTCTTCTATGTTTTCACTTTTCTCCTTATTCACCCTAACTAATTTCCTGACCTCAGAAAAACTTGCATTTTATAAAGATAGATTAATTTTTGAGATGAATTAACCAGAGCTGTATTTAGATTTGAGTGTTTTATGCAGACGAGTTTTCTGTGCTATCATTCCATTGTCTAAGAGTTTTTAGAATTGAGAGCATATTTGGTGGGCGGCTTCCTTTGCTTTTGTGCATTTTCTTAAGAGAGCATCCTATTAGAAGCATACTTTGAATAGTTTTGTTTCAGTGTCCTGGCTTTTTTTTTCTAATTAATATTGTTTGTTTTTTCTTAATCAATCGGGACACTGTTACTCTATTCCTAGTAAGCTTTGACAAACTCTCAATGTTGGTTTTCCCCCTTCAGGACCCCTTTATACTTCCCGTAGCTACCCACCACAAACGAAATACCTCCTCGGCGCTTTTATGGTGCATTTAAATTTTTATCCTTTACTGCCCGCTGAATATTAACTCACATATATATACTTCTATAAACATTTCTATCGATAATTAAATATAAATATATACTTCTATATATTTATATATAAATATATATGCATATGTAAGATTCTCTGGATATTGCTTTATGAGATATTCTATTTATCAACGTGATCTAATATCCATAGTTTCTACAATTTAACATATTAATTCCGCATATTTTGTATATTTATTTTTTTTAATTTTCACATATTATCCGACTTACTTATATATTATATCATAAATTTCTGAAGTAACCTTTCAATGATCTTCCATATAAATAGAAATTCTATATAAATATATATAGACAGAGAGAGAGAGAGAGAGGCGAACAGTTCACTCCACATCTCATGTATGGCTGCCTCTAAGACGTGTAACATTGTTAGAGTGGTATATAAACATTGTGTTTTTCCGTTTTCATTCATTTGTATGTATATGTAAACTTTCTTTTTGTACTTTGTTTGTTGTTGTCAGTTTATGATGGCGAGATCATTATGATACTGTATTTTTTTGATTTTCTTTTACTGTTGCACATAATTGGTCAGCGCTTTGCTTGTGGCTCTTTGTGGTGTTGTGTTGTGTGGACTTTTGATATTGCGCTATGTTTTCATTCTTCCCGTCTCATGTTCCCGAGAAGTTTCACGGGATGGTACAAAGAGATATAATGTAGTGGGGCAGGATGAGAATAATTAGCTGTGTTGTCGTGCATTCTATTCAGTTGAAAGCAACTAAGGCCTAATACAATCTTTTTTAGGTTGCTGCTCATGTTGCTCTCCTATGTATACACAAATAATGAATCTTTATCGGGGAATGGTGGAAAGCGCCTTGTCATAATTTTATTTTACCGATTTCTATTGATAGTTTATCAATTAGCTAAATTATATCCATATATCTATATATATTTATATTTCTATATCCTTCATTCCGCGACCAGATAGAACTGAACTCTACTTCGCAATTCTTGTTGCCGTCCTATACTCTCCGTTGCGCGTGTACGTTCGAGCAGCGACAGATTAATATGCTAAGAGATCCTCTGTGATTGTTGAAAAGCATTCCTACTGCTTAGGCTACGATTCTATTAACCTAATGCAGCGTGCAGAATAGTTTAAAATGAGAAGCTCCATTATTTGCCTCTGAGGACGGAAAATGTTAATTATATTAAGATTATTTTAAAATTATGGAATTACGGTCAAAATGGAATCGGCTTTCTTGCAGCAGTTCCTGGATATCCTGCCCATTCGTTTTGTTGGAATTCCAGTTCAGCTGTAAGACAAAGTCGCTTATTAACATCTTCCATCTCTTTGTTTTCTGTTATTTCTGTTGTTATGAGCCTGGGGTTGCTTTTGAGTTTTTTTTTCAACTTTTATAGCTTCTCGTTTACTTTTATGGATATATTTCATCCCTAGCGATTAGCTGATGTTTGAAAATCAGATGGCATCATATGACCATATGCAGAAGCTCGCTTAATTATTTTGCCTGCTTTACATACGCTGTTGCCATAGAACCACTTGAAGCTAATTGTTCCAACTTATTTTCATCTTCCTCGTTCTTCCTCCTCCTCCCACCTCTTCCGACCATGCTTCTGTTCTTCTAGCGCTTACACATCTTTCCCAACTCCTGCCACTATGTATCATCCAACTGTCCGCTATTATCGTTTCTTGATAAGCACTAAGTTGAATTACGCGTAACATTTATTCCTTCTACATAGGGCCAATAACTGCAGATGATGCAGAGATACTTAGGATTATATTTGCTTTTTTATTTTATTCTTACAAGTACTCATTACGGCTTCTGCATCTTATGGTATATCGTCTTCTGCTCGTACATCTAACTACCTCGTGATCTCACTGTACTAGCTTGTACTGTGAAAGATCTATTATCGCAGTCTCAACTGCGAGCATCTTTTGCGAAAGAGCAAAATCAGATTTTTGTTTGTTGAATTATTCCGGACAGAATTAATTTGAATATTATTGTGACCATATTGGTAGAACTGCCTCTGTGCAACATTTTTCTTCCTCTTACTCTCCTCTGTTCTATTCTTACCACTCCGATTTCTTCTTTGTTTCGCTCGCTTTCCAATGCAATATGAAATGCTAGAGATGGGATACAGATGTCAATCATCTAGATTAATGTCAATTTCTCATTCCATCCATTTCTTAAATGGACAAAGAGTATTAGTTACCTCTTTAATGTCAAGCCCATTCGAAAAATGTCCTCAAACAACTGCCAGCAGTCACAATAAGAAACTCATTCACAGTTTGCCTACCAATTATTCTAAGACATGTATCAGCCAGACTTAATTCATAAATCTATTATATCTTTTATTGTAGAGTCCTTTTTACAGTTCTAATGTTTGTTGTTATTAAAAATAAAACCTTTGGTTTCTTTAATTATTTTTATTGGCAAAGAGCTAGCACAGGAGGTATCTCAAGTAGTTCAGGACCCATAATGAGTGAAACACAGTTACAGTCTTCGATGATCAGCACCCACAGCGTCAGCGATGTTTTTGAAACCATCTTTTTTCAGACATTCCACCAACTCACGCTTCACCTTAACTCAAATTGTTCTTGGATTTCAGACGAAAAAAGCATACCTTGCCGATTACTGGGAACCCTTGATAGACTAGGGCGGAATAGAGTTGCACGAGTGAAGCACCAGCTCTGATCTTGTCATAAGCATCTTGTCCCGAAGCTATTCCACCACATCCCACAATAGGTATTTTACCGTTGGTGAGTCTGTTACACAGATGTTATCGAACTTGGTATTAACGAAAAATACTTACTGGTACATTTGTCGGACACATTCGGTACTTATTTCTTTCACAGGTTTACCACTCAAGCCCCCAGTCTGTTCTTTGTTATCACTTTGAAGATGTCCAGGACGAGATGTAGTGGTGTTTGAAACGATTAGCCCATCAATACCATATTTGGTATCGAGAGCAACTTGAGCTATATCTTTCATTTCAGAATGAATGAGATCGGGAGCTATTTTGAGTAAAACTTTCGGAGGCTTCTCCAATTGCATGATATCAACAGCTTTCTTTACATATAACATCAACTGAAGCTTTGAGGTCTGAGAGAGGAGAGATAGGAGTCAAACCTTTTGTAAATCAGCTTTGTTCTGCATGGATCGTAGGCCAGGGGTATTCGGGGAGGAAATGTTCACAACCAAGTAGTCAGCATAAGGGGCGAAATAGTTAACTCCGACTTCATAATCTAGTCTATAAGTGATAAATCTGATCCAAGATGAGGAAATACACACGATTTCCTACTTGGCATCTTCGGTCATCTTATTTTTACCCAAGTTTACACCGAAGATTGCGAACCCGTCTTTCCAATTTTCTCGAGCATTCTAGATGATCACTTAGTGAACTATATTCAATTTCTCAGATACCTTGACACGTTGCTGAACCTTCCCTACACCATCACTGTTGAAACCATATCGGTTGATAACTCCTTCGTCTTCTAACAATCGAAACACACGAGGCCTTGGGTTTCCAGGCTGTGGAATCGGAGTAACAGAACCTTTGAGTTTTGATTAGCAAGAACATAAATCATATCATGACATACCAACTTCGACTAAGCCTAATCCTGATTGGGAGGACAGAGGTACAATGGCTTCTCCGTCTTTGTCGAAACCAGCAGCTATTCCCAAAGGGTTTTTGAACTTGAAGCCCAGTACTTCCGTTTCCAACTCTGGATATTCACGTTTGTTCCATCCAAATTTAGGCAGAAGACCCAAAGAGCAAGCTTTCACAGCGAGTCTATGAGACTGTTCTCCATCTACATATTTATGAACTGCAGGCATTACCTGGAATAAAACGAATGCTTATGAGTTATTCAATAGAGAGCATTACGGCTTTGCTATAGAAGTTCTCTGAGCCCCACATCAACTCGGCAGTTCCATAACTGAGAAGTCCACCGGACACTATATAGATAGTTGATCTTGTGATATATCCAACTGGGAGTTTTTCAAACATTCTGCTTGTAACTTATTAAGGAAATCAGTGAACTAGAAAGATGTTAACATGTATCTCCTGCTTCAAAGATACCTGAGATTTCTTGAATTCGTAAACTTCGGTTATATTATGATTAAAATGCAAAACCAAGCGAACGATAGGCTGAGCGAACTCTGCACTTACACTGGTACCACAACAGGCCTGAAAAGAAGAAGAAGCATAACTTTAGGATTCAAAAAAATTACTTTGACAGTCCAATCAAAGGAAACTAATGCTCTATCAGATAAACGCGCGTCAGTATCTGATTGTAACATAAACTTCTGAATAATGAATATATTTGGTAAGCGGAAAACAATATTGATTAATCAGAAGCATCAGTCTGTTGGCAGAGGAAAGAAAAAAACAAAACGTGCGTGTATGGATGACAGTTTCTTCAAAATATTTTTTTTGATGTTTGAATGCAACCGCTCTGCGCGAAAATCAATTAGTAAATGAGTCTCCTAGCGTGAGCTCAACTAATATGCAAAGTACTTGAAAATTGTACTGTAATATATGATAAATAAGCTCAATTGATAATATAGAAGACGCTGTACAAGTTTTTTGAACATGCACGCTGTTTAACAGCTGGGCCTTCTCAATGTTTTTGTTCATGAGAGCCATTGTTTAGAATTATAAAATGTTTTTGTATTTTTCATATTTGAAGAATAGTTAGTTGGAATTGCATAACGATGATAAAGAGGAATGTCCAGCAGTCAAGAATCAGATAGCCTGCTCAATGTATCGGGTCAGGAAGATAGGGAACCTTCAGCAAACGGTCGCAATGCTCGACAGAATAGGTCTACAAGACGGAATCTGATCAGTTTTTGGTTAGTGAACAAATCATTCTCAGCGTTATGTTGGTTTGAAGGATTCTGGGTCTTTGCAACAATTTCGCTTACGTTATAATGTTGAGCGCAGCTAAGGATATTCTGGAGAAAGAGCATGATGGACATCCTGCAAACTCCACGAGTACTTGTCGGGTACCGTAATCTATTAGTACTAACAACTAGAAATCTCTATTTTTAAGGAAAAGATAGATGATAGACATTGCCAACACTTATCCACAGGGTCTGTCCTACTTGCTGACATTCTTCCTTCTTTAATAGTAAAAATCACGGCGCCACTCTTCATTCATCACATCCCCTTCGGGTAGTGCTGTATAACGATCTTACCCTTATCTGAAAGTTCAGGACTCGACATTTGTTAACGGTCTTACTTCAAGCATCAAGCTTCCTACTTGTGGCTTGCAGTGACAATGTAGCAGAAGCTCTAACAGGTATCAGTTTCTGGATTCCATACTTTAATTTTTCTCTTATAGGAGTTGTTTTTGCAAGCCTTGGTTCGGGGCTCGGAGAAATTTCTTATCTCGCTCTAGCTGCACATTATCCGGGGTATAAAACTTGTTTCTTTAATAGTTATTACTTCTATATTGTAGAGATGTCGTCGGAGCTTGGTCTTCAGGCACAGGTGGCTCCGGTATTTTTGGAGCGCTTGTGTACGCCACTTTAACAGATTCTAGCACTTTCAACCTAACCCCTAGGTCAACACTAATGTCTATGCTGATCATTCCTATGATATTTTGCTACACGTAAGATTGTTTTTTTCATTTGGACATAACAACAGAGTTGTAGCTACTGGTTCCTACTTCGAATACCTAGGTCACTTCATAGAGTGAATATCAGGGATTTCCGGACATATCTAGTTTCACATTCTGTCGAAGGTAATCCCCATATCAACATCACGTTTTTGATAATTTTTCTAGAAGTAGAAGCGTCTGACACGGGCGAGAACGGTGTTCTGCAAGATTTGTCGATCAACCGTGAGTTGGTTCCATTTGGTTTTTTGTGAGTTGAGGCTTTCAGGAACAAGAAATAGGAGAAGAGATCCCAGAGTTGTGAAATCTCTCTTGAAGTACATAATTCCTTTAGTACTCGTGTATTTCGGTGAATATTTCATAAACCAAGGGCTGGTAGTGTTATGAGAATGAAAATATGTTTTGAATACTTTTTTTGCAGGTAGAGCTACTAGAATTTAATTGTTCTTACGGCTTTGCTATGGATGCTGGAAGTCAATACAGATGGTATCAAGTGCTATACCAGCTCGGAGTTTTCATTTCGCGTTCTTCGTCAACAGTTTTGACGATTCCTACCGCCTACTTCCCACTACTGGCTGGTCTCCAGGTGAGAACCCTCTTGCGGTATTTTCAATTTTCGTTGTTTTTTAGTTGTTCAATGCCGTCTTCTTCTATCTCGAGGCTGTCTATTATTTCGTTCCTCACATCTCTATAATTTTTGCAATCATAGTCTATGAGGGATTGCTTGGTGGTTCAGCCTATGTAAATACTTTCAATTCCATACATAGAGAGGTGAGTATAGTTGAGAGATTTATCATGAATTGATGTTATGTCCAGATTCCCACTGAGTTGAAGGAGTACAGTATGGGTGTAGTCTCTGTTTCTGACTCGGTTGGAATAGTTTTTGCTGGTTTTCTGGCAATCCCAATTCATAACTACATTTGCTCACTTCCTTTACACTTGTGATCCAAACTGTGATATTTTTAGCAGAATTTTATTCAGATGATTATAATGAAGCAAGAACGATCTGTAGATCGTTTATACAGTTATACACAGGCAAAGTAGAAAGAAAACTCGTTAACATATCACCAACGATCAAAGGGATTCAGGTGACTGATTTTAGTATGAAGTAGCATGGTGTGTTTATTATGAAAGTCATTACAAAGTCACTTAAATCCCAAGAACAAGTCGAAATTGAAACCATCACACGAATTTACAAGCGAACTTGCTCGCCTCGTCAAGCGCGTCTTTGGGCAACTTACTGCGCTTTATCAACAAATTTTCCATGGTTTGTAGCATTTGGAACAATGTTTTAGCATTTTCCTAGAATACGAATGTTCTGTCATTACTTATAGATGATCTCACCTCAGTCACCATCTCGTTGAACGGCTCTAATTCGCCATCGTGATACATACCACCATTTTCAAGACTTTCAGAGGGAGCTGTGCTTGCCATTACCAGAGATTGGGTTCCCTGAAAGCCATGTAAGCTCAATTTATTTGAGTAGTTCTCAACTCACATCTTGTAGGCTTTTAGAGAAGAGCCAAATTAACGGAGCTGCTGCTTTACGTAATACCCAATGGGTTTCACGACCTAGTTCAGTACCTGAAAACCATCTTAGAAACTGTTTCGATCAATGTCTGATCATACCACGCACGAAACCAGGTCTGATACAAACCACTTTCACATTGCTTTTAGTACGCTTCAATATCCTATAACACACCAAGGTTACTTGAATAACATCTTCGGAAAAAAAAACCTCGCCATCTCTGACGTGTAGAGATTAATTGCTAGTTTACTGAAAGCATACGCAAATCTTCCGTCGTAATCCCAATTATCTTCTCCCATTAGTTGTTTTGTCAACGGCATATGGGTAGCCTTTAAGACTTTATGATAACTTGAAGAAGAATTCAAAACCAACTCCTTTGTATAGCCCGGAAGATACTAGTAAGATGCGTCCACTGGTCCTTTCTAAGTGGTCGAATAAATTATTAATGATGACATAATGCCCAAACAGGTTAGTTGCCATATGACTCTCAATTCCATCCGATGATAACTAAGCTTTTCCAATTTTTTAATCATTAAGATAGGGACATACTTCGAATGCCTTTCCCATTATTCCAGCGTTACAGATAAGCACATCAATGACCTCAAAAGTCTCACGAACCTCACGACAAAACTCCAGGATACTGTTGTAACACATGAGATCCAACTGTAAGATGGTTAAAGGAGCAATACGTGGTGTAACCTTACTGAAAGCATGTGTACTTCTCCCGTACATTCGGCCATGGACTGCAATGCTTCAACGGCAGCACGTCCACGAACTTCATCACGGCAAGTAACGATGATTGTAGCACCTAATTGACGTAGGTCTTTGGCCGTTTGTAAACCTGAATTCTAGGATTAAAGGTCTACAAGCCTTTTTGCATATTAAGAAAGGCTGAAAATTCATTATCAATGACGCAGAGCGCGCGGAACGGTTGCTTGTAGAAATACTGTTGAGTTAAGACAGTTTCTTTTTTATTTTCATCGAAATCTCCACCTAACTAACCAATGCCTGATGTTGATCCTGTGATGATTACAACTTTCCCCTCCATTGATGAACCTGCACTTTCCATCTAAATTTTTATTTTTTCATGAGCTTATCAGGCGATATTGAATATGCGATATGTGAAATGTTCAGAAACATCAATCAAATTAGAAAAACGTTGAAATATACATTTAACATAAGTTCTCTAGTTCAAGTACATAATAAAACCCGTGTCGAACATTCAATTCGAGTTGACTAGGAGCTACCGGTCAAGGTTTCCCGCGCAAATACCATATATATCCAAGCAATACATTTCTCAGAAAAAAGTGAGTTATCAATTCCTATCTAGATTCTATTTCAATCTAATCCTCAAAGATTGACTGGCGAGCTAATCTTCGAGCTTCTTCTCTCCTGGCTTTGATTCTTCTTGTGTGATCAGAATCATGTACGGCTTTGAGCCATCTAAAAGTAAAAAAAATTTAACTAATCGAAGCATTTCACAAATTACACATACCTGTACTCTTCTCTTATTTCATCACGGTTACGATCTACTAGTTCTTCAGATTTTCTTCTCCATGCTTCATCAACATCTGCTTTTAATACACGTCCAAGCTCCGCGATTTCTTCATTATCTCTCAATTGTCCACGGAACTCAGATTGACGAAGGAAAGACTTAGCAATCTCAGTGTGATCTTCCAGTTGGGCTATTTGTCGTTCGCGGTATTTAATTTGCGCTCTGAGTTCATCCTTATTTTTGTTATCAAATTTTACTTACACATAGCCAATGTTGTATAAAGTCACAATCGCTGCGCCTAGCAAACTCCATTTCAATATAGTTTTCCATTGTTTCTCAACTTTCTCTTGGAATCCAGAATCTTTCATGGACTCGGAATGGAAAGGACTTCTGCAAAACATTTCCTAACGTCTCTTATTGGACGAACAAATACCTGCGCGAATGATCATATGCTCCATAGCTATAGGGGTTGTACATGTTCTCATACGTTTTACGGTCCTGATTATCATACACTCTTCTGCATGAATAGTTCGCTCTATTATGCTTCACGTAACAAGGCTAACCTATCTGCTGGCCTGCGCAGAACATCATATGCTTTCTTCAGCTCCACAAAATCTGCTGAAGAACTCTGATCTCCAGTGTTATCGGGATGCAACTAAGAAACTGTTAGTCAACTACATGACAGTTCATCTCACAATTTTAGATTTTTTGTAAAAAGCTTTCTTTATTTCAGCTAGCGATGCGTTTCTTGAAACACCCAGTATCTGATAATAATCCTTCGACGGGGTAGTTGATGAAGAATTCCTATAGTAACTATATGGTTTATGTTCAAATTATGTTTAACCTTATATGTAATCCCATATTTTTGCTAGCCATGACTTTAGTGGGGTTAGAGTACAGTTTCATCAATAGCATAGCTTCATTTGGGTAATATCAGATGAACATAACAAAAAACATTGTCTGACAATGAGGACGAATATTAAACCCCGCCCCTGTAAATAACGTGCAAAATCATACTAATCATAAGTTATTTGTGAAAGTTTGAGCGATTTTCAACAATATTTCTCTCTCAAATTCATAAACAAGCTGCATTATTGAGTGTAAAATCGAATTTCCATATGTAATGATGAAAGGGATCAATTTGATTCATTTTAATCAGAGTTCCAGCATGGAACGACCGGGTCATTTTTTTTTTCAAGTAAAAATTTTTTTCACGTGGCGTGTTTCCGCGGGGTTATATAAGCCGTGGAGCGTCTGAATCACGTCAGTTGGCAGCGTGAGCCGGTGAGCACCACTCCTCTCTCTCTGGAGGCTCTTCAGAGGAAAGAAAAAGCTCATCGGCTCAAAAGCCAGGGGTGAGACCTGAAAAAGTACAGGTCTTATCTGAAAAGCAGCGAAAGGTTGCATTGTACCCAAAGCCGTACAGAGTGGTTGTATTCCGTCCCAAACCGTCCATAACGGTTGCATCCCACTCTCAAACCGTTCAAGTAGGTTGCATTCGCAAAAGCTGAGTTCAGAAGCAATGTACAACAGAAAAGGTCAAACAAAAAGAAATAAATTATGGCTAATTGAATATCGGAAACTGAGCATGTAAGGTTTAACTAGAACGAGAAAAAAAATTTCTTATCGTGTTCTAGTATTAAGCAATAGATCAACAAAGATACACAGGTGTTAGACAAGAATTCATTCGAGAGCAATGTTTCATTTCGAGTTATTGAAATTATGACCTGGAGAAACCAAATAATGTCGTTGAAACAGCGAGAGAAATACGATTGTTCCCCTTCCCCTATATTCCGAGAAAAAACTTTCCTTGAAGCTCAAATTTACACAAATATACAGTCTCAAGATTTGTAAGTTGGGTATTCACGTCTGCGTATCTCTTGCATGGAGGCGGGGCTATAGAAAATTCGAGATAGTGCTGAGCACTCTAAGATAGTTAAGAAATCCAGCTTTTTACTTGATATCTCCATTTTTTCAGTTTTCAAGCATCGGCTCTGTTATCTTTGATGACCTCTGTTCCTGTTTCAAATACTGAAGGGGAGGACGGTTTGATTCAATGTTACAACAAGGGATGTGGTCAGAAGTTTGACCCATTCGGCAACGGCGAAGGTGTGTTACACTCTCTAAAACATGTATGTTTGTGGGCGCTTACAGGTAGTTGCAGATACCACCCCGGACCCCCCTACTTCCACGATGCTTATAAAATCTGGAACTGCTGTAACAAGAAAAGTACTGACTTCGGTACTTGGATGGCATATCCTGGATGCACCCAAGGCAAACATAATGCAGAAAAACCAACTGATATAGTCAAGGTAGCCGCAGTAAAAGAAATAAGACCAGAGAAAGTTTGTTATACTCGTTTTTTCTGATGTTTGATGATGTATTAAGGAAGAAGATGTTATAGTTTGGAAAGGATTGAATAAGCCGGCGGAGCGTATTGCTGAGCATGAGAGAGTAGAGAAACAGTTAGAAGTAAGTAAAAAGATGAAGGCAATGGGTTCGAAGTCTCATTTCAGGTAGAAGTTTCGGCTAGTGCAGTTCAGGCATTGCAAAGATACAAAGAACAGAATGCTAGTACTCTAGGTAGTCAAGTTTTAAAAGTAGGAGCACCTTGTAGACATATGTCCTGCACGCAGGTTTGTTGCTTTTTCAAGACTAGCTATTATTCAATCAACTTAAGAAGTACTCGGGTAACGATTCTGATCTCAACCAGTGCGTGTACCATCCAGGAGAAGCTATTTTCCATGAAGGCATGAAGTACTGGTCTTGTTGCCAGAAGAAAACTTCTAACTTTGGTGCTTTCCTGGAACAGAAGGGTTGTGAAACAGGTGAACATGTCTGGAGTATGGTGAGAGCTGATAACTCTTTGGTTGCTTATTTATACTTATTAGGAAGAGAAGGTAGAGAAAATAAAAGAAGATTGGTTCTCAAGTGCAGGTGTTGTCACAGTGAACATTTATTCGAAGGTTTGACATATGATATGAGCTCAATTGTGGATTTTGTTGTCAGGGTACAATACCTGAGGAGTCTAGCATTAGTTCCGATGGGCAAGTGCTGCGTGTTCACTTGAAACATGGCTTTGGTCTGAAAGAAACTGACTTACTTTATGAGCTGTGGGGTAGAGTTAACGTTGAGAACAGCAAAGCCATTATTGGGGAGCGGAAGGTCATTTGTAATCGAAGTTAAGTCTGAAGATTTGTGTTATAGGTAGAAATAAAGCTCAAGCAAGAAGGTGTAGCTGGATGGCCACGTCTGCGCTATGATCCAGCCATTGATTCTGTGAATACAGCAGCTTAACATGTTATCGAGTCATTGATTGTTTTGTAATTAATGTTCAGGTTGTCTGCTGAGTAACTGCTCATCAGATTGTTGTTTGTGTGATTTCATAACCTTTCAAATAAGCACATCGCTAATGATAATAATGAATTTTTTTGAAATATATATTGTTTTGATAAGTTACAAACAATTTTCTCCGCCTTCTCATGTTTTCTCGAACAAGCGAGACAGTGTGAGGAGAAGAGAGAGTATGTCTCTGTCTTATACCTATAAATTGATCGACGCGCCGGGCCGCAGTGCTATGCCTCGTCGGCGTAAACTCTTCTCGCTCATTCCATTTTCATTTTATTGAATTTCATTCTACTGTTTGTGTTGATGCTGTTTTACAGGAGTGTTTTTCTTTTTGTTTTTTTAAATATTATTCTATAATCACGTGCTATCAGTTGTTTTCTCTTGCTATGTAGAAGCTCTGATATTACTTGCAGCCTAGTGATAGAATATATCCATCGGTTCTTATCAGTCGTCATCCTTAGCATTGATTGAATATGCCCTTCACTTTCTTGACAATTGAATGATTATTCTTTTGGCTGCATGGAGCAATGCTTAACTCTTGTTGTTTTCTTTTCGTATTTTTTTTTTCAAATTTTCATTCATACACATTTTCAGAAAATGAATCGTGAACCACAACGCGAACCAACTTTCTTCGATAACGTGAATAGAGCCTTTACTGGTTTGAACCATGACATGTAAGTTAGGCAGTTCATATTACAAACAAATGATCTTTTTTTCAGTAGTAAAGATACTCAAGAACATTTGCGCAATGTATACGCCACTGTTGGAGCTGGAATCTTCAGCAGTGCTCTTGGTGTAGCTTTCTATTTCCTCACAGGATTCACGTAGGCATACTTAGCTCGATTTTTATATTCTTTGTTCTACAGACAAGGCCTTTTCTTCTCTCTTGCGAGTTTCTATTTGATTTATAAAGTTTATACCACTGGACCTGAGACTGATGCCAACAGAATGGCCATGTTCTTGGCTTTCTGCGGAATTAACGGTATGTCTAAAATTTTATAGCTTGAAATAACGTAGGTGAACAGGAATTGGACTGGGACCACTTATTCACGTCACTCTTGAAATTGATGGTTCTATTCTTCTAACATCTATCTTGGCATCAGCAGCTATTTTCGGTTGCTTCACCATGGCTGCTTTGAAAGCTACCAGTACTAAGTATCTCCATCTTGGAGGTTAGTATTGAATGAAATGAAAAAGAAAACAGTGAAGTATAAATTGATACAGGAACTTTATCGTCCGCCCTTCTCTTCCTTCTCTTCGGTTCTTTCTTCCTGTCTCACTCCGTTTTACTCTGGGGAGGTTGTTCAATTTATTTTTATTGTCATAAAACGTTACTTCATCAGGTCTGGCTGTTGCATGCGGATTCATACTGTATGACACTCAAATGATTGTTGAGAAGAATCGTCGTGGAGACAATGACTATCTTCGTCACGCTTTAGAGCTCTTCATTGACTTCGCCAATGTCTTCAGGTAGACTGATCTATCCAGTTCAAACGATTTTTGATAACACTTCTTAAGGCACATCCTTATTCTTCTCGCTCAGAAGAAAGACAACGAGCGCAGAAACAAGAGAAAGGATTAGGCTCCTGAATCTTCTTCAGTCGCTATGATTTTTCCTTTTTGATCTAATTTCACTAATATTCCGTGGAAAATTTATTTATTGCCCACATTGTACAGATGCTTAAAAATAAATAAAGGGAATCACAATCAACAATCTCTTATGATCCAACTTTTTGAACGATGTTATAACCAAGTTCAGATTCTCAGGTCGGCAAGGTATTGTGTGCCCCATTTCATCGCCAGGAACATTTGGTGAGTATTGAACTCAGAAAAGTTTTCTACTGATTCAATGAGAACTTTCATTAAAAGAGATTACATAGTTTAAATTGTGAAGAATAAGATGATTTTCTACCTTTTTTATCTATTCTAACTTCATCTTTTCTGCAGTTGGACTCGTGTGTTTGAAATATATTCTGAGCCGTCTAATAAGTATCACTCCAAAATGCGTTTTGGAGGTGGAATACAACCATTCTGGACGGTTAAGGTTGGAATGCAACCGCTCTGAACGGCTTTGGGTGGAATGCAACCGCTCTGGACGGTTCTGGTTGGAATGCAACCGCTCTGAACGGCTTTGGGTGGAATGCAACCTTTCGGTGCGTTTCA
>CALQYR020007213.1:124401-163957 GCA_943334845.2 Auanema sp. JU1783 | reverse complement strand
CAAGCCAGGGGTGAGACCTGAAAAAGTACAGGTCTTATCTGAAACGCACCGAAAGGTTGCATTCCACCCAAAGCCGTTCAGAGCGGTTGCATTCCACACAAAACCGTCCAGAGCGGTTGCATTCCACCCAAAGCCGTCCAGAGCGGTTGCATTCCACCCAAAGTCGTTCAGAACAGCTGTGTACATCCGAAACGTTCCGTTTGGTACCGTAAAAGGTTAAACTAGGACAAGGATATTTTCTTGTGATCATTCTCCTTAGTAGTGAAGCAAAGAGGAGCAAAAAGAACTTTTATTAAGAATAGAGCATTTCAATAATCTAACAGAACGTGTGAATGAGTGTTCTCCACACTGGATGACATTAACAATAAGGTAAGAAAACTTTGCAGTTTCAATCACAGTTATACTTATTTTTCATAATAGAGTATATAAATATAGATTGGAGGGAAGGGCTCGAGGACACGTAATGAACATTGCTAGTGCGCTTTGTTAGTATTATGCGCCATCACAGAGTAATTGAACGTAACAGTGAACTTTAAATACAAAGAAACGACCGTGCAACTCTAAAAGACATTATAAGATTATTACTAAAAGAGTAAAGAGCAGGTAGTGGCGAGTGGCTTCTCCTGTCGTAAATACAGGGCGTTCGAATGATACGCACAATGCATTGATGACTGGAATTAAATAAAGTCTTCAAAAGTGTAAGTAAGGCACTCCTGCGCTACTTCGATGTCTGGCAAGAAACAGGAAACACAAAAGCGAGAAATAGAGCCAATGCCACTTAAAATGCGAGTGAGCATTCGGAGTAAAAAAAAATGCTGATGGTTGGCTTGAAAGGTGCAAGAAAGATACTGTTCGAGAATTGAACATGTAAAACACAAAACGTGCATGATCACAGTATAACTAGGTTAAGCTTTTTTTCCTATGAAGTGGGGCCATTAAAGATGATGGGTACAAATTCGGAATTGTGGAGAAGGAATGGTGACATTTTGGAACTGTCAATTATTATGTTAGTTGACACACAAGCTCAAACAGCTGATAGAGCAGCTAGAGCTCATGACTGAATAACCGTAAAAATTGGCTGCTGTGTGACTGCCTGAATAGATAGCGGCATCTGAGCTGGAACGAATGGAGGATCAAGTGGCACCTGTAATTGGAAAATAGAATAAGAAACGAAAGAAATTAGATTACCATTACCTTCGAAAGGAATTGTGGTTCTATTGGTACAACTTGTTGAGGATCACTAGGAGTTCGAGATCGCAATGTCACCACAGCTTCGCCTGGTAGCGTTGAAGACGCAAGACGGGTGAATAAAACCTGAAAATAAACTCATTATTTCAAATACATTTATAGCTCATACATTTTCCACTACTATATTTTCAGTTTGAAATTGAGCAATCAGATCGGCTGCACCTACATTTGGCGCTAAACCGTAAACGACATATTGATGAAGTTGTCCCGGCAGCACTACGTTAGGAGACACTGGGGGTGATGGATAGGGCCAAAACGTTGGCGGAGCTTGCATGGGCATCATAGGAGGAATCCCTTGTATGAAAGATCTCTGTGGGAGAATGAGCGGTGGTGGAGCAACATTAGCAGGTGTGACAGGAACAGGGTATGTCATTCCATGGTGCATATCTTCTGAAGAACATTGAAAAACCTGAAATAGTTAGTTTGTGAAAGTTACCACACACTTTACCCAACCTCTATATATCTCTGCTTCTTCCCTATAATCATGAATTTGTTATGTGAAGCTAATGCAGCAGCTAAAGCAGCGTGCTCACTGTTCATTTGAATAAAACATTCTCCGGAAGGATTTCCTTGACAGTTGAAAACCATGTGTACACCTTGGTACTGGATGTGACGAGCATTATCCCCCAAGAACTCAACAACCTATAATCGAGTACAAATCTTCATCACTATAAGGATTCGATATACCTGAGGCACTCGTGCTTCATAAGGAAGGCCACGTAATCGAATACAATCTCTACGGCCTGAGGATGCTCCGCCTTGTTCATACGATCGTTTCACAACCTACAAAGAAAAACGTGAATGTTTTCCCATTTCTCACATAAAACTGCAATGGGATGACCGATCACACACAAAATTTGTGAAAACAACGGCAAAAAAGTTGTAATTGGAAGAATTATAGAGCAACTCGGAAGGATAGAAGATTATGACTGTTTTCTCTCTCATTCTCTCCTTTTGTTTATGTTCACCTATCTTCATAGACCAGCATTGGAAGAAAACGGATAAGGAGGCATCTAGGTTGATTCAGGTTTTACTACCGATGACCATATGCGTGAAATACCGTTTTAAGCGACTCAAACAAGGGATTCAGTGGCTAGTCATTCAACACACCCAATACCTCTGTCCGTTATATGCTTAGGTGTAGCGATACAGTCACATATCGACGTATAATAACCAAATAAAGATATTTGATATCATTGACACATCCAAAGAGTGATTGTCAGGCTAATTACCATCTGCTTTGGTTAGAGGTAGATCGGAATACTTTATCTGTCTCTTCTACTCTCTCAACTGAACTTCATAGATACGATACAGAAAGACAGGCAGAGATGCAGAAAAAGAAAGATGACAAACTCAATCTATGTCCCTCCATAAGCGGATGTTGATGTCGGTTCTTTTTGTAATATCAATCACCCACACAAATCGACACATAAAGACATACAGGGCATGGCTAGCATCACCATCAAAAGATATTTGTCAATGTAAAAGGACAAATTAAATAAATATTTTAACTATATTAATATGAACGTCATTCACATATTTCATTCATGCTTCTTTTTATTGGACTAGCTCTGTTAACATGATTGTTTACAATCATTTGCTTGTTAACAATAGAATAATCAGATTGTTCATTTAAATATATTTTTATATATTCCAACAAGCACCGATTATACTAATGAGCTTCGAGAACAAATCAAAGTGAAGGGAACTTGCCTGCTGAACTTCGGCGCTTGTGCTTCGGAACAACTCAATATATCTACTTCCAATACACTGCCTATGCTTCGTTAGGGCATTTGCTCCTTTTTCTTCATCCTCAAATTGAACAAAAGCATCTCCTAGAATACAGAATGTGAACGAACGTAAGCACTTCTTTCAAAGCAGACAACCGCCACAATGCACGCCAACATTACAAATGACCCTTTTCACGTGTATATACGTAGACAGTGCCACGTGTTCATGTTGCGAGCTCAGCATGTATTACTTTGTAACACAGTATGCGTAACATACGGTTGACTGCTTCATAATGAAAATTTTGAAAAAAATTCAAACCTGTAGGTCTTCCATCTGCGCGTGTGACGAACAACACCTGATCCATGATCTCGCATGCGTTTGGTGCACGAGCGAAGAAATCACGCTGTAATCAACATATTGAGGAACATTTCTTGAATCATTTGATTCGTTTTGTTAACAGGTCAACGACTAGATCTTCAATAGCATTAATGTAGTCTTCTAGCATTCTATATATTTCTGTCTTCATCAGTCATTCTTTCAGACTGTGTGAAGAAAAACGTTTAGCCTTCTTCATCAAATAGATCAAGGCTGAAGAAAATTATTGTTTGTCATGAAAAATGGAATCACAGCTGATCAAATGCTAGCATTCAAATATGCGAATACATTCTGTTGTTTTTATAAAATATACTACTTTAACTCGTCATATTCCTCTCTCTCACTAGTATTCTCTCTAAAACAAAGAGAAAACGAGTGGGAAGAAGAAGAGAATACCTAAAGCCTGAACAAATTTGGGAAAAGCTGTCATTCAGCTTAATAAACACATTTATAAGCAAATTGAAGTCGTTTGTGTCTCTCAACATTCAACCCAAACTGAGTGCAAAAAACCCACTTCAGCCAACACATTCATTTCTGTCCATCAGGCAGGCAAGCAAATGATAGAAATTTGGCCAATGAATCAAGTTCAATTTGAGAAACTCATTCAAATAAGTGTTGCTTATCACCTGAGTACGAGCTATGACTCTCTCTCTTTCTTAATAAATGGTGAGTAGAGTATGTATTATTAGAGAGCGAGAAGTAAAACGAGAGCTTCATAACCAAAAACCACCTTGTAGCATCATCTCTTTTAGATTGGAAACAAAAAAGATTTTTTCACTTGATGAGACATAAGGGTGATGAACAATGAATGAAAGTGTTTTCTCATTTGTTTCTAATCCCTCTGTTGAAAAATTATTTTCGTGGAGAACATGAGATTGGCTTCGAATGGTTTTTATAACAATACATATCATATTCCACGTGTATTGTGTTGATCCACTCTCTCCTCTCTTCTCTCTCTCTCTTTCTATGACAAGTACCTCTCTTGCATCGCACAATGAAATTAACGCTCATGATAACCTTATGTGTTAGTCCAAATGAAAAACAAGTCATTACTGTTCGTTGAGTAAAATAAACGAAATCCAAATAAGGTTTTAATTTTAAAACTCACAATCTGTAGCTCCGTGCAGTCATAAGGTAAGCCACGCATGCGAACAAACATGGCAGCGCCTGTGGACACGAAATTGACGGCTTCAGAGGAAGAACCTGCAAAAATTCCAAATTACAAAGCAAAAACTCTTATTTTTCATTCAGCAAACTGTTTCACTTGTTATATGAATTGAATAGACCCAAAAGTAACTGAGAAAAGCAACTGAGAGGGTTTGAAAGAGGAGAGCTGGCAGTTTTTC
This sequence comes from Auanema sp. JU1783, assembly GCA_943334845.2. NCBI lineage: Eukaryota > Metazoa > Nematoda > Chromadorea > Rhabditida > Rhabditidae > Auanema > Auanema sp. JU1783. The sequence goes on along the minus strand of CALQYR020007213.1, from coordinate 159,257 downwards.
AAACGTTTTATCAACGTCTTTCTTGGAGATTGACATATACGTTCATAACTTCGCCATTTTTCTTGACGACTCAAAGGTGAAAATAGAAAGAAACACTTTGACGACTTTTTCATTGAAATGTAAGAAAGTTGCAGAAACATACATTTGGTCATCTCTATGATATAGATAGACAGCGGATAAGGTCTAGAGATACGTCACTACGAAGAAGAACTGATTCTAATTGAGAGTCATGATGGCAGAACCGAGGTTCAAGTTAAACCAAAAGGAAAGTAGTGAGTAAAGGCAGAAAATAATTGGGTCAATTGATATCATACTCTTATCTGTTAGTTTTACATTGCTGAGTTAGTTACTGCTAGATGTAAGTGAAAGGCTTCAATCGAACTGTTTATGAAATTTAATTTTTGACGTTTTCTTAATCAGCAATAATGAAAAATGTTTTTTGTTATCTAGCATTACGTGTACTAAAGATTCTTCAAAAACTATGAACATGGCAGCTATCAGCTTCTTACCTTGAGAAATGCTGGACATGATCAGAGTAGAGAAATACGAGCTTAAAGATCCTCAGATCTCGCACGGGAAGAGATGGCCAAATGTGAACAGAAGCGATGTGTACGCACGTGGAAAAGAGGGAGGAGAATGTAAGAGAGAGAGGTGGGAGGGAGAAGGAGACAACGGGACAGACGGGAAAGAATCATTTGAACTGAATGAGAGATAGTATTGGTTGAAGATAAATAACTTAGAGAGTCAGAGATACAAAAGAAAACAGTAAAATACCATGTGGGTGGAGAAAGGAGGAGCTTATAGATTTATCATTTCATGAGATACGCCTATATATTTATCATTTCAGGAAAAATGATGGAGTGTATGAAAGAGATAAAAGAGGGTTTTCCATGTTACTGCCCATATACCATATGAGAGGATATCATACAATTCATTCATCTATAGAAAAGCTCTATCACTCTCCCGGTTTGAAGAGAGGAAGGGGGATGGGAGCTAATAAAATATGAGAAATGGAGAGGGAGAGAGAGAGAGAGAGAGAAAGAGAGAGAGAGCAAGGACGAGAAAAGAGCGTTTTCATTCAAAATATATCAATAAAGGAAAATGAGAGATGAAAAAAGTTCTGAAAAGATAATAAGCAAAAGGACCAAACAGGTAGAAGAGATAAACTGCGTAGGGGGTACAGAGGAAGAGATTAAGAGATTGAGAGAGTTAACAAAGAGAAAAAGAGAAACAGGAGGGACAATCGAACATGAACATCATCATGATCATCATCATCGCTTTGCACCACCGACACAGCCTATACATGAACCGTTTTGCGTCATCTTTTCCCTCAAAATTCCAATTTGTTAACCAAATTATTTTCAAAACATTCGTCTGTTTTTGGTCAAAAATCGAATTATCACATGGAGAGAAGCAAGTTGTGTGGTAATTCCTGACTTCTCCATCCACGCAGTCAAGAGGTCAGTGAGAGAATGGATATCATTGTAGTATGAGAGCAAGAGAGGGAGCAAGAGAGAGAGCAAGAGAGAAAGAGAGTGAAAGAATACAACAAGGCAGCAAAAAGGAGGAAAAGCTGAGATGAATCAGAAGTTGAAGTTTCGAAAAGTAAATTATGGAAATGAAGTTGTAATTGACATGACTGACTCGAGAAAAATGAAAAGAAAAGGCTGGATGCGAGCTGAATGAAATGGGATAGATGGATGAACTGGACGAGAAGCTACATAAAAAAAAAAAACGAAGAGCTCTCTCTCTCTTTCTCTCTGTTTTCATTATTTTTCCCTCTTTCAGTAATTAATGGAATGCATAGTAGATTGACGGATAAATCGTATAATGAAGCGTGAGAATATGAGATTCTGGAAGGCTTTTTCTCTTGAAAGCCTCCAAAAGAGTTGATAAAAGGCAAGTGAGAAAGTATTTCAATACAAACAAACAAACAGAAAACAAAACAATACAAAAGAGAGGAAGAACAACAAAATGCGCAACGGAAACTGCCATGTAAGCTGATGGCCATCTGAAGTCTTTAAAGTAACTTCGAACCGTATCCATGGTTACAGAAGGCAATTGTTGGAAGATGTCAAAGAGGGAAAAGCTCACTAAATGAAGATTTTCAAAATTTCAACCCTTTTTAGCTTGACAACCGACAACACTCGAAGGTAAAAGCTACTCGGCAGATGGAATTCACGCATCAACTTCATGACTAATAGCATTCCAGGTACAGAAAAAAGCGGATGAGCTAAGTTCATCATGAAGAACTGTCCGTTATTAGTAGAAATTGAAGCAGATGCTGGGGATCTTCATCTGGTCTTGATCACCTTTTTTGTTTTCGTTTGGTGAAAAAAAAATTTTTCTTCCTTTTTCGTCATCATCGACAATGTTTTGTTCTTGTGCGAGAAAAAAATGTTGAAATTGGGCAAAAAATACAAAAAACTGAAAAGATGAATGAAGAAAGAAGAAGAAGAAGAGTGCAAGACGTTCAATAGATATTTGAAACTGTGAGGTTATTGCTTCCTCTGCATGTGCTCTTGTTTTCTATAGAAAAAACTTGTAGTCTGCTTACAAAGCAAAGACTCATATCATGAGACCATTTAACTGGTAAGAAATATGAGAAGAAAGAAGGAGATATTGAGAGTGAATATGCGAGATAGAGAGAGAGAGAAAGGTAAATTAAGAGAGAACTGGTGATAACAGGAAACAAACAGGTCAATCGGACAGCCTGACAGTTCCTGGCTGTGACACCTTCACGGTCAAAACTTTGTTGAAATGAAAAAAAATAGATGAAGCTAACTGTTCATTAAAATATAAGAAACAGACGGACTTCAAATCATTGATCGTATGAATGATTACAAACGATGAGTCAAGCGTCCTTATAATATCAAAACGCCCCTAGCTTATCATTAACTACAAAAACGAAAAGAAGAACTCGATTGAGAAAGAAAAAAACGGTTTTCCAAACAAACTAAACAAAACTTATTTCTGCTGAAGACAATTGGCCTTGACGAAAGCAGAGCCCCCAATAACTTAAACGTCGAACGATAATTTTTGTTTCGTGGTCGGTCAACTTGCCATCGAAGCATAAAATTCACTGATTATCGTTCGTTAAAGAGAAGAGAGGTTATAAGAGTAAGAGATAGAGAGAGAGAGAGAGAGAGCAACAGTGAAAGTAAGCATTCCATCTCGTCATCAGATTCCGACTAGATTATCCTCATAAATGAAAAGTCAAAAAGTCTTATATGGGAGCGGAGGAGTAAGCAGATAAGGAACTATCAGAAATGCTTAATTAACATATATAAAGGATGCAAGTGAGTGCAGAAACTGCTATGAAAATCAACGAAAACAACTGATAACAACTTATCTATGAAAGTGATTCCTCATTGTTTTGACCTAGGAGACGGACGAGGTGACAAAAACATCTTTGTAAAATTGAAATTAAAAAGCTTGAAAACAGAAAAAATAGTTCGACAGAGAGATTGTTAAGGAATTCAATCTGAATAAACATTAATTCAAATAAACAATTAAGTTTCTTCTACATCTGTCTCTTCTCTTGCTCTCTCTCTCTCTCTCAAAATTTCTTTGACAAGAGAATCAGAGAGCGAAGATGATATAAGCAATGAAATTGATTGTGATCTTATTCAAACTGAATAGTTAATTTATAGGTTAGACAAAGGCAGTACTGATGAACAGCACAAGGCCAAAAGCCAAAAACATAATCTCATTTCAGTTATCACTGCGTCAAGGCTCTGGCCAGTGTGATGGAAAGAAAAAGCTATAAAATGGCATGAAGGAACTGGATCACTATGTGCTTTACGAATGAAATGAAAAAAAGAAAGTAGCAACAAGTAAGAAGCATAAAAGGAAATAAGCTCTAACATAATTGAAAGAAGAAGGACATACCGGCAGCGACGTGAAGGAATTCCTCTGATGTTGCCTTGTAAACCTCGATGTACCTGTAAAGAATTCAAATTAGACAGCAGCCGAATATTCAGATTCTATGATAAACGAAAGAAACCTCTCTAATCATATGAATATTGACCGAAGAAAAGCAAAGAAAGCAAATTTTCTTTTTCTTTTTGACTGTTTTTCGATGAATAAAAAACATTTTCGTCAACATCACAATTTTTCTTTTAATACAAACAAAATGATTGGAAATAGCGAAGCGAATAAAGAGAGTTTCAATAAATTTTTTTCTTTTCTCTCTCATTTTTCCATAAAAAACTAATAACGCTCAGAGCTCTCCATGCAAACGACCGTCATCACCGCTTTTCACTTGTAAATAAGATGAAAATATATTTCACGTGAGATTCACGTAGATTCACGTGGAAATGACGTATATGAAACGTCAATTCGACATGGCACTCAAGACTCACATTCATACTCTGTACTCAGCAGAGAAAACACATTACCTGGATAATAAGAAATGACGATGACGTTTCAAAGCCATGTCTCTCATCTGTTCTGATGTGAAACGGACTAGAGCTTCTCCATTGCGTCGTCCTTCGGCTGATAAACATAAAGCAATTCCTCCGCTGCAAGTAACAACAAATGAGTATTATAGTTCGGAAGTTCAAGCTTACGGAGCGATTTCGAGCCCAGCGAAGAACTGAGCAACATGGCTGTCAGATGCTTGCCATGGTAATCCTCTAGCACGAACCACTACATCTCCTTCAATCTTCGTTTCACGATCACTACAACAGAAACTGTTTGTTTCTAATCATGCAAGGAACACGTACCAAACTGCCGATTGCACGCCGAGGTTGACCGTTTGAATGACCGAATTCAATTCTTCTGGAAAAAACAAACTTAAGAAGACTAAAAATTCCCTTTTATCGTCACATAGTTCTTTATCAGTCAAATATCTCATTTGACTTTAATTGTCAATCTCTACGTCAATTTTGACAACCTTCAGAATGACCCCGATGGTCAAATAAGGTGATTGCAGAGTGAAAGATGCAGAGAGAAGAGGAAGCAGAGACAAACATGACTGAAATCTCACTTCCGTCTTTCAGCTTATTAATCAAATACAATTCTCAAAATTGAATTAAGCAGAAGCATTCATTAATTGATTATACTTCGCTCATATTTCTTATCACAAAAAACGATGGCAACGAGAGCAGCAATATTCTTTTCGTAAGTTCATTCAGAAGCCATCAAAGAACATGAATTCATTCATTCATCGCTTGGAGTGGGGTTGGATCAAGACGTTCAAAGTGTAATGTGAATAAGAAGACGAAGAAAAATACAAATCCTATTTTTCTTCTGGTAAACGTTGAACAACTTTGCATCAACACCTCATGTTGGTTTTCAGAAAGAAAAATGGTTTGAGGAGGAAAAACAATCATAAAATTCTTTCTTCTTACAAATCATTTTGTATTTTTATGTTTTCTCGGCGAGTCGAAGGCCTTTCATCAGTCTCTTCGCTCAAGTTCAGATGAAAATTTCCGACAACAGGTAGAGCATTCACCTTTAAAATGCCTCCAACGGCCGTGAACAACTATAAACGGTCAAAACTCACTTCGACGTGAGAATGCACGCAACCAAAATCCATTTATATATATATCAACTGGAAGCTTTTGAGTACTTTTTAATATGTCAGGAGAGGAAAATCAAGTTTGTCAATTGACGGAAAACAACCATTTTAACAGATGTTTCCATCAATCTGACCCCCAAATATTAGATTTGGATCTTAAAGGTCTGGTTGATTCGAATCAATTCGATCTTCTCTGACTGTATGCGTGTCGCTCTCTCCTCTCCTCTCTCTCCTCCTATTTCTTCTCTTTTTCTTGATTATTTACTTCTTCTTTTACCATTCTGACCATAAGTCAGTCAATTTCTCGCACAATGTTTGTTTTTCTTGAGTTTGTCGTTTGACAATCGGAAAAAAAAGGATTTGACCTTTGCCAAGGAGAAAACGGTTAAAAAACAAAGAGAAGAACACAGAATACGGGCAGCTTAGAATGAATTCTATGGAAAAATCGAGTGAACAGAGAAAAAAAAAGTAGAAGTCTCCCCGAAACTCATTAAGAAGTTACAAAGAACTCTTAATTTGCAACCTTATTTTTATCATTTCCATCGTATGGCATATTCGAATGGAAAACATGTTGACTTTGAATTTTTGATCGAATGAGAAGACAAAGAGTTCATTTGAGACTTCACTTTTGGGACTTTTTTTACTGGACAGAAATTAGTTTCAAAATGACCTTATTTGTGACCGGAAGGTCCGCGGAACAGAAATAACCAGGGTAGCAGGCTCTTCTCAGCAATGGGGTCAAAACTAGGAAAGTTTTCTTTTTTCTTTTTCCGCTACTTTGCCCTCAGGCTACCGCATAGCTTTCTCATGAAAAAAGATTGAATAATCTCATATCTCTACTTTCCCCGGATGAAATATGGAAGCACTGGTTTCGGGAAGTTTTGAAGATGTGTAGAAACGAATTTGACATAGAACAGAACAACTCGTGAGATGAGTCACGCATTAAAAGTGAAAAGATGGAATCGAATGTCGAAAAACTTTTAATGAAAGTTAGACATTCTCGCATAGTTAAAAATCGGATAACCAATTCTGGCGCAAATAACGCTAAGAATGAATGAGGAGCGTACGTGAAGACTTGAATGCTAGACTTGTCGCAAATTCTGTTCCGATTTACCAAGCGAAACAGAAGCACAGTTGAACACTTCCTAATACAGTAAACGAATGGAGAGTATAAGAATAGGATTAACTTGGCCTATACCGAAAACTGTATCAAACTCATATCCATCTACTATTCTGCCTTCAACCTTATAGCATCTGGCTTTTCTCGAGGGTCAATAGAAGGAACAACTCTGAAGCTCAATATGCGCTTCTAATCAGAAAAGAACAAACACGAAATCTGTTCTGTTGGGAACTTCGAACTCTTGTGCACTTTATTCATTTAGGAAAAGTGACACACGTGTTTGTATGAGTTTTCAAAGCTTAAAGTTGAATGACAACATTCAATCAAGGTAGAGAGAACCAGATATATAGTGTCAGCTAGTGAGAGAGAAGCTTCTTCAACTAGCTCAAGAAACGATTGCCGTGTGTGATTCCAAACAAATCATTTGCCGAGTTCCGACTTTCTCTTCCTTACTACCCTACACCCCCTCTTCCCCAATCAACCCCGAGACTGTCCGACCTGGTACCGTGTTGAACTTGGCACACAATGGAATGAACGAATCTTTTGATGAAGAAATGGAGAAAAGCGAAATGAGAACAAGAGAGAACATCGAGAAATACAGTTTGTCCAAACAAAAATTCTACTTGAAATAATCTGAGAGAAAAAATTATTTCCAGCTTTACCATTGAAGTGTGGCCGCTTGGATCATTGGAATGTGAACTGAGTGTTGTTCAACTTATGTTTAGATGGCATCTATGAGCTCAGGAATAGAATGATTGTTTCGTTTAATTCAAAGGAAGAAAGTTTGAAATAAAAAATCACTGAAGGACATCAATGAACGAAAAAGCTTCTGATCGAAACATAGGGTTTTCTCCTTAGCCATGGTAACTTTCGAGAGAGAAAGAGAGAGAGAAAAACCTTGAAATCGCTCTGACTCTCAGAACGATGAAAAAAACATCATTGAAAAAGGTATTCTTATAAAACTTCTGACACCTTCATTATCTTGGGAAAAGAAGAATAGAAGAATGCTAATCGACGACCAAACGTGGCAACTAAGAGTTCATAAAACAAATCTGACTTTATCTGTTAGATCTCTTAATTATATTGTCTCATATATATCATAAATAGTCAAATATGTAATCTTTGACCTCTTTACTCTCATACAAGGCATGTTCATGTTTCTCAATAGAAACATTATCATCGAACATATAATCTTGCTAGAAGTATGAGATCATGTCAAACTGAACAAAGAGAAGTTCAGAGAAAAGAGAAGAACAAGAGAGATAGGAAATATCCTCATGAAGAAATTAACTCAAAGGAAGACCATGAATTTACAGAAAAAGCTTAGATATTGTGAAGGATTGCTCTTCTTTTTAATCCCCAGAGCATTCATTGAGATCAATCGATTTCTCTCGTTATTGAGTTTGTTCCAAAGTCTTAAAAAAGGAGACCATTATGAGAACTAACAATGCAGGCAGAAAGGAGGAACTTAGGCGGACATGATGAAGACGGTTAGAGATAGGTGATGGTAATACTATTGAAGAGAGAAAGGGGTTAAAAGAGAATAGGAGATAGAAGAGCCGATGCGAGGACGGGCCAGGTAAGGAAGGTCATTGGTCTCTTGCTAAAAAAATGTTCAAGAAAGATAGAGAGAGAATGAATGGGAAAAAGCGAGAGAGAGAGAGTTGGAAACAAGATCATCTTGATTGTAGGCTTATTAACGCTAACTGCTGATAGTTTGATGAGAATTTTGAATTTTTTGAAAGTCGAAACAAAAAAGAGAAGGAATAGAATCTAGGATGAAGAGAATAATCTGGATAAGACAGTCATAACGTGTAAGATAGCATATTCAACACTTCGTGTTTGATGCATAACTCTCAGACACAGGTGTTTAGTGATAGTGTAGAAGTTAACAAATGCCAGAAAGTAAAACAAACATGGAAAAGAACGAACCTGGTGTGATGTTGGCGAGACGGTTGATAAGTGCTTGAGTTTCTTGTTCCATGTCATCCTCAGGGTTAATAGAAAGTTGTTGGTCATCTAATAAGCTAAGATCCGCGTAGTTAAGCCATAGTTTAGACAGGGAGATATGTTCACGAATAGCTAATGGAATAATATGTTGACGTATAGCTACTGGTCCATAACATACAATAAGATCATCAGCTTCATCATGAGCTTCATCTTGCTGATGATGTTGCTCTAATTGATCATATAATGGCTTGAATGGCTCCAGTACGCCATCATATATACATGATGTATTGATGTTATTATCAAGTAATGTTAATAACGCTCGTAATGGATTAGGACGACATACAAGCAACAAAAGACGATGACGTCGTGGAATTAATGGACGACTCATCTATGTACGGAATACGGGCCACGTCCTTCGGCACAAATGCAAACCAGCGGGGGCGTGGCGAACCGCCAACCACCATAGTTGACGACGATGCGCTCACGACGCCGCAACCGACACCGTTCACGGCCGCGCTCATTGCGACGAGGCCATCGTCAGCTATTGTCGCCATCTTATCCTCATCAGATGCATGTGGTAAAGCATCTTTACGAACAATACCTCGGCCTGAGCCGAACTGGTAACCGTCCGGTAGACGCATACTCGCAGCAATAAGTCCTTTAATGGGTAATCCTGCACCCGGAAGCAGACTAAAAAATGCGAACTTTCATTTTTTATGATAGGGGAGATGCTAATGTTTACACAAGATGCAAAAGAAAAAACTCTCCACTCCTCACCTCACTCTCAAAGCTGAGCAAAAATGACACCTCAACGGTTCAACAAAAAAATTTTCTTTCTCACATAGTTCAAACAGCTGATTATTTAGAAAAGCTTACACCTCGAACATTTTGGAGTTTGAATGAAGATTATTGTCGAGTAAAACGTAAACAAAATCTTTTTAGTTCGTATAAGGTAACCTACTTTCTCGTGGCGGCTCCTTTAAAAGCCTTCAACAAGGCCATTGCATCCAGTCCACGTCCCCAAGTATGGATACGTTCAATACAAGAAGAGCCCATTACATCCACGGATAACGTTGTCAAAATTAGTCCAACAAAAAGAAAAATGATTGAAGCAACCATATATCCCACGTCTCCCTGAGGATATAAATCACCAAATCCTACAGTCATCTGGAAGAAAAAAGAATTCGTTCATTCCTGTAAGATCTGATTTTTCTAGTACTTCCTAGTAGTATATGACATCCCATGATCTCAACACAAACACCAAAAATTTCACTAACATTCTCCATAATAATTAACCTTGACTTGATTTCGTGTGCGAAACTCAACTTTCCAACTCCTCTCACAAGAATCTTCAACGATAACTTATGTCAATGCATACTCGCTTTACAATTATGTCTAGGAAATGTACAGTTCAAAACAAATGTCCATACTATCATCAGCTGAATACAATCAATAGCACAACAAAGTCGAATCTTGCTTCAATTTCAGAAGTAAGGGATGTATCACTCCACTCGAATCTATATGAGGAGTGCTAAGCTCTAGTAGAAGTCGGAATGTGAACGTTCTAGTTGGGCTATTTGCAACAATATTATTTGTAATCCCATCATCAGTACTCAGCTATTCTGCAGTTAAGCTTTTGGTGTTTTTTTTTCACAAATACAAGAGGATCGAGGCTTATCTTCCCTAACTTATCTTAAATGACCTAATTCGGTGAGACCCGCAACAAGAAGTGAAATGATGATGACAATCCTTTGAGATGAAAGGGAGTATTATTGGATGAGGAATAGACTCACAAATATCATAAAATCCATCTTTTTCTCAAACACAACAACTACCATCACAACCGATTCCTTCTTCCTATTTTTAAATCAAAAAAAAAGAATAATTTCTGTCGAAATGTGTCTCATTTTCAGTTTTTTCATTTCAAGCCTATGCCCATTAACCTTCAGATTTCACTGTAAACATAAGAATAACTTAAAATGAGAACAAATTCATGTTGAAGAAACTATCTGCTCCCAATCAGCTATCATATGGGCTTACAAATACTGTTTTCAACTATTCACTTCAACAGTATGAGCCGCATACGGATTTCTTCCTGTTCAAACATTAATCATACCTATACTAGATTGTTTCGATCGAACGAAACAAAAATTTCTTGAGTATGATACGACAAGAGGTTTCAATTTCCATAAATCGGTTCAATGTGTTTTTATTGCATTTCATTCACACATTACTTTGCATTTTTCCAATACCACATAATGGAATGCAAAAAAATTTTTTTTGCATAAATATGAAGAAAAAACGAACAAAAAATGTCGTGAAATCAAGTAGTTTTCATGCGATTCATCAACTTATCCCCTTTCTGTCAATCCATCAACAACAAGAAAAGAAAGTCAATTAACTATGAAGCGTCAAGAAAATGATCTTCTCCCAGGTCAAACAGAGGGCCCTCAGGTCAAAACGAGAAACAGTCACAGCAACTCCCCCTCTCCTCTGGATTAGAGGGAGATTGAAATTTCCGAGTTTCTGTTCAGGTGAACCTTCTCAGAAATATCATCAAGTGTTACTTTTTGTATTCCTTACATACACACATTCTCATTTACCATTCAGAGAGAGAAACATCCCCTTTAGTGATCCATTAAGATAATTATCTGTGACCTCTTGGCCAAGAATAAATTAATAGCCGGACAATTTTCAATCTAATCAAACATTTCAAAACTATCAAAGTAATAGAATGAATGAGAAGATGAAATAAGAAAGAAATCCCAACATACCAGGCTTATGAGACAGAAGTAGAAGGAATCCAAGAAGTTCCATGCTTCGTAATAGGTGAAGATCCAAGCAGATATTGCCATGTAAGAAAACAACGTAAACAACACCGTCATCTGTCTTTGTCCAGAAACCTTGAAAATGTAATATATATTTGCAGTCGGGAATTTCGAGGAAAACCTCAGCAAGCGGATCATCTCCTCTTCGTCCAAGTAACTCCACGATGAACTTTGCCACATCAGCAATAGTTATTAAAGTAAGTGGAATTCTAGAAATATCGCCAGATGAAAAATAAGCTTCGCCGAGCTTTTACCCGAATATGGCGTAGCACATGCAAAATATTTGACCAAAAGGTGATATTGGTATTAAATGACCATAGCCTGAAAGAAAAATAATTTCGATGCATATGTAGCCCCTTGCATGTGTTATTACCGATCGACGTCAAGACAGTTGTTGTGAAGAAAATGGAAGAAGCAAAATTCCATTTCGATTGAAAAGTGCTGTTGTTCAAATCTGGAAAAGGAGCGACTCATTTGAATGTAGTGATGAAACATCTTTCTGTTATTGTTTGGAGAAGACAAAAACGGATAAAACGCATAATTCCGACTGACCGAATGGCTTAATGCCAGCTTCAAAAGCTTGAAATGTGACAAATGTAAGCTGATCTATGAGATGAAGAGCAGTTTCATTAAAAGGATCATTTTGACCGTTGTATTCCAATATGGCATCCTGAAAGAAAGAACAAAACTCCTCATATATAAAAATTGAATTGTTCATGGTTGACTAGGCTGGCATATCCCTTATGGTTGTACAATTTAATTTACAAAATCATCACAAATATGAGTCTCACGAGCTTATTGCTCATACTATACTAAGTATATACACCCTTCTATACATACGATGTTTGGAAAATGTAGGATAATATTTTTTGTTTCAAACCTTATTACCTCTTTTTGAACGTTACTTAAAACTTCCGTCAAGCAATTTCATAATGTTGTGAGACCTCAACTGAATCAGAAAGGTAGGTACATAAAAACAATCAGGGTAACCTATTGTTTAGAAACAACGGGGAGTCAGCTTATGCCCAACCAATATGTTGACTTTCTAGTCTACTAACTACCGTCATAGACAACAATTTGGAAAAAAAACTACCCGATGTACCTCAACTTTTCGGATTTCTCGCAAGTGATAGTTTCTATGCTGAAGTTCATATGGTTGTTCGATGGCAGCAAAAACAAGGGCTGAAAAAAAGAAGATTCGAAGTGAGCAGAACAACATTACCTCCTAAGCAAACATATGAGAGAGTTGTTGTTATGAGAGCTATATGAGGAAGAGCCAAACGGAACATTGTTTGAAACTTCTGCCGACCTAAAATTGAGAATTTACAGGAAAAGAATGATGACTATTAGGTAATACTATCTCACCCTTATTTTTGCCAAAGGCACCAGACTTCGAGTTATCAGTTAAACAAAACGTGAAAGGAATGAATACGCGGAACATTTAAGCAGATTGAATTTGTTGCAATATTATTAGGGAATATTTCGAAACTTCGACTATCGTATGTAAACTCTTGGAAGAGATAGGGCCGAGTTCATTGTTATGAGAAAAACAAAAATAATCCTACGGCTTATATGTTGGCCGGCAACATTAGGCATAAAAAGAGTTTAAAGATAGAGGAGCTTGTGCGCGCACGAATCGCAATTATGATGTAGCTGCTGAACATCGTTTTGTATTGGAATTAATGGAAGGTAAATGAATCATGAGAGAAAGAGGAATTGGCTTGCCATTAATGTAATATGAGGTAATGGAATGCAATGAAGCATGAAAGAGCATGAAATTCAAAATTCGAGTAGTAAGTAGACAAGGTAGGGTGAACAAACCTTTCTCATCTGTATCATCTTCACCATTTGTTGTTCCACCTTCCACATGAGCAGATAAGTTCATTCCTTCTGCGATTGCCGTTCTCCGGGCACCGCCCAAACCAGCGAATGCTACCTAAATTGCAATACTTAACAATATATCCATACATATATCTATATCTATATCTATATCTATATATATATATATATATATATAGACAGAGAGGGAAAGATATATTTATTTATTCAAATATAGTAGAGGAGGAAGACGCTGGAAGGAGATCTTCAAACAAATTGTGAAGAGCTCGCTCCCAGCGCCTATAAGAAAGACTAAACGACGCCATGTAGAGAAAATGAGTTGATTTGACAATCAAGCAGTGTTCAAGTCCCGCTAAGTAAAACTAAATGAATAGTGCAAAAGCAGAAAAACCAGAAAAGCCAAGACCAACTAAGATCTGCGATGTGTTGCGCTTGAGGCGTTTGCGTGTGTGAATATGAAAAGGTGAAAGAGAACAAAAACAAAATACTTAATCAAAAAAAGGCTGAAAAAATTCTGAGGAGGTTCGTAAAAGATTGGTTCCACTCTCTCTTTCTCAACGCTCGCCTTATCTTGGACGCAAAAATAAGTGTCAAATAATTGGCTTCAACAAGAAATGTTTGCATTACATGTGAAGCTGTGAATTTGAAATAAGAAGATAGGATGGACAAAGCGCGAATTAAATTCATATGATATTTGTAAACGATATGGAGTTATTTGATACCCTCGAGAGTATTCTTCGTTTTTTACGGCTCATAGGATCAAAATGGGTCAAAAGTTAAGTTAATACTGAAAGGAGTTGACGTGAGAGCTGCGTGTGGTAGAAGAAAGAGGAAAATGAATTGCGCTAAAGATTTCTTTTGATATTCAAATTAAGTGAACATGCCAAGCAAAAAACTTCAGTGGCTCTTAGTAATAGAATAATTAGTGGAAGTCGGAACGCTTGGATAGGAAAGGGAAAGGCTCTGTAGGCTTATATGATGCTATTAAGCTATGTCATAAATGGTACATAATTATCAGTCAATAACTTACTTGATTCATTGTTGCCGGTAGTGAAGTTGATGCCCGTAATGCTCGCGTACTCAAATGACCATCTTTTTCTTCAACAATAGCATCAAACGGAACTGACGCAGAGTGTGGCAAGATAGGTACTGGGATGTAAACCGAAGCCAGCTGAGAAGCTAAAAATCGGCTGCCTCCCAAGGGATTCATTGCCCAAATATGTCCAGTGATTTTGAGTATCACAAAGAGTCTTGTTTAATGTGTCTCTTTCTTTCCTTTTTTGTCAGCTTGTCATCCAAAAACTCTGAAAGCTTACAAGTCGACAAACAAAAAACAAAAAGAAAAGAAAATAATTAGCCTCAAGCTGAACTATTATTTTCTCGTTTTGCTTCAAAATGATACTTACATTTCTCAATGCTTTCGCTGTTGCATTCCTTCCACATCTTTCATCAGTTCAAATCTGGAATAATTCAATTAATTCCGAGACACAACATAAGATGCTTAAAGAAAGAGCCTCGAGCACACAAATTATGCGAAAACCATAGAAAAGTGTTAGAAAATCTCTTACCACCAATCATCAATGCCGATCAATTGAAAATGAAGCAGATACATGATGCACGCAAGTTCAACCGAGTCAACTAATTATCCGAAAAAAAATGATTTCCACGTACGCCTCATTTATAAACAACAAGTTACGTGAATTGGTCGTTTCATATTATTTTCGAAAATAATTTGGATTACCCGGTTGGTTTTTTATCTAATTATTCGAATAATTGATAATATGCTTAGAAGTCACACAACTAACATTACAAGGCGTAGGTGTAACTATATGATCTGTTGTTTACAACTAAATTTGAGATGCAAGATTTCCCGCCCAAATTACTCAGTATGTTTTGAATAATGAGAGCTTCTAATGCAAGAATACAGTCTATTAGAAAATTAGAGGCCGTGTCTATACACTTACGAAGATATTCGATTAAGTTAAGTTTATTGATATTATGTTCTTTAGAGGAGGACATGAAACACAAACTGAACGAAGATGATTAAATAGCTAACGGCGCTACTCATTGCCAACACCGGAATTCACAAGTTTGTATGTTTTTTTTGTTTTAAAAAAGGGTAAATAATGAGGAATGGTAGAAAAAAAAGTATGAATTAGCTATTGGCCAACACTAAGTATAGCAGAATTGAAGCTGGTTCATTACATTTGTCAATTTGTAGCACAGCAATCTGCTTTAATGTAAATCCAGGCCTAGAGTCAACCTTAGCCGTTGGAGCGGAATGCCTAGCGATTGTTTGAACCTCCTTGCTCTGTTGAAAATATTAAGATAACTTTACCCCATTTTTTGAGTTTAACTTAACGTTCACGATACTTTGAGCGATAATAGTGTGAGTCGATTAGTTGGGATAGCGCATATGACCTCGTTTTTATTAGTATTATTATTATTATTTATACAATTATTATTATTATATGATGCCTGTGAGATATTCGACTTTCAAATTTCATCCAACCAGGGTAGGGTTTGCTCGGTTTTGCACAAGTTGATCAACTGTATCCTCGGGATCAATATGGTGTAGATTTATATTAGGTACAATGTGACCGAAATTCAAATCGATGTCATTGAACCTTTCATAGAAATGACTCTGAAGCTCTTTTTATTAGAAAATACTTGTAAATTAATCCCACCTTGAAAGGCATACGAGTATCGGTGCTTGGTATTGGAAATGATAAACGTGAGTGATGAATATCCACAGCTTCTTCATCATGCTTCCGTAATACTTCCGTTTGGAAGTCAAACATCTTAACGAAATCTATATGTTATTCTGTTTACCATTATACCTCGTTCAAGCCTGGTATTGGAATATCTAATGCTACAGCGTGGCTATCAAACTTTGATCCATCTACTTCAGCTCCAACAATGAAAGAATTCTAATAATTCAGGCTAATCAAGAGAATTTGAGTTTGAGATAATACTTGAAAAGGTTGATGCTGACCATCTGTATAAAGATGTGGCATTTGGGCGTATTGTCGATAATGTCGTTTCAAATCCAATCCTAGATTGATTATTTCGATTAGGTTTTGTTTTTAATCCTGGAATACCGAGGAAATTGACTCCTTGTATCGCATAGCCGACTCCCCACGAATCGCCATAATCGTGGTTCGTGCCAACTCCAACCATATGTGTAAAAGGATTAAGTTGTGCATGTCCAGAAAAATGTTTGTCTTGTCCAGGCAGAGAAACATCAGGTATGGCTTGCGTCTACTTTAAGAACTATTGATTGAATAATCGAAGTGGAAGCGGTTACCTTATGATAGAGCTTGTTCCCTGCTATGTATAGGTTATGCAAGTATGGTCCAGAACGATGATCAGACACACCGAACGGTAGTCGAATAAGACCAATACCTCTGGGGCGAGCTGCATTAACCATTTGTGGGGATGCTGAGATAATATATTAAATGAATGAGCGATACTTCGTGATTTTACTTATGAAGGAGAAAAGAACAAGGCTGAAAAGCCTGGTGATGGCCATTACAACATTGTTTATTCCCAGAATTTTTCTGTAAAATATGAAAGACAGTTAGTAATTTTGGAACATTATTAACAGCAGAAAGTTCTAGAGAAAATTCGGTACGGCGTTATAAAAGAAATTAAACGAGGCCGGCTGATAGAAAGTGAATTTCGTGATTATCAAGCTGTATATCTCTCGATTCTTAATAACGAGACGATGAACTCTGATAATCAATGACAATAGCCAAATGTCTGTTTGGAACTGTTAGGATTCAACTTGACCAATTTGTCGTAGGCGATGACGTACTGTACTCATGTTCTTCCGATTATTTTCAAACTCCTCCTCCTGCTACAATGATAATTCATTATCATGTTCATTTTTGCAAGGAATGAATACGAGAAGTTGTGTATAAAACTTTTTGAATGTTTTTTTATATACGCCAGCCATTACGTACCTCAGTGGGCGGGACTAGATTCATAGAGCGAGGGAAAAGTGAATGACTAACGTTATCTTTTTTAACTGACACTTCCGTCCACATGACAAACGTATGTTGTCCCAGAAATTCCCAAGACCTATATAACATATTTAGCAATTAGAAGCAGCTACAGCATCTATTACAACTGAAGATGGGCATTTTGTATGGAAGAAACGACCAAAGTGAATAAAAACAGATCAATTTAAACTTCTGTGTTAAATAATTTTTCAGAGGGTTTGGTCTCCGTCGAAATTTGAAAGTTAGTCGAGCTCATGCTCCCAAACCTGTAACTGAACAACCTGAATCTGTATGCGTGCTGGCTATTTTGATGATTAACTTTTTTTGTTTCAGAAATCCCTTTGTGTTGTTTCTAAACCAGTTCGATCGACACCACTTCAAGACAATGTAGGTTGTTTGCTGTCATCGAAATATCATTTGAAATATTTTAAGATTTATGACGTACAAAGGACTTTTAATGCTAATGAGTTGTACACATATGAGTTTACTGGTGTTTCGTCTTCTTGGAGAGGAACACTATTTAAGAAAAGGTTCAATGTTGTCTTCGATCTTGTCATAGACACTTTACCTCAGCCGGAAACAGTATGTTCTTAATGTTTATGCACTGGTACATTCCATTTAAGGTTATGATGATTTGTATTCTGGATTTGGCTGCAAAACAATATCAAGACTTAGGATCCTTCTACATGTTCATGGGATTCGAGTTGCGACATTCGGAGCTTGTTGATCCTATTATACTTCCTTATAGGTATTTTGCCTCACAATCCAATGTCTCACTTTTTTCATCTCAGGCCAATTGATAATGTTAATATTCAAAGTTTGATAGAAGAAGTTCGACGACTGAAACATGGTTTCTCGGGATTGAAGTCTATTAGTCATAATGAGGTTCAAGAGACATATATACATATAACCTTATTTTTCTTCAGTTCACATTAGATATATGCTTTGTCAAACAGTTACTTGGAAGTGGTGTAGCTCCAAAAACGCAAAGGCAGAGGAAAAGTGTCAAAAAAGATTTTCGGATGATATCTGAGAACAACGGTATCATTTATTTTTTTTCAAGATGTTCAAAACTCAAATTATAGTGGAGAACTACTGCTTGGGTACGGTGATACTTCAGGGAATGGCTTATGTTAAGCATACTAACGATTTGGTTTGTTTTAGTTTTATATAGTTTTGAATTGTCATTTAGGATAACTATGAGGTTGAAAAGGAGTGGTATCGTTTATCGATCTTAAATGATTCTTCACCTGAATATTCGGTAAGTTCTAACAGCCTTCGATTGGGCAGTACTCTTAGTATTTGCATTTAGGCAGACATGTGTCTTGCCAAACAGTTACTGCTGGATGCCGGTGTAGCGAAAGCTAAAGATTACACAATTAAGGATGTAACTTCTGTGCAAGTAAGTGTGTTTGTAAATAAGGCATTCAGAGAAATATTTCTATTAGGAATTTTTGAGTGGGCAGTATCAAATAGTGGTGTTCAGCGAGGAGCATAACAAATCTCCAATATACAAAGGGCCCAGTTTGATGGAGAAAAACATAATTGGTAGTTAATATGCGTTGAAGATTTCAGTTGTTTTTTTCAGCGCTTGTGTGTAAAAATGGACATTATCAATTAATTAAAAAACTACCGCAGTTTGTGGGAGCAGGCTTCTATTGTGTGCACTGTAACTCAAAAAGTGCCACTCTCTCAGATCACTATAGGTAGTTTTCTATTTTGCATATGATTATCAGAATATGTAATTGAAGTTGCCCACTGCGATGTCGTTTATGCGCTTCAATGAATTGTATGCCGGAAGATGGATATGAAGTTGTTTGTGAAGATTGTCAACAATCGTTTTATAGTGAGCAGTGCTTGAAAACACATAAAATGAAAGGTATGTGATATTCACACCTAGTCCTAGGAATGTGTTGCAGGAATATTGGGAAAAAGATCTCGTTGCGAGAAAACGCTGGTCTGTCCCAACTGTAAAAAGTTATGTAAAGATATGAAAAGACATAAATGTCATAATTACTACTGTCAGCATTGCAAAGTTTGTTGGAAAGCTCGAATGCTCACCAAAGTTATTTTGCAGGTTATTCGGGAGAAAGGGCATCAATGCAGTTTACCACCGAAAGATCATGGTGCTGCATGGGGATTCCCTCAGAAAAGAATATACTTCCTTGTTAAGGTGAGGAAGTTTTGTCTATCACTTTATGAACGTTATTGCCAGACTGAGAAAACTTTGAATGCAGATGGAACGTTATCTGAAAAGCCAATACTCATCTTAGCGATTCGGTTCTGCCCAGAATGCAGAGCTTATTTGCCAACTCGTGTAGTCAAAGTAATATGAAAAGTATCAGACACTTGCTTGAGTACTTCTTTAAGGGTGCTCAGATGACTTGCAATAACTGTTCTCCGGATGGTTGTCGCACCTGGCTTTTCGATTGTATTCTGCGCAAAAACCGGGGCAAAGATGTAATGCTGAGTTTTCTCAAATGGCTCATCCATAAACATCATATACGATTTGCTGCTGTTTCCCACAACATATCAGAGTGAGATTTGTGAGAGTAAGTACTTGTTAATCATAATATAAGCAGAGCTGTAAGTGATCTAATTATGAAGTATATGACACGTGAAGATGTTCCAAAACATAAGGAATGCATAGTTGAGAATGGACGTTTGAAGTACATGGTCATTGAAGGATCTAGAGTGAGTTGTTGTTGTTCAGTTAGCTAATGAACCTCCTTCCAGCAAAAGTTTACGGACTCTGACAACTTTATCCCAACATCGATTAAAGAGTTTTCGAAAGCATTAAGCGTTTGGAACTACCACGAACAAGAAGGGTTAGTGTCAGCTATTCAATATTTATACTCACTACTGCTTATCCGGAACATTAAGATATTTCCCGATCAAATTCTTAACCTCTTGCAATATTGATTATATCGGCCCAGTTCCATCGTTGGAGATGTATTTAACCGATGATATGAGCCAAACAGAGAGGGACGAAATTATCCAGTTCCATAGCAAAGAAAGTTCAATGGAGAAAGTGTTCAACTTTCAGGATGCTCTCATCAAGTAAGGTTCAAAATCAGTATGTAACTCTTATTGTTCAGACACACGTATTTGGAGCTGGTACAGATGGCACTTTGTTTCATCACTTTAGAAACCATCACATACAACCAGTTGGGAGTTCGTCTCTTCGAAGAAAGTCCGAATATCTACAGGGCTGCTATCAGTGGTTTCCGGAGGTTCACTGTTGCGTGAACATTTTAACTTTTTTTTCTTAGGAAGTTCCATAGCGATAACTGTCTCCCACTTGACAAAGGCTTTGGATCGCAGTATAGACAAACCTTTTCTATGACAGCTATGAAATATTTGTCGTGGAGAGCTCACAGAGAAAAAATTCCCATTGACACTGCTGTCAATGTAGGAGAGTACAGGGTAAAGAAAAAAACGACTAACGATAAAAAGCTTAACTGATTGTTACAGGTACCAGGAACACCTTTCCATCTTGATGGTTTTATTCAGCCCTGCGAGAAGTACCCGAGAGGGTTAGGGATAGATGTTAAGGTTGATAAACTCGCAGATTCAAAAACAGTGTTTAACTATAGGGCTGCTATTGGCATGCTCATGGTTGTACATATGTTCCACAAATGGTTGCTCGACGTGAACTCAAAATTGACACAATTCGAGCAAACGATAAAAAACGTGATGATGAAGTCAGGTGAGACATACTATTCGTTAGTGTAGTATATATCTTCACTTAAGGCGCCATATAGATTTTGAAGTTGTTTGGGAATGTCAAATAGCTCTTCAACGCATGACTGATCCTGAAATGGATACGTTCATGAATCAGTGTAACTTTGAAGTTTCATATCCACTCCCTTCATTAGAATAACTCTTCAAATTGTAGGGAAAAGCCGATATTGTCAACGCTATTTCACCTCTCTATTCTGAAACGTTCCATCTTCAATATCAAAAAACTGATGGTGAGAGAATTTTCTGCCGTGATATAACTGAGTAAGTGATAAGAAACTTTGGAAAACTGTAATAGACAGACGTTTCAAACACTGATAACGACTACCTCTCTCCCCGTTCTTCTCATGCAAATCAAATGCTGAGTGAACAATTCAAAATTCTTAAAAACTGACAAACCGGAGTACTCTTGCGGAAACTGAAGATTGATAAATTCTTGCAGTGTTCCTGGAATTTGCATGAAACTTGACGAGTACCCAAGTGGACCATTTCGTAGACTACACGGAGAATATTTCAAAGTTCCAATCACTGAATCAACCGGTTTAGGCGATGCGAAAGGGCTTGTATATTGTCAAGTAAGGTTTTCATAGTAGTTGACTTATGAAACAGTTTGTTTTGGGTTCTCCCTCCAAAAGAACTCTTTGTGCCCGTTCTTCAATACAAATGGGATGGAGAGGTTATATTAACTTTATGCAGAAGTAAGTTGTTCTGCACTATTTCTTATGATGTTTCTCTAGCATGCGCTGAGCAGAAAAATTACAAGCTTTGCCAACACTGCGATGCTGAACGCATCCTAGATGGCACTTGGACAACATTCGAGCTTCAACTAGCGCTAGAACAAGGCTATGTTATCACACGTGTAATTGGAGTCAGTTTGACGGAAGTTCATTCACTAAGACATGAGATCTCGTAGGCGATTCATTGGAACGACTGGATGAAGTTTTCAGCAAATGAGAGAGGAGAGAAACAAACATCTGGAATTTTCTCGGATTTTGTCGATGCTGTTCTAGGGAATAAGATAGTATCATTACTCCAATGAATGGGAAAGATATTATTGTTTATTTCAGGCATCCGCAGGATATCCAGCTCGTTTGAATAATGACATGGAAAGAGAAAAATACATCGTCGAGTTAACCAATCGTTATGCCATCCCAATTGACAAAGATATCGTGCATAGAAATGCTGTAGCACAAAGTATTGATGACGCTCTTTTGCAAATAGTAAGCTGAACTGACCTAGTGATTTGATCATAACATCAATGTTCAGTGGAAAACTTTCTCGGAAAAAAATGACAAGCCTGTGACCGAACTTGCGAAAAGCCCTGGGGAACTTTGGAAAACACTAGAAGATCCTACTATGCAAGTGAAGGAAATAAAAGTTTGTTTGACTCTTACACTTGTTTTGTTACCAGTGACTGCTAAAGGCCTTGACGGAGGACACCATCTATTATGCTTTCGGTAAAAAAAAAGAACATGCCCTCCCACTTTTCGAGACTGTGACTGCTGTTGAAGCTCTAACAGCTTCTCATGTGCGAGTTCGGATTTACCGTTTCCTTCTGAGATTGGAAAAACTTGAGAGGGACCTTTTATATATTGGTAAACCTCATAACTGTCATATTTCTCCTCAATTTTGTAGACGAAAAAAGAATTATATACCGCGGAAATGAAGAACATGATCCCCTTTTCGATTTGGCACCAGAATATCCCAGAAGCGGTGGAGAGGGCGAGATTCGGGAGTATATCTCTCCTTGTCCAGGACAGTTTTTGCTCACAAGACAAGTTGATGATAAGATTGAATTTGATCTCGAGGTTCGGTTTCGTTCCGGATCTTTTTCTAAAGTTATGGTTTTAGATGCTAGGTTTTGATAAAGTTGAGGCAGCATGGGATTTACAAACACAGGCTATCCGGGATCAAGTGAATTTCTTGATGAACAACGAAAGTGACTCCATAGATATATCTTATGAGCACATCGAAAGAGATTCTTTCTATCTATTACGGAATGTGCTTAAAACTCAGCGGCTTGAGTCGCGTTTGAGTTCCAGATTCGTAACTATACAAGAGTCTGGGTTGAAGACATGGGCTATTGGAACTTTCATGAAATTCTAATGCCATCACACAAAAGTTTCTATGCTAGTTATCGTTTTTTTCGATTATTATTTACAAATTATGCACGTATTCCGTCCTCTTTAGCTCACTTTTTTGCTGAAACTTCAAACCAACCCCATAAACTATGTTCTCGTAAATAGAGGAATGACTAGAAAGGTTTATTCTATGTAAAAAAAAGTGTAAAGTGTAATCGATGCGACTTACTAATTATGATTTCTTGCTCACAGCAAAAAGTTTTGTTTTTAATGTCTTTGTACAAATTTAGTATATTAAAGCGTTTAAAGCTTGCTGTAGGGCGTAGGTTCAGCAATTATAAGTTCGCGATCCCAATCAGGCATTTCTAAGGGAGTTCCTAGATGTTTTGAAAAGAAGGAGATAGTTCTTAGCCAGCTTTGCTCTTGGCTACGACAATGCAGAAGAACTTCTCCACCATAACCACAGTAAAAGCCTGTAAAATTAAATGTTTGTGTGATAACTAGCAGGAAGTATGATTCACCTTGATTTTTCGCATACACGACGTGATGGTGTGGGAAATATGGAGGCTCCATGATATGACCACCGCTCACAATATCAATTTCTAACTTGTTATGACCACTTTCACGCAACTGTCTAATCTTCTGTCTGCTAGCATAGAGAGAGTTGTTCACAAGATCATCAGTTGAAGCCACAAATCGATATGCTACATCTTTAGCTACTCTGTCGAATGGGATTATGGTCTCAGGCGTTGGTACAAGCTTATCAAGTATGTGATCAGTTGCTAATACGCGATTGATAAAACGAATTTTGCTTTGATCGAGTCTAAAGAAAGCAAAAATCAGAAATGGAACAGAGTCCTGGCAAGCCTACTCTGCTTCTTGCAGTGCCACCCCATTTTCTCTGAGAGTGCAATATCGGTTCTGAAGGAATGGTCCATTGATTGATACTACAACCTTAATCTGCAAAACAGAATTATTTTACATTTTGTTAGAGAAGTTGGGATAAACCTCAGGGAATCTAGTCGATAAAATGTCGACAATTGTAGCTCCAAAAGAGACGCCTTGGATTCCTATGAAATCAACAGTATCAGGTCTGGATATTAGCCAATCGATTGCCTTCTGTAAATTACATCATGCCATGGGCTTTACAGATAATAAAGCTACTTTAAAGTATGATATGTCTACTTCCTCCAGGCGAGATACAAGACTTTTATATTGGAAAAAAGCCAAGCTCAAAACAAGAAATCCTTCTGAAGCTAACATGGCTCCTTTGTGTTCGTGCAAACCTCCGCCAGTACCAGAAATATCTATCACACAAGGGAAAGGTCCATCACCTCAAACAGAGCTGGTTTAAAATAAGAAAAAATAACCATGACTTACCCGGAGGTTTGAACAATGTTCCGCAGAAGCCATTTTCTTCGATTTCAGTTCGCGTTAGATTGGGGTGCATCCAATGTTTCTTCATCAGTAACGTATCAATCAGAACTTCACGATCATCATATAGCCTGAGAAGGGTACCAAAATGAGGTTGAAGTTTGAAGTAAGTTATACTCTAAGCGGTAGACGAAAGGAACAGGAGGGGAGCAACGTAAATATCCTCCGAAATCAAATTCAGGGGTGGCAGTTTGGCTTAAAAATAACCCCATCGGATCGGCTTCTGCAATAATAGAATTGAAAAACAAAAAACTGTTAGAGGTGTGAGATATTTTTCAATTATCAATAATTTATTATACAGCTTCGCCTGATAACGTTCAAGACAGGAAGTTGTTGAAACGAAAAGAATGAACTTGCCAAAATAAGTTCCCCGAAGAGGACGTGAGCTGGGGACATCAATTTCACCACTGGCATCAGCTTTAAACACGGCATAGGCAGCATGGGCTCCATACTTGTGTTTCAATCTGAAGCAACGTATATAAAAGTTGTATAGGTGATTGGGTCTCTGCGTTTCATGTCTTAGGCATCTCTGGGGCTCTTTTCGTTACACGAGCATTTTGAAAAAGATAAGAACAAAGCCTCATGAGTAAAGACAATTAATCATATGGTATGATATTTATGAATGGGAAAGAGCTTCGATCGAATATCACAAGGAAATTTGAATTAGATGTTAATCTGTACCTCATGATCATCTTATAGGTTTGGAACGGTTTCAACTGTCTCGCTTTGATGTGCACTTTCTCTCGTTGCAGAGTATCGGGTTTGTCGATCCACAAAGACATCGTGAAAATCTATAATAGGATATAGATATTGTTTATGATTGTGAGGCAGAGTTTAAAAAGATCATAAATGGAAGTGTTTTGAGTAATGAAGAACAGTATCGAACTGTTTTGCAAAGTATGGGACAATTCGAAAACAAGAGGCAGTCAAATAGAACTTAAGATTGATTAGATTGCTTAAGCTCATGAGAATTGTTACAGTAGGTTTGAAGAAACTAGTTAATTCTTAAATGAAGGTATAACTTCAAGAGTATATGACACTTATGACTGAGAAAAAGCTGTAATCAGTCTAATTAATAACATTTCATGATTAGCTCCGCTTATATACCCAAAGTGCTATCGTTTATCAGTAATCAGGCTACGAAACACATGACGTTTTTCTTTTTAGCGTGAAATCAGACAATGAAGATATGTTCCGGTATGATGTAGTTGGTTAACTCCGGATAATACAGTCATTATGATAGTACTCTGCAAATTACAGAAATTATAATAAATATACGTAATTAGCCGTTTGGATATTTTTGAGTGCTCTGCCATCAAGAGGGTTCATTTTTAATTTTTCAAGCTGGCAACCGGTTGCATCCTAAATCATGTGCTCGCTACTTTATCTTTTACTTTCAGAATTACACAGTGAATAATATTCTTATGATCATATTGGGTCTTTCACGTTCTTAGTATGATATCAACGACATGTTCCATGCCAATATGTGCTCTCCCTGTTTCTGAGGTAAGGAAACTATTCTATACATCGTTAAAGCGTAAGAAACGGAAAAGTATATGTGAAAGTATGATAACGATCTGTCAGTAGCATTTCTTATCAAAACATTAAGTCTGCTAAGAATTTATTGTTAAAAGCAAATTGAAGACGTTAATATACTGATGTTCCTACTGATTTTGAAGTAGTGAGGTTTGAACTCTGCTTGGACGCCACTGCTTTTGTGAGAAAGTTTTGCGAAAAGCTACAGTTATAAAGAAGTAGGCTACCATCTCATGTTCTCTTTGTTGATGTACTCTCACACAATTCCCAAATAGCTTTCATCTCAGAATGCTGTCTCCTATTCGGTCTTGTGTTGAGGATCAATTTTTGCGATAATTCAGCATTTTCGTTCTAGATAATAACAAACGTGTGCGATTCCCCGTCACTACCAAATTCTTATCTGCATTAGTACTCACTTTGGGTACAATGTTCTGATATTCCGTAATGAATCATCGAGTGTTTTTTTGTGATTAGCAAAGGTACGAGCATGATTTCCAAGTTTCACTGATAATATAGTTTGGTACTGATTTTGGTGAAGGTAGCCAAGGATCTATTGTACTCTGTATGGGCTACATCATAGTTTATTGGTCGTAGCGCTCTTTCTTCTTCTCAGCCTTTCATCAGATATTTTTTAAACAAGCGAATTTTTATAGTCACACAAGATCGAGATATATGACCAAGTATAGCCGGTGAAATAATTGCAAAAAGTCTATGTTCTGTCGTCAACATTGATTAGAGGTCAAACACATCGTAAAATTCTCTTGCGTGACGTTTTAAGCTCTATATGACTGAAGAAGAGTGCATAGTAAAGGATTTCGGCTTCAAATTTACTGGATCATAATCAAGCTCATTAATGGAGCTTGGTTGAGCACTTGAGAATGTAGGGGATGTTGTAAAAGACTTTTGTGGGAAAATCTTTATTGGGCTAGTCGGAACTATTCGGAATTAGTTATGCTCTATTATTAATTATTAAATTTTCTGTCTTTCAGACGGGACAAATATGTACAGCAATCTTGGGTTTCACTTCGTTCTCAACTTATTTTGGAGGTGAGAAGCGAATATTAACATCGCCATCATTATTATTATCCAAAGCCGCTCCAACATATAGAGGATCATAGCCAGGTACGCCAACAACAACCCCCATCCCTGTTCCTTCGCGATCACGCACTTTTGTGTTCGAAGATAAATCTCCCTAAAATAGTGCATTGTGACAAGAAACTGTTAAAGTAGCTCACCAAGCTGAGCAATTGCTCCGATAGAGATCCTTTTTCTGTTCTAACGTTGGATGATTTGACTCTGTAATAATGCAACAAAGCCTTTTCGCACATTAATTCATCCCCTGACAAGCAAGTTCTAAAAACTGTTTTAGAGATTGATGCTAAGTTCTTCACTCACTTTTTTGCCTTGGCTAACGCGCCACCCGCCGAATCTTCATAGGCCGAAGTGTCTAGTCCTTTCTCAAACTTTCTGACATTTATGAATGTGTTTAGAAACCTCAATCTATCTCTTCAATACCTTTCCGTGATAAAATGCAAATTGATTGGGTCCATATTTGGCAATGGTAAATACATGCCATTTATGTCTCTCCGATTGTTCCGAACAGCGGTGTTAGATGCTAGAAGCATGTAGTTGTCAGGAAGGCCGAACTTAGCTTCAGCTCCTCCAAATATTGGTACGTTTTATACGATTCTTATGCAATATACCTGTATCATGTTCGCTATAGTGGTAGAAAGCTTTGGGCACTGCGAGTTTCTCTGAGCTTCCAGGACCAGCAGGAATCTATTCATCATCTGTTTGCTTGTTTAACACTACGTCTTACCTCTAAGTAGTTGCGCTGACCATAATATTCGTTAGCATTACCAAACGCTAACTTCATCCGATCGGATCTTAGTCGAAATTGAGGAGTGACACCCTCAACTCCACCAGGCAAATCATCATAATCCTTGTAACAACTTATTATACTGATAAGAAGTATAATAGAAAGGGAAAAGGCAATACGATCCATATAAGACGACCGAGAGTGAACTCCAGAAAGTGAAATAAAGATTGGGGAAAGTGCGACGATGGGATAATCGACATAGTTTTTATAAATGACCTCATTATCAGTTTGATTGCTGACCGTTCTCGTCGGAAACACGGACGGCCAGTGTTCGAACCTATTTTGTAACTTTTTAAAACAAAAGCTTCCGCTGGTCAGCACGAAATCGAGTTCTAGCAAGATATATTATTGATCCTTATTTCAAATGATCGGTTTCTTTCAGCGATCAGTTATTTTTTAATGAGCAAAATGTCATGTACGAAGTATGAAAACAGTTTATCAGGTACACATAGAAAAAACGAAATCAACATATCTAACTAACTTTCATGAGTAGATTGCGTGAGAACCATGTCTCGGATGTCGCCTTCCTGCTCCACCAATGCATATCCATTTGCAGTATCTATAGCTTTTATAATCTGTGCCATGCTCTCTTTCTTTCTCACATCGAGAGGTAGAAAATTCACAAGATCAAAATCACTTATGACCTGAGGGAGCAAGTGTTATATTAATCGAACACACTAAAGCCTTACTTGACAAATCGCATTGTTGAGGGCTTGGTATCTATCTAAACCTGGGACATCCTGATTTCAGATAAAGCATAGGAAATAACAGAAAGGCCAAAGACTTACATTCAACATTTCAAGCAGTTTTGAAATATCGGGCAATTGAAGGAAATATTCTAAATTGAACGAAGCATTCCGGTCGAAGAGATCTATCTTGGACAGCACGTTCACTTGTGGCATTTCTAGAGTGACCATTGTTGCTGTAATAGAAAGAATCTAACTTCAACAAGTTTCAGAAACTCACACAACGTTGACATGACAACTGATATGAACTTTGAAGCGTCAGAGCAATAAAGGGAATCGGCGAGATGAAGTGCGCATAATCGAACTCCAGCACTTTCCAATTTCCGAATAACCTACAATCCTTGAATGTTTATTCTCGATCAGAATAAAACCCACTCTCCACAATTCTCCCTCACTTTTGTATAATTCTAGCTGGCCGGGGCAATCGATGATGATGTATTTTTGTTTATTCGCTAGTATTTTCTCAATTAGCCATTCAGGGTTCCTACACAATGTTTCAATGCAGTATTTCAAAGCTCCATTCGGTCCCAATTCTAAACGTTCCATTACTTCTTCAACAGTGATTAGCTCCTGACAATATTCGATTTTAGTAACTTCCCCCTGCTTGCAGAAACCTTTATGTCAAAGTGGGCATCATATTCATTGTTATCATTTGCTGGGTCCAAGTTAAAAATACAAAACTCTCGTTTAAGTTGCGAAAATATATCAGATAATCCAGTGCAAAACGTTGATTTGCCAGCTCCAGGAGCTCCAATGACTAATATTCCATACATGAGCTTTCAATAAACAGAATAACTTTGAATACAAGCAGATTTAAAATAAAAAACCCCAGAGTGTTGAATTGATCGTGGCGGGACCATTTTGCCGTTTAAATGTGCTCACGGGCTGAGAAATTTGTGTGTTCTTCGTCACGTGCATTAATTATTTTTTTAAAATATGTTTTTGAAGTTTTGAATTCGAGAGATTAATCAACAAAGAAGCAGATTGTTACCATTGATCCAATGGGTCCCTCAGCTTCATAAGTTACTACAGAAGCGCAATATCATCGTTTTTTGATGACCAAACAATAGATTGAAGTCCACCGTAAAAAAATTTTCCTCACCTCAAATCTCATACGCTTGGTCATAACACTGAGTTTTATATTTTTCTACTTTCTTGATTTTCTTTTTTCCTCATCACAGACGTGAGTATTATCCTATGTTTCAGAATGGCAGTGGAGTATGACGAGGACTTCAATTACTCCGACTCAGGCAGTGACAATGATGACGACCAGGTCAGGTTTTCATTTTTAAATTTTGCTTGCTTTAAGCCGGTCGATCATGTTACGTAAAGATGTTTCCGATCTTGAGTTGTTCATTGTAGTTTAGCCAATTATTCAAATAAACTCATTTCATCGTTTCAGGGCTTAAGTGACGATGATGGAATTGAAATGGAACAGGAAGATCATTGCATTCTTTCTGCTAAGGATAGTATCTTAATGGAATCAACTGTTAGTCCTCCTTTCACTCAACTATAAAGTTCTTTTGTTTTCTTCAGGTTATGTCCCCCGAAGACCTCGTTCGAGATATGAAAACTTCTATAGCCGAGGTGGCGGCTATTTTACGCATAAATTCGGGAACTTGTAGGATACTTTTAAATAAGTTCAATTGGAACAAAGAGAGTTTGTTAGAAAGGTTTCGAGAGTTCGCTATGCAGCTTACATATTCCCTTTTAGATATTATGAAAACCCCGACACTGACGCCTTTCTCAAATCTTATAAAGTTAGTAGCTAGTACTTCTTTTAGTTTCATTTATCAAATGTCAGGTAATTCCTAGCAGAGATTTCCCTAAGCCCACTAACGATGAATGCTCTGTTTGCTGCACAAAGTCATCTTTAACTGGTCTTCTCTGTAATCATTGGTGTTGCTCTTCGTGTTGGGAAACATACCTCAATACTAAGGTTGGGTTTTCTTTTGAATTTTTTTATTTTCTTTTTTTTTCACATCTGAAGATCCTGAGTGATAATTCTGCTGACATACAATGTTTTGCTTATGACTGTCCTCTACTCATAGAAGACGAAAAGGTTAAGAGTCCTCGTTTTGTTTATGAGTTCTTTTGTATTTAGGTTCTATCTTACATTTCGAGAGAAGATGTACGCATGGCGTATCATCGACTTATTACTAATAGTTTTGTGGAATCCAATCGTCTTATTAAATGGTGCCCCGGCCCTGATTGTGGCAAAGCTATCAAGGTGAGTTTTTAAATAGTGTTGTGCAACCTATTTTTCAATATTAAGGTTTCACAAGCTGAAGCTCGTCCTGTTCAATGTACGTGTAACATGTGTTTTTGCTTCGGCTGTGCCAATGAATGGCATGAGCCTGTGAACTGTCGTCTTCTGAGGCTGTGGATGAAGAAATGTAGTGATGACAGTGAGACGAGTAATTGGATAAATGCAAACACGAAAGAATGTCCGAAATGCCAGGTATATACTAGATGGTTCAAATCACCAGCCTTTGTCTAGGTTACAATAGAAAAAGATGGTGGCTGTAATCATATGACTTGCAAAAACTCAGCTTGCAAAATGGAATTCTGTTGGATGTGTTTGGGCCCGTGGGAGCCGCATGGAAGTGCATGGTACAGTTGTAACAGGTTGGTTTGGTATAGAGAGCTAGGTTGTATTCCATAGCTACAGATATGATGACTCGAATGCTAAGAAAGCCAGAGATGCTCAGGAAAGGAGTAGGGCTGCTTTACAACGTTATTTGCATTATTATAATCGCTTTATGAACCATCAAGCAAGTCTAAAACTAGAAAGCAAAGTGAGTTGAAAGCTGTTTTATGAGTTTTACTTTTCGGTTCAGTTATATGCGACAGTGAAAACTAAAATGGAGTTCATGCAACAGCAGTCTATGTCATGGATCGAGGTGATACTTTTCTCTGAATTCTCACTCATCTCCCTACTCAGGTTCAATTTCTGAGAAAAGCTGTGGATGTTTTGTCAGAATGTCGTCGCACATTGATGTATACATACGCCTTTGCCTACTATTTGCAGCATGATAATCAATCCATAATATTTGAAGATAATCAAAAAGTGAGTTCGTTTCCTCCCTGCAGGAAGATAATATATCTTGTTAGGATCTCGAAATTGCAACAGAACAACTTTCCGAGTTCTTGGAAAGGGATCTACCCAATGAAAATCTCGTCACTTTAAAGCAAAAAGTGAGTTAGTAAGTATTAATCGAAAAGTATTGGTTGAATTACAGGTGCAAGACAAATACAGGTATGTCGATAAACGACGAACAGCTTTGTTAAAGCATTGTCAAGAAGGAGCTGAGAGAGATTCTTGGAAGTTTACGGAGTAATAATTTCATGCCGTTCTTTCCCCCTTTTTGCTATGTGTATATGTATATTTCTGAATATATGTATGTATTTTGGACGATATCGTCTGCTCTAGCAGACAGGATTGTCAGAGCTCAATGAGCACAACTGGAAAGTTAAGAATTTTTCAAAAGCAATACTGGTCGTTGTAAGTACTCTCTCTCTTTTTTTCACCCTGAATCACAGAAGCTAGATAGCTGTTCATATAATTCTTGTTAGATGTTGTAATTACTTTGTCGTACAGGTTCTACCCTACTCTCTGCTCGATATCATCCAAGATGTTCTACTACATAGGGTATTACTTCAAATATATAGATCATATTTCTTGTCACTTAGAATGTGTTTGCTCTCTTGATCCCGAACACTATTCAAATAGTTTCCAAATTGATACTAATTGCCATTCAAGTCATAAAATGTCGAAAGAAGTTCTCATTCATATCCTCACAGCAGTTTTTCTGAAATCTGTATGATACTTCTCCGTTCTGCTTATTCTTTCAATGTTTTGTTCTTTAGCTTTTTGATCGTACATTCCTCATAAGATTTCAAAATGTCGTTGGCTGAAGAACTTATGGCCGACTTCGACGATGATGAAGAGGATGTAGAGGACATGGATGCCGATGATGATGTGAACTGAATTGTGTATCCATTAATTATATAATATTTATTATTAAGGTCAAGAAAGAGGAGGAAATCGAAGAAGCCACTGAAATTCCTATGCAACTTTACAGTTCAGTCTTCGATGTAGCCAAGTTATCGGCTACGGAAAAGTTTTTTATCGCTGAGCTGCTCACTCACTGACGCACTCGTTTCAGTTACCGATCATTGGTACTCTCGCTTCATCATGAGTTAGGACGAGTGGAAGACGTTCATGTTACAGCTCCTTTAGAAGCTGATCCTCAATATCAACTTATAGTGAAACTATCCCATGTAAGTTTTTGTAATAATACGTTCTTTAAATTTGTTTTTAGCTCGCTGCCGATATTGACAACGAAATCCACGTGATCCATAAGTTTGTAAGGGATAAATATGAGAAAAGATTCCCCGAATTAGAAACTCTAGTGCCTATTCCATTGGAATACTTGGCTGCCGTTAAATTGCTGGGAAACGAAATCAATACAAAAGGACAGAATAAAGTGAAACATTAACTCTTATAAATTTTATCAATTTGTTTTAAGGAACTACTTGGACAAATCTTAGCCCCTGCAACCTGCATTGTTGTTTCGGTTACTGCTTCGACAACTCAAGGAAAGGTTTTAGAATCAGAAGAGCTCCATGCCATTAATGAAGCTTGTGATCTGGCTGAACGCCTTCATAACGTAACTCGTTTTCTTGAGAGAATATTCTTCACAACTCTTTTCAGGATCGTATTTCTATGTACAGGCTGATCGAGTTGAGAATGTCGTTAATAGCTCCAAATTTGGTTCACCTGCTAGGAGCACACACCACTGCTTTACTAGTACGTTATGCTCTGTACAGGAAACTGAGTTTTCTTCTCAGGTCTCTCAAGCTGGAGGATTAGCTCCATTGTCAAGAATGCCGTCGTGTAATATTCAAGTTTTGGGTAAACAGAAGAAGAGTTTGTCTGGATTTTCTTCTTCTATGATTAATCAGCATGTCGGATTCATTTATTACCATCCACTGGTTCAAACGTTGCCACCTGATTTGAAGCAGTAAGTAATATCAATCTTTCGCGTTTATTCGGTTTGTCTAAGAAAAGCCATGAAAGTTCTTGCTGCAAAAACTACTCTGGCTGCTCGTGTTGATTCTCTTCACGAATCTCCTGATGGTTCCATTGGGCGAGAATTATTAGAACAGGTTGATATAACCAGAATTTACCGAATATTTTTTTCATCTTATAGGTGGAGAAAAAGTATGAGAAGATGCAGGAACCTCCTCCAGTTAAGCATTCGAAAGCTCTTCCCAAGCCATTAGATAAAGCAAGCAAAAAAAGAGGAGGTCAGTATTAATATTGTGAAAATACGGAATGACCATGTTCATAGGAAGAAGAGCTCGTAAAATGAAAGAAAGGCTTGGTCTAACAGATTTGAGAAAGAGTGCAAATCGTATGAATTTTGGAGAACTTGGTGAGGATGTTATGCAAGACCACATGGGATTCGATCTTGGCCAGGTACGAGGCCATCAAACCACATTTTTATATTCAAATTGTTAGGCTAAAACCGGGAATGTCACTGGAGGTCGTATTCGCACAGCAGTGGTCGACAATAAAACAAGAGTTCGAATGTCTCAAAAACTTCAAAAGCAGATGGAACGACAAAGAGCTCTGGGCGGAGTTTCAAGTGTTAGAAGCAAAGTATTTAGTTTTTGTTAGAATCGCTTGCTTCATGACTCTTGTTCAGGTGGCTGGAACAGCTTCTTCAGTTACATTCACGCCTGTGCAAGGTTTGGAAATTGTGAACCCTACTGCAAAAGAAACTTCTGGCAGTTCCACGTCAACATATTTCTCATCATCAGCAACATTCATGAAAGTTGAGCCCAAGAGAGAATAATTATTTGAGTTGTTAACTTGTTGTTATATTTAATGGTCTCCTCTCAACTACGGCGTATGAATTATCTATTTATCTTCTTATGACTAGTTTGGTATAGACGAACGGACAGGCTTGTTTTTTGAAAGTCACATGGAAAGGCGAGGTCGGTCTCGGTCATTGAATTAGAATGAGGGTGGAATGAAACTGCTATAGACCTTGTGCTGTTCTGGACGGTTTTGAGTAGAATGAAACCGTTCTGGATGGTTTAGGATTGAATGCAACCGTTTTGGACGGCTTGTAATGGAATGCAGCCTTTCGGTGCGTGAGAGAT
>CALQYR020007213.1:78234-117487 GCA_943334845.2 Auanema sp. JU1783 | reverse complement strand
AAGCCAGGGGTGAGACCTGGACAAGTCCGGGTCTTATCTCTCACGCACCGAAAGGCTGCATTCCATTACAAGCCGTCCAAAACGGTTGCATTCTTTTCAAAACTAGAACGGTTGCAATCTACCCAAAACCGTTCTAGAACGTACTAAAAGGTTTGAGTACATTTCTTTCGGGATCGTTCTCTACAGTTGTGAAGAAGAGTAGAGCCTAACAAAACTTTTATTGAGAATAGAGATGTCCGGATCACAAGAACGAAATAAACATCATTAAGATACAAGCTTACTTCCAAGAACGCAGAGGATGATCAGCTTATTCACGAGAAACATCATAAGCCAAGAAAGCATTGGAAGAAAAATATTATCATGCAAATTAACACCCTATGACTACAAGCTTATGATATATCAAGAGGTTTCTGGATCACCCTTAATGAAAAAATCATGAAATACAAGACGAATCTTTTCATATGGTAGTAAAAGTCAGCTACCTGCTTACAGACAACGGATATAATGTCTGTTCGGGGCAGACCACATTGAAACACATCATTCTTCAATTACTTAATAGACATTTTGATTGAATTCACAACAAAATTTTGATATGAGATTATGTAAGGAGCGAAAGAAAAATAGTTTGCACCTATATGCAGCCAAGTTACGACGTTTTAGGGGAAGAGAACGACGGAGTAATATTTTTTTCAATCAAAAATTATTTCCACGTGACGTGTTATTGCCCAGATCTATGAGCTATGGATGGCCTGAATCACGTCAGTTGCGGATGTAAGCTGGTGAGCTCCACTTTTCTCTCTCCGAAGGTGTCCGGAGAGGGGCTAAAGCACATCGGCACACAACCCAAAGTCCAGGTCCTTTCTCTCAAGCACAGTAAGGTAGATATCTATCCTAAACCATACGGAACGGTTGCCCCCCCCCCCCCCTTACCGTGCAGAACGTAACACTGCTCAAGACAATGAAGTTCTTTACCACTATCCTCTCCAGATGCCTTTCTGAGACTAATTTCCAGCCAAGCGCGTCATTTGGTCGTTTGAGCTCCATTCCTCTCTCCGGATGCTCTCCTAAGAGAGGGACAAGCTTATAGACACGCAAGCAAAAGTAAGAAAAGGGATAAGAACGCCACCCGTTTGAAATGAAATTAGAGGTTACATTCCATTACAAGAGAGGAGATGGCTTATAGCGCGCAAACCAGGGTAAGGAATTGGATGAGAACGACTCCTTTCTGAAAGGCACTAAAAGATAGCTTCCTATATGCATTCCACCCCTTACAGTTAAAAGACAAGTTGAGAGAATTTTCTTTAAAAATTCTAATCATGTATGATTCATAATCGAACGATCGGACCCAAGCACACCTTCACATGTAAATTTTGTAGAACACGTGTAGAACGAAGTCTGCTCGTCTATATCAAACTTATCAATCAGAAGATAAATAGATAACACATTCGCCATAGTTGAGATTCAGAATCAAGTTAGGCTCATCCGAGGAGGGTCTAAAATACTACAGCCTATATAGATACAAAATTGTCGCATTCTAGTCAGATAATCCAGAAAAAAAGCAGTAAAGTGAGATAAAGTTCGTGTTTGAATAATAATATCATCAATAAAACTTGTTAAAAGAAAATGAGTAAACAAAAACAATTAATTAAACATGGTAATCATAGATGCGAAAAAACAGAAGATTTCTAAAAAACAAGGAATGTTGTTCAGGTAAGCAATAGTTCATAGTTTCGCAATAGAGCGCGTATTGTAGCTATTACAACAAGATCTTTATAGAGAAATGGGGGGGAGTTTCTGTTTACGGTTATTTAACTAAACTAACTCTAGCTAGATGTCTAAATCACATACAAACGCGCTATTCTCGGAAGATTCAGCTGGTCATCGGAGA
Source organism: Auanema sp. JU1783 (assembly GCA_943334845.2). Lineage (NCBI taxonomy): Eukaryota > Metazoa > Nematoda > Chromadorea > Rhabditida > Rhabditidae > Auanema > Auanema sp. JU1783. Next base: position 115,599 of record CALQYR020007213.1, on the reverse strand, counting down.
CACTGATTTGCATGAGGAAGATCCAGGAGCTCCTCATCATTCATGTTAAATAATTAATGTGTTCGAGAGGAGGAGGGGGTGAAAATAATGGAGAACGTTGTTTTTGATGAAAGTCATGCCATTTGCCTGTCAATTTATTCCCAAAGGAGTTTTATGTAAGACATGAAGCTATTCTGCCTCATCCTGTCAATTGGTTTCCATCCATTGAGAATGAGCTGTAAGCTGGCTATTATTCTAGTTTTTCGTTACTCTGTCCTTCTTTCTCTATCCTCACCAATATCTTTTCTTTTATCTTTGTTTTTTTTTATCATACATCTTCTAAATTCAATTTCTATAAAATTTCTAGACGTCGTTACGAAAATGCGAGAAAAATATGAATAATATGGAAATCAAATGAAATACTATTTCTTCTCTTCTTGCTGCTCCTGAATCAATAAAACAAAATAAACCTCAAATCCTTCAGATCGTTTCGTTGAATGTTCTTATCACTTGTTATATATAATGGTCTATTCATAACAAATGTAATACCGTCGTCTATTCCGATGAAAACGAATGAAAGAAATGAAATGATCGTCTCCATTCCCTCTAATGGAGTACCCTTGCCCGAATGCCCATTTTGTGATCTTCGACGATGTCATCCCTTGCCATTCTGTTATACATTAAAAAATGGTTTGAGAGGTTTGTTTATGATGAAATAATGAACAATTAATATTGACTAAGAGGAAGAATAGTGATTAAGATTGAGAGAGAGAAAAAGACCAGGGCAAATGTCAAAATAAAATCAAACTACATACCAAAGGGCAAACTGTGTCTTTTGAACATGCAAGCCCCGCCTTCCTTGAGCCACAGTAATATGAATTCAGGTAATACCATTGGAGAATATTGTGGAACAAAGTGGCAGTTGGCTTCACTCGTTCGTGATCAGTTGGCAAATCGTATCACGAATGATGCATGTCAACCATCAACAACTGAACCTGAATTGGCATACTGTTGGTGCCAGAACACTACTGTTAGGTAAGTTTCTCTTGACTAATGCAGACCTGATTTGAAAGAGAATGGATTTAAGTGAGACTGTAGAAGATGATCTCCGACGTGTCCGAATATGGCGATACCAATCTCTCAAATGGTCTTCAGAAACAAAACAACAAACATCTTTCAAGCTATTACCAATCACTTCATTATTATTTTCTATTTATACACATCTCTATTGATCACAATCATATTTCTGTGAAATATTTTTTGTTTTTATGGCAATGAAATTTTATAACAAAATTTTCGATTTGATTCTATTTGTCTGCTTTGTTCGTTGAGCAGAACAGTAGAAGGCACAGAGAAATAGAGGGAGAGATAGAGATAGAAGGGAAGAAGCTCACTCAATTCTATCCGAGGCAGCTCTGAAGTTCGCAGAGTTAATTTCTTCCCTAACTATGTGACAACAAATAGCTAATGTCTTAATAAAATCTCAGCTCTATAACATATCCGATCATTTGATTGCCTGAATTTACGATTATATTTGCCATTAACTACCATCTTGCCTTTGTTTGCAAGCAGATAGTATACCATACAATTTCTTTCACCTTACAATTATTGTATTGCTGTCCGAATTGGCATTGGCTTGGATGTAAGTGCGATCATAACCCTGTGTTTGCGCTTCATAGTTTGATATTTTTCATTTTTTGTGTCATTTCTTATTGAATTTACATGTACAACCAAGAAAAGTTTCAATTGGATTTATGTGAACAAAGGACATTGCATATATTGAGTGAAACTACAAAAAACTCTTTTCAGAGAGGGAGAGCATGTCATCGTCTGGGAATCTTCTTTATCCGTTTCAATCTGTTCTCGGACATATGGATTATTTTAATAAAGTAATATGCTTATTTGGTAAATATCATCTTTTAAAGTCAATCAAACTTTAACATCTTCATGCTGCCATCTTGATTTCAGATCATCGCCTTAGGGCTATATGACATAGGAGATGAGGAAAAGGGGTGGGGCACATCTCGTCATTTTCTTCTTTCGCGATTTTTATAACTCTCTATCATTTGGTAGACGTTTAGTCTTGTCTTCTCTAGCTAAATAAGTTCAACTCTATCAAAGCAACTGTTTCGAGAGCACAAGCCTTTATATGGCTCAGCTAATGAGCATCCGGTCGATTGCGTGATCGCAACTGACCTCATCCGTTCTCAACTCTTCGGCATGCTTCTGACGTTGAAGCTCAGCCGCAACTTTTCCCATTGGCCCGTCACATTAGCAGTTCCTTCGAACTCTTCGTCCAAACGTTTTTTCAAATTTTCGAATTCTTGGAAAGAGTCGTCTTGCCTCTCTAACCCTGAGGTCAAGTTATCCTTCCATGCCTTCGGCTTGATTCCCGACGGAATTTATCTTTTTTCTTCTCTTTTCTCATTTCTTTTTTCTTTTACCCACATCATCCAGAAATATTTTGAGAATCTTGATTGGAGGCAGCATATAGTTTCTGAATTCAGATGATGTTGGATAGACTACGAGCTGCAGGGACTCGTTTGGCTTCTGGAGTTCAATGCCGTCGCTGGACATGGATAGTTCTGTTGACCGTCCTTGTCGTTTACGTATTCCTTGGATCAACCTGCTTTTGGGTATTCGAGCATAACCAACACGAGCGATACATTCGTAAATGGTTCATGAACTTGACTGTCAATAGGTTCTTTATTTAGATTGTTCATGTTATTTTATCTGTTTGTTTCAGACGTCATTTTGCTCGTTCAATAAGCTCGCACATCTTCAATGATACCAAAAACTTACTTATCATCATTGATAAGGAACAAACTGAACGAGTTCAGGTTTGCTGTTTCCGTTTGTTAACAAATCTAAAGAGAGAAGTTATGTAAGGTTAGCAGCTAATAGAATTCCAAGTTGAGTTGGAATTCTTTCAATTCTGCGTTATTCACTCCAATCGACCACTATTCTCATATTCCTCATTTTTTGTTGAAATGTATGAAAAGGAATTTGGCATGTTGTGTTGCTGTCTGATTACATTCAAATTTGACATTCTAAGCCTAACCATCTGACCCTTATGAACTCAAATTTCTTGTTATCTATCTCTCTATTTCTTCCGATTTCTTCTTCTCTCTCTCATTTTTCCTCTCTCTGCATCTATCTGTCTATGAAATCAATCTTATAACAACCATGATCTCTTAACCATCCGGTTGCTATTTTAGTCTTTTGACTTGTAATGTATTTTGTGTCGATTGTTCCTCAAGCATTACAGCCACTAATTGAGCTTCAAACAAATCTATTTTTCCATGTTCATCTAGCTTTTCTTCTCGAAGAAACTTGAAACATTCTGGGATTTCCAATTCCGTATAGCTAGCTACGAAACAATAACAACCGTTTTGCACTCTGCAAACATTTGACAATGATAATTAAACTGTTTAGCACGTGACGTTCACGTGAATGACGTGAAATTATTGTTGTATTGTAAAAGTATTGTTTAATTGAAGTCAATCGAGAGTCTGTGTTTATGAACAGAAGGTTTTCAGCAAATACTCGTAGAGTCGTTGAAACGCTATGAAGATCAAGTTCACATGAAAAGCCCTGACCGTACTAAATGGACATTCTTGAGTTCATTTAACTTTGCATATGGACTTCTCCTGACATTAGGACATGGTGCTAAAACTCCTAACACCATCGGTGGACAGGTATTTTCATATTGTCGCTCATGGTGATAGCAAATCCAAACTCAATGTAGATTTTCGCGTTGGCCTACTGCATGTTCGGAATACCGCTCTTTTATGGAACAGCGTGCTACTGCATATATGTTATACTATCACCTTTCTTGGAAGTATGTTGGAGCCTAACTTTCGCACAACAGTAACTGACTTCATTTGCAGAGTACCGTTAGAACAGTAAAACGACGATTGTTCGTTCTGTATATGGTGATACTCATGTATGTATTATGGAATCTGCTACTGGCCTTATTCCTTTACTATCAGGTGAATATTCTATTAATTCTAACTGCTATTGATTATGAATCTAGGTGTTCGATAGCTTCTGGACAGCAGTGTTCACCTCTTTCCTTAGCGGACTGACAATTCAGGTTTTCATTTTATTTCTTGAGCAAACCCCTCTTTACTTTTTGCAAAACATCATTCAGTCCCGATTTTTTATATCAAACTGATGTAAGCTCAGACGAACTGAGCATTGTATAAATATATATGTGAGAATGAGCAGGAGAGATAGAGATAGAGAGGAAGAGAAATAGAGTTCCCATGACGACCATTTGTATTTTCAACTAAACAGGTTATTATGTTTCGAAAAACATGGTGAAGCAGAAGAAGAGTGAACGCCAAAAAACGTTCATCATATCTATTATTACATAAGATATTGGTTTTCAGGTTCCCGAATATAGCCAATTAACCCCATGCTGTCTGTTTGTCCTCCTGATGGCTTGTACCATATCCGCCTTCCTTCTCATTATGGCTGTCATTTTGTTCGTCGCCATACAATTTCGATCTGAACGTTGGTTCTTCAAAGACTGCTCTCTCATTTCATATACTTTTTAGTCTGTTCACCTTCCAAGAAGGTTCCCTTATTAGGTGATGGGCCAATTAATGACCAACAACAGAAGTTTACGGTCATTGTGGATGAAGCTGGCAGCAGCAAATTAGCTGAGGAGTAGCCATTTGTTGCCTTATTGGCTATCTAATTGCTTTTATCTGATAATTTTCTCCTAAAAATTAGGCATTGCTTTGATTTTTGTGCTTTTCATTCTATTTTCTGCTTCCAATCCAGCGGCACTCAATAAAGCTTATTAATATGCTATTGAAGTTGATATTCATGTCTATGAGCCTCTCCTACATCCCACTACTTCCAACATTGTTTATTTAAATAATTCTCTGAAAGTTGAAGATGATGCTCTTTAACGGCTTATCCGTTGCCATACCAACGGTCACATAACTGAAATTTCCATCAAATTCATCTTCTTCATCGAATAAATCTATGAAAACAACAAAAACTTTATGCGAAGCCATTAGAAGAACTGAGAACAATGATTTTCGATTAAAAAAAAGTTCAAACATTTCCGTAAATGGCTTGTACACACAGCATAGGTGATTCATCGATATATGACGAACCCCGTTTCAATGTTGTTGTTTAGTTAAAATATTAAAAAGAAGAACAGCAAGCGACAGAGACCGTAACACGCTTAATTTAACCTTTCGAAACTTACAAACACCAGAAAAGTATAAAAAGAGTTTGGTAGATGAAAATTAAGAAAACGGTGTGAAATGTGAACATTCGAATGACCACACATGTCCTGTGTCAGAGTTTGTGAGAAAGAAAATTAATTGGCTTTTGCGTTCTCAGACATTCAAACTATGAGATACAAGAAATTCTTTTTTGAACTTTCTCTTCAAAAAGAAAAACGTCTTTTCCAATTAGATTGTGTCATTAGACAAATGTTCACACAATATTATAAATAATAATTATAATTAACAATACAATAGAACAGAGAGAAAATGGAGACGGGCGATACCGAAGTCAACAGCCCTGCAGATCGATTTGGTCTACCAAACTTGAATAAGAAGAAAAGAGGAGGATCGAGTGACGAGAGCTTCCTCATTATTCGGCGGCGATGACAGCTTCAGCTTGGTCGACAGTCTCAACCTAGAAAAGTTCATCAGTACATTAGTATACAATCAGGGTAGATTAAACCGTTTCCACTTTTTTTTCGTCTTTCTACCCTCCCACTCTTCTCTCTCTCCCTCTCTCTTCCTGTTCTCGTCATAACCACTCATACACTTTACTTCTTCTTTTTCTCTATGTCTATATTCAACATATTATTCTCCAACTTCAAACTTGTGCAAAACTTGCCAGAATTGCAAAGCTCGTCAGGAAAGCGCCAATTGTGACGACCGTTGGTCTGTGCAGAATCGATTGTGCTGCGTTCATTTTTCTTTCGGTCCTCCAAATAAATACTTCTCTCTAACATGCTCTCTATCCCTTGCAACTCTCATAAAATTACATCAACTATCTCGAAACCTTTTTCATTTGTCTACATCATTCTCTATTCTTTCCCGCTTATTTAGAAAATAAGTCAAATGAACAGATAAAGGAAGACCACAGTGAATAAAAAACTTCGAATGGTAAAAAATATTCGAACGATCGGCGTCCTTTAAACTCAAACCCGCCTACCACCTTTCATACTCAACCGTTCTCTGCGTCTCGCAAATTGAAGATGAGAGCGTTTTTTTTCTACAGAACTCAGAAGGGTTATTCTCACCTCATCATCATCAGTCTTCTTCTTCTTGCAGACTGGCGACTCATCGTCTCCATCAACGGCCTCATGGGCATCGGAAACACGCTTGCGATCCTAAAAACCAATTTCATGAAAGGCTCAATTATACCTATACGTTGTGATTATGAAAGAACAGAACTCACATTTCCATTGCTATCTTTGATTTCGGCGAAAGCTTCTTCGACTTCAGTCTCGCCGTTCAATGATGCCTTCTCCTCATCACCTTCATCAGCGTCCTCATCACCCTGCTCGGTGTTACCGGTACCAGCGTTAGCTCCGTTTTGTTCAGCTGCTTCTACTTCATATCTTTGGGCAGCTTCTTCATCGGCTCCATCTGATTCAGGGCTCTTCTCCTCAGAACCAGAGACAGACCTGGCAAGAAGTAAATAAAATGAAAGAAAATCATGAGCATTTTGAAGAGGAAGGACAAGCAATTAACTATTAGCAGGAATATGGACACTTTTTTATTCATTTTTCTGACCTCGAAGAAAACGTATGCTAAACGCGAATCATGTTTGCTAGCCCTTTGAAATGAGTCGAGGACAGTATGCGCATACTACCTCTCCTTCCAAAAGTAAAACCCAAGCATGACTATAACATCGATGACGAAAAAGGATTGACGTCCTCCATTCCACCTTCTTCTTCTTATTCTCAATAAATAGACAGCTAACTTCTCAAACGTTACAACAACGCCAATAAAGAACCTCATAAAGAATTAGATAGGATGGTAGGCACACGAATTGACATGAACGAGTTTTCCTCCTGTCCTCCTTTTTTTAGCCTCTTATTTTCATCTCCAAAGTTCTCTTCTTACTACTTTACCTCTATTAGAATTAGGGCAACCACTGCAGAAACTATGCCAGATTTTCGAGAAAATTTTGTTTTTTTTTTGTTTCTTATTCTCTTAAAATTCATGTTGACCCTTCAAGTCGTAGAGGTTACGATCCTTTAAGATACAACCGAGAATGCTTTATTTGGCTAAATGGGACAAATGGGTATGTTAGGATAGCTGTATAAGGGTTGTGAAGAGCGAAATCGGAAATCTTGATAGGCCAGATGGCAAATCTCCCTTAATTTTCTCTCCTTAATCAATGACTGCAGAAGTGAGTAGAAAAGAAACGACCTAATCCAATCTTCATATGAATTCATTTCATTATAAATATAAAAATTGGGAAACTGTTCTTCTGGGTCTCTTGCAGTAACTTCAAAAAACTTATTATTTAGAAACCTTTTTTTGTTGTGAAAATCGCGGTAAGAGCAGCTGATTGACAATGTGCATCTGCTCATGCAATATTTCAAGCTGAACAGTATCCGTAATTTTCTACATCGGTTTCCTAGAATTACACGCTGCCAAACCTTTCATAAACATCCCTTAGAGGAGAGGGGGGAGGGGGAGAGATCGAAGAGGAAGTAAGGATTGAACAAAGAGATTATACGGGATGAGATGTAAGATGTTGGCTAAGAAAGAGAGGAATATCCTATTCTCTGTCACTCAGGTCATTCTCTCATAATTTGGGCTTAATACCATATATGAATTGATATGAGGCCTTTTATAGCACCTGTCATCGACAGAATCAATCAAAACCTTATTTGGCAAGGTGGAAACGAAACACTCAGAGGGTCGAAGGAAGAATAGTCAATGAGTGTGAAAGGCGAGATTAGCCAAACTTCATCACATCCCCTCTTTGCATAATAAAGCACATCGATTTTTCAGATTACTGAGAAACCAATATGAAGGTATATGTTTTGAATAAGATATCTCAGAGACTTACTTGTCTTCAGCTTCATTCGAAACGACTGAGTCACGGCTCTCCTCAGCAGACTCCTCTGGAACTTCAACGATTGGAGCTTCCTCAGCAACTTGAACGTTCTCTGCTTCAGCGGACATGATGATAATGGTGCAAGTCTGCAAATAACACAATAATCTAGGGCATGAGAGCGGGTTTAAACGTAAGAGCTAAGAAACGAAAGAACCGCAAAGGTTAATCAATTGCAATAGGAAGAAATAACGAGGCTACAGTAACATTATGAGTTATAACAACAGAGTATTAGCGAACTACTCAGATCGTGATGAAGAAAAATCATAAAAAGCTCAGATTCATATTTTTCTAGCATGTTACCAAACATGTCCATGTAGGAGTAACAGATGCGTCCTTCCAAACATCGCGCACATGGTCGATGATGTTACTGCCACTGACTGATACAGAAAGAACAAAAATCGACAACAACAACTCAAAATAGAACGTTCGGCGTTGTCTGTGGGTCAGCCTGTCAGTCTGCATGTATGCTGCGTCTTGAAATTCAACTCTCTCACACTCCTCAGCCCAGCCCAGCCCAGCCCAGCCCAGCCCCCCTCTCCCCAAATCTCCACGCCCAACGCTCATCTTCTCTTCTAGCTCCACCCATTTACTTTGAATCCGACAGATGACGCTGAAACCCATATGGAAAATTTTGGAAATGATTGAAGGAAATGAATAGGCGGTTCTCCTATAGAATTCAAAAAGGCAAAGGAAGTAGCGGAATGTTGCGGAATCAGCATGTTTCGCATTTATAAGATAAGATAGAAAAAATACTTAAAAACCCTCTGAGAGCGAGTGAGACGTGTTGGTGGTCATTTCACTCTCTCACTCCCTCTCTTTTTTCCTTTTACTTTCCGCTTTCCCAGAATATTCGGATGTTGAATAGCAAAAAAAAAGATAGAAAATAAGAACCCCAGAAAATGGACAAGAGAGTGGAAGAGTGATGAAAAGAGCAGATGAACCATGAGAGCAAACAGAAATGATCTGCGGACCCTGAAAAGCAAGCCGAAGGGCCCATCAATCAGAAGCACAAGAATTGGTCCGAAGTGGACAGTTGTTGACAGCGGAACGTGTATCCGCAGATGCACAATAAGAACGAAGTCGAGAAAAACTGCAAAAAGGAGGAGTTTAAGAAGAGAAAAAGCACGCGAAATATTAGACGCTTGAAAGAAAGAAAGAGGAAAAGACAGAGAAAGAGTGAGAGAAAGAGCAAAACGCACAACAAATGACGATAGATATGAGAAGAGAATTTCGAAAAGATCTGAAAACAAAGTTTTCAAAACTGTAGGTTTTACAAGGGTACGACGACCTTACGCTGAAAAGGTGAAGAGACAGGAAGTGAATTGTTTGTTTAGAAAAGCCGAGCACAGTAACGAGTGAGGAAGGTTCGCAAGAGAGATAAAAGGAATCAGGAGAGGAAGAGCTTATGAAGTTTTCATCTGCCCCATTTTCCGTTTTTGAGCAAAAAAAAAGAAAACGCAACTCTGAGGGACTGCAAATCTAAAGCGCACATCATACCAAAATTTGTGTAGTGTGAACAAACGGATTGACATAAGCAATGAACGAGTATTAGTCAACAATCTTGATAGGGCGACAGATTGGCAAAGTGAGAATCATGCAAAAGCGAGCAGATAGAAACCATTAAACATCAGAAGATACCGCCATTGCTTGATTAGAAAGCTATAAGAACCAACATATGGGCAAGAAAACGTGTAATATTCAACTTGTTCTGTAGAACTCCTCCATTCAAAATTACAGAACTGGGAAAATGTAATTATGCAAAAAATTGGGAGTGGCAGAATTGAGGGCGAAGCTAGAACGAATCAGTAATTAGAACTATTTACAGAGAATGTTGTGGACATCAGAATGTGTTGGATAAAAACTGGCCACTCTTCGAAACAACCGCGGCAGCTGTGTTCGAATTTCGAATGAAGCCGCGTCGCTTCATCGCACACGACGCCGCATGCGGAGACGCCTTCGATGTCGCAAATGAGGCTGGTACGGCCGTCTTTCGGCGCTGGACCGGAGCCAGGCCGCTAGATCGAGTGCCCGAGGCCCTCCCCCTGGGCCTTAGCACAAGCACCGCCTAGCACCACTGGATGAATGCCAAGTCCCGCCTTCTGAATGGGCAGGCATTAATGAAAGACAGTGGGGGAAAGAAGAGAGGAGATATAGTCGAGGTATAGAAGTAACGAGAGGAGAGAAGACGTGAAAAGAGGAGATAGTCGTCGTCATAAATGAAGACATCGGGCGGAAATGGAACAGAGACATAGAGAAGGCTGGAGCGAGAAGGTTATTTTGCGAATGTGAGAAACGAATGAGACAAAGAGCGAAGAGTATGAGACTGAAAATGCAAAGCCGAAAAGGAAACGAGTGAGATGCGGAAAAAGGGACGTAGAAAAGGCAATTGAGTTAAAAATCCTTGCTACCGGCAGAAGCATGTGTTAGAGCTGAATCGATGTATTTGCGATTGAACGGGTGATACCTGTCGATCTTTGTCCTTTTGCGTAGATGTTGCCTAAACGGAACAACTGTTCTTGAATGAACAATCTTGCAAATGAGGCTCAGTTTACTGAAATTTTATGGGATGCTAATACTATCCACAAAGAGAATAGTCGAATACTTGTATTTGACTTTCCTGCACTTCAGGAGCCAGCTATAAGATTGGCATTCTTTGATACTTGTGATGTAAATGTAGTTGTAGCTGTTGTTGTTGTTGTGGTGGAGGTGATTGTGGTGGTAGGTCTGGAGACGTTGCTCGAACACGGTACGAACGGGAGTAAGGCTTTAAAGATAACATTAAACATGATACAATTTTATATAAGTTATGTTTGCATAAGAAGTCACGAAACTAGTAGGAGATCGGCCTACAACATTATTAAAAACACAACATGTCACAACACATTGAAATAATAAACAAATAACATAGTCAACCAATTAGGAAGGTAATAGTCTTAGACCGGGGAATCGTTTTATTTACCAACTTCATGGGGTAAAGTTAATGTATTCGGTTTACCAGATCAAAAGCTTGGGTAGCACTCGCCATTTGGCAACTTATCGCCCCAATTCTCAACAAAACTTCAACAAAACGAATGAAAACAACTTTCTGCGTAACCCCCACTTTTTTATTCTGCTTCAGCACTTACGTTAGGTGAGCCACTGCGGCTTCTATCCGATTTCTTTCCACGGGATCTGCTACGTGAACGAGAGGCTGAACGGTCACGGCTCCGAGAACGAGATGCTTTACGAGGAGAACCACTGCGGCTACGAGATCTTTTTTTTTTATCCTAAATGAGTATGTAACTTGATATAATTTGAACGCAATCAACCTTGGACTTTCTGGCAGGTGAACGACTTCCACTCTCGCGATCGGCACTACCGCTACGACTTTTCCTAACTGGGGAACGGCTTACACTTTTACTAGCACTTCTGCTGCGGGAATCATGTTTGTTCTTTAAAGCGAAAAAGTCTATGATACAAGCTTCGAAAACCCTACAACTTTCTTCTGAGGTGAACCACTTCCGCTTCTTCTTTCAGCACTTCTATCACGAACATCCTTCTGAGAATATACTATGATGAAAGAAATGGTTTGGAAAGCTAACCTTCACTTTTCTAGATGGAGAACCACTGGGGCTCCGACTTCTCGAACGACTGTCTTCATGTTTATTTTTTGACACAGATCCACTTCTGGAACGTGAACGTCTGAAAGACTTCCGATAACACGATCAATATGTTATAAAAACCTTCTAGAAGGAGAATCACTAGGGCTACGACGAGTACGGCGCCTTTCCTGACTGCGAGACCTCGAACGTCTACGTGGAGATCTGAACCAGAACAGAATTTCATACAACTGATGCGTGTTTTTACCTGCTTCTACGCTTACGATCTCTACTCCTGGATCTGGATCGGGAACGTCTTCTATCTCTTCGATCATTGGAGCGTGATCTCTTGGAATATCGGAAAGTATCACTACCTCTAGGTTTTCCACGAGCCATTTCAACAATACATCGGAGAGTACTAAGAAAGCAACAATAAAACAGACAAAAAAAAAAGAAACTAACGAATCTCCCATCATGGATTTCCCATTGAGATCATGGCAAGCATCCTCAGCATCTCGTTCATCATCGAACTCTACAAAAGCAAATCCGTACTTGATGGCGATGTCTCGAATTTTTCCGTAGCCATCAAAAAACCTGTGCGAAAAAACTTTTAAGATATGATAAAACTGCAACCTTACCGCTCAATGTCTCTTTCACGAGCGTGATAAGGGATACGCCCCAAGTAAACTCTTACCATTTTGTAAGTGGTTTTGGGTTAAGCTACCTGAAATCAATGAAGCTCAAAAAGACGCCAGTATTGACATTGGAGCAAGAAAGCTAACATACTAATCACTAGGTAACCATAATACAAAATAAAAAAAAGAATTTGATTTTCTAAACATCTTCGGAATATCTAATAAATTTTAATATAATTTCTTTAAATTATGCGCAGCGTTGCTTTTTCGTTTAGCGTTAGAATGTGGCGCCACTGATGACGTCATTTGCACCGTAGTGTCCCTGATTCAGGGATTCAAATACGAAATTGGACCACGGCCAATATTCTGAACGCAATGCATAAAGCGTGTTTTTTCAATTGTTTATATGTTTATATTTTTTTCTTGAACTCTTCAGTATCTTAAATATATTAGAAGCATTCCAATTATTTTGAATAGTTTTCTTCCTAATATGTTGTTGGCAAGCTTTCATATGTATCGCGCAGCGATGACAAATGTGCTCCAATTCCAAGACGCTCAAGCATAGCATATCTTTTTCAAATTTCAAAAAAATTGTACAATGTGTTCCGTACGGAGTGGTTGCATTCTTTACTTTTTTTTTATCTATTTTGTGTCGTTTATCTTTTTCGCTTCCAGAATGAAGTTGGTCCGTTTCCTGATGAAACTGTCTCATGAGACTGTTACGATCGAACTGAAAAATGGTACTTTGGTAGTTGGATCTATTCTTGGCGTGGATGTTGCAATGAACACTCACTTAAGATCTGTTAAAATGTCTTTAAAAGGAAAAGACCCTGTTCAACTTGATGCCCTTTCTATTAGAGGTAATGTTGTACAGAACATCCTATAATAATATTAGTGATTCTAGGAAATAATATTAGATACATCATCCTTCCTGATGCTTTACCACTTGATACATTACTTGTCGACGACGAGCCACGAAAGAAAGCTAGAGCTGCTAAAGCTGGTCGTGGTAGAGGAGCTCGAGGAGGACCAAGAGGAAGAGCTCGCGGACGTGGACGTGGAGCTCCTCGAGGAAGAGGCCGCTAAATTGTGTGTCATGCTCGTTATACAATTCTTAATGTTCCACTGATGTTGCAGATTTGGTTTTGTTAGCATCACGAGTCTTGATCAATTGTTGATGTTCGCAGGTTCTCTTTTGTTATATCTGTCCCGATTTATTTATAACGGCTGTTGTTTCGATCTCGTGACTCGATAAAATTTCGTATATATTATTTTATTAAAGTAATTGAGGAAATGTTTGTATGATTCATGAGTTGACAGTAATCAAACTTATAAGCATTCTTCAGAAGTGAGTGTTGCTTCAGAAGTCGACGTTGCTCCATAGCGAACCTGTTCGGTGGGTAAAACTGAATGATTGTTGTTTTTAGAATGGAACATATTGGTCCAACAGATACACTGAATATAAAAATTGTGTTCTCGAAATGGACGAACGGTACCGTATAAGTGGCTATGAAAGAACCAACGAACATTCCAACTAGCACATCACTCCAATGATGCATGTTGTCGTTTATTCTACTTAAACTTATTCCCATACCTATAACTTCAGTTATATTGGATCATAGCAAATGTATACCAGCAGCTACTACTATTGTTTGAATGATTGGTATTATAATACGGTTTCCACATACAGAAAGCAGGCGCGCTTGGAGATATAACTGAACTCAACTGATTATTGATGGATAAAAAGTATTCATAAACCGCTGTCCAGACAGACGCATACATGGATATACTAGAATGGCCACTGAAAAAAGACTTCCGTCCTTCCATTTCTAGTGACGGGTCTCCTGTGCAAGTGTAGTTTGAAATGAAAATATGCCTGAAAAACATTTTTTACTCTGTAAAATAATATGGAAAGTTACTCGGAAGATGTGCATGTGTTATTTCCGGCCTTACAAACATCGAGGAAATGAGGTCGCAAGCGTCCGATAACGATTTTGGCTATGTTAGTTAATGTGATGTTACAAATGAAGCCAATCTGGGAATAGCCTGTCCAAGTGCTAACTCAATTACAACTTCGAGATGAAAATTACCGAAGTATGTCATGAAGCGTACAAACAAAGCATGAATCGTGCTGTTTTTCCATTTGTACTGAGGTTGATCTATTTCATTTTCTACCCGATTCATACGATAAAACTCCACAAACACAATCTGCAATTTAGAGAGAATTTGTGATGGAGTTGTAAAAATGAAATATCACAGCTAGAGCATTGACAAAGATGGCATAACAGATAAGAAAACCACTGGAAACCGTATCTTTCTTGTAAGGATAACGAATGCTGTCATCATCGCAAAAGAATCCTCTTCTGAATATTCCGAATAATGGAGGAACAAATTGAGCAATCGCACCTGAAACAAATTTAATCATAAATTGTTTCAGTCGTAAAACGTCATACCGAATCCATACAGTAGCAAAATGTTAAAAAGAAGAGCTCTTCCGCTAATATTACGAACCTGAGAATTGTCCATCGTTCGAACGATCTAAGATTCACATGCAATTTCAACACTTTTTTTTAAAATGGTTGTCTGTGTGATAAAGCATATGAGTGTTATCAAGCTGAGCTACAAACTACGAACTATTGTTTACTCCAAAGCTTCGACAGTCAAAGATGAACTCTCAAAACTCAAATAAAAGAACCAAATAGTCAAATAGGGATATTTAGTGAAATGAAGAGGGGAATGTGACCGTCGTTTGCAGCATAGTTGCAAGGCTTGCTCATGTTGGCGTAATACTTATATTTTGTAGGAAAATCTTGAAAGCTTTGGAGAGCATCACGCCGTGATAAGAGTTGGAGATGTGCGCCCCATTATGGAACTTGCTGTATCTTATCAGCTACAACTTTGAAAGAGCCAAGGACAGACTTGCAAAAGATAAACACTGCTTTATTTCAACTATGTAATAAATTCGAAAAAAAACCTCGAACGACGACATAGCAGATCGTATCGCTGTGGATACTTTCTTCAGAGTCCTCTCAGATTTGTTGGGCATTGGCTGCAAAAGGTTGAACAACTGCAATATGATTTTCTTACAACAATGTTCAAAAAATGCTCAAAATGTGAGGAAAAAAGACAACTCCTGAATAATCTGTCTGTGCTTATCTGTTCTATCGTTTTCACTTCTGTAGTTCTCCCTCCTGTCTCTCTATCCTCGTCCTGTGTTCGACTGTCAACAAAAATACCTACCGGCTATGAAGTACATGCACGATTATAAACTATACATGGTTATTAATCTCCCATGCAAGGATTACTATCTTTCATTACTTTTAACGGATCACAAGCCTTACAAATTGACGTATGTAGGATGTGAGTGTCATTTGATCTCAATGAACTTCATAATTGAAAACATAAACAGTAAATGTAAAAAGTTTATTTTGTACACATGCAAGGCCCGTATAGTTTCATTATTAAACAATTTATAAGTAAAAATAGAAATTTGGAATTTATGAGGATTAAACTCGGCTTTGGTCTCAACGAGAAAGAACATCTCCACCTGATAAGTCGAATCTGTTTAAATATTTTGAATTGAAACACAAGTCATGACAGGAATTTGGATGATTATCATCATATATGACCGAAAGCAGAATATGTACCATAAACAGGTGATTCACCATAAATGGCATTTTCGTTATTTGGAGCAGGTGGAGGACGCGATGTTGGTCGTTTTGATCTCAACGTTCCTGTAAATGATAAACTTGAGAGAAACTATGATTTTTCGTTCATTTTCACGGCTGACTGACGAAAGAAAAGATTGTAACGGAAAAGTATATACAAACAGTATCTTTGAGAAACACAAATGCAAATAAAAGAAAAAACTAAACAAACCGTAAATATTTCCATAAATGGCATCCGTATGCAATGCTCTCTTAGCATATATGGTTCCATAATCAGCAATTGTCCAATAATATTCAGTTTTCATACGCAAGTAGTATTTACTTAATTTGAAAAGAGAAAACACGAATGGAAGGGCTGAAAGCACAAAAACAGCAGCTGACATCCACAAACCCTTAAATGAGCACAATTTTCAAATTATTAGATAACTATAGAGTTTGAAAATCATAGTATGAGCTATGAGTAGACAAATTTGGAAATGCAAAACATTTAGGGGGCACGCGGAGTTGAACCACGGACCTCTCGATCTGCAGTCGAATGCTCTACCACTGAGCTATACCCCCACACAAATCCCAACATCTAACCAGCAAACATTCCGCTCTCTCCCACTGACCATCTTCAATCGCCGAGAGAACAAAAATGGCGAATAGAATAAGAATGGTCTAGTCACCACTTGGATTGTAGTTCAGCTGAGAACGAATTATACCAAAAAAGACCCAGTTTTTTTTAAAGGAAAACATAATGGGATGTTGAAGGTCTAGACAAAATGCATGAAGACGAATAACAATAACTGATTCTCCGGTATTTAATGAAAAAGAGTATATGAGGACGTAAGTTTCGGAGAGAAGAAAGATGGATAAATTATTGAATATGGAACCTACCAAGATTGGCTCTTGCGATCGGAAACAGTTCTCAGTATTAGCAAGCAATCGATGAGAGTTGCTTGATAGGGTATTAAACGATGTCCCTATCAGTAATCCAAGATGATGCTGGTACTTAAAGTTAGCTTTAAGAGACGTCTGAGGAAACCTTGAATCTACCTGTAGTTGAATATCAGGGCATATGGAGTTGTACACATGATTATATGATAGCACCATAGCTATATAGAGAATGAAGATTGGAAGGGAAAAGAGGAAGAGAACAGCCAGAAGTACAGTAAACTGTCCTATCTTCAAATCAAGGAATGAGGAGTGTTTATATAGCAAACATTACTTTCTCAGATAATCTCGTTCTATCCATAGGATGATAACTTCTGATGTAACATATCGTGCCTGAAGCATTTTCTTTGTCGTTGCACATCATCTGCTTTTACCTATCAGAATCAAGATCAAGCTGCATGGTAAGATGAAAAGGACTAAAATCGACAAAATGGTGAAAGTTATACGATGAATCCAAACAACAGCCGTTGTATTCAAAAAACGAAAAGGATGGAGATTTGGCGATGCGAGCTGTAAGTATTCTAATTATACGCCACGTAATACACGGCCGTCATTTCTTATTTTCGTTTGCGTGGATGCGAAGAGCGGTTGCGTCTCTATTCTTATAACCGAAAGTATGTATTTACCAATTCTGTGATGCTTCTTCTTTCACTTTCATCCAGTGGAGTGTGTGGAAACGTATGAACAGTAGTTGGTCGTCGTGGTTGAGACTGAACGGAGCAAGAGATGTTAAGAAGGCAGCTATGAGAACAAATGCTGACCTTTGTATTCAAAACAGTAATTGTTGGAGAAAGGGTGGATGTGACATCTACACTTTCTTCTCTTTCTTCAGTTTTGTTCCCGAACCTCTCTGTAACGCTGATGTTTGCTTCATATAGTTAAAAGGCAAACCTTCAATCTCTTGAGGTGCCTCGGGTTCAGGATCAGCAGAAACAGTCTCGCTAAGATCATTCTCTGAATTTACAAGAAAGAGCTCTAAAATATATAATACCACTATGTGAGAAAAGGAATCAACTTAACAACCTTGAATCTTAACAGTTGTTGTTTCATCAGTTGTTGATGGTGTCTCTGTACTTTCTGTCATAACTGAGGTTCTTGAAGTGCTGAAGACAAGGAACATTTGAAAAACAAAAAAAAAAAGAATAACCTTGTAACTTCGCTGTCTGTCACATTTGCAGTAGTAGTTGTTGTTGTTGGTAAGGGATTTGAATTTAATTCATCAAGAGTTACGGATGGGTCAGTTGCTAAAAATAGTGATTCAATTTTTTTTGGTGCTCATCCGACTCTTTCTTATCCAACCTCTAGAAGTTACGTCTTCGGTATTGGTTGTTTCCTCGGTTAGTACACTTAGCAGATTCTTGTCTATAGCACCAGTTGATAAATCCACTGACGAGGTCGAAGTTTCGGATTTTAAGTCAGTCACAATCGAAGAGTCTTCTACTGGCCTTGACGTCGACAAAACCTCGTCTGACCTAAATGATGCAAGCGTCGTAACTTCCTCCGATACTCTGCTTTCTGGTAATGAAACAGGCGTAGTCTAGAATGAATAATGTTCAAGGTGGAAGGTGAAAACTAGAGAAACCTCATCGTTGAGAACGTTATCAGAGATGTCGTTTGAAACTGTTACTATCTCTTGAACGTTCGAAGTAGTGAAATTCCGATTCTCTTCAGACACGGCTGATGTCACAATATTTGTTGAAATAGAGCTCTGCACTGTTGTTTCCGCTGTTTCCGATATTTTATTATCTTCACTGTTTTCATGCGAGTCTGTGGTGGTTACTGTTGAATCTAGGCTGATCTCTGTTGTTTCTGGCTCATCGTTGTTCATAGAAAGGATTAAGAATTCAGAAGTTGTCACATCTGATGTTACATCTGTTGTTGTTTCTATTAATTCTGCAAGGCTGTTCGGCGTTTGAACTGTTTCTAGTAGAATTTCTCTCGAACGATTATTCTCCGTTTCGAACAAGGTTTCTTCCGTACTAACTGTTGAAGACTCTGCTGAACTTTGTTTGGTATTGACGGAGGACAATGGCGTTGGATCATCTTCTAGAGATGTTCTAGTGATAACTCCTTCGGGGTTCATTTCTGCGGAAACTTCATCTGGTCTGATTGTAGGAGTTCCTAAAGAGAACATGGGTCTTTTCATGGATGAACTTATGAGGTTCCGAGCACGCGGAATTCCATCCCCCACAAAAGCACCACTCATGTGTTCTCCTCGCCCTTCCTAAATATAAATAGTTGCTTTTACCTTCCTCCAAGCTCAAACCTCATAATTCGATGTAACCAGCTTTTCACCATCTAGTAACCGCTTGAAGTCAAGTTCGGCTTTTGGACGAGCGGGTATTTCAATTGGTGAAATTACAGTTGAGGCTAACGGAACTCTCTGTATATAAAAGAAGGTCAACTTTTAGAAGAAAAAAACTTCATTGGTTACCGAGGTGAAGTTTATTGGGAATATTGGAAGCTGTTCAACGGCTGGCGGAGAATCTTCGGAACTATCTTGAACACGTGGGAGTCTAATAATGCTTTCGTTAGTTAATCGGGCGAACTGACATGACACTACCTGTGTAGAGGGAAACGTGGACGAACACCTTTCTCAATTTTCTCTGTTACAAATGCGAATGAAGATGTAGTTGTTTCAATCTAAACGTGAAGAATTATTCACTTGCTCGAAATACGCTCTGGATACCTGCTCGAAATCTCCCTGATAATCGGGATTATCAAAAAGATCAAACACACTCTGCTCAACAGGAGAGCGCTTTTGAATCTTGAAACGATGAAAACTTAAACATTAGTTGCGAATTACTTACAGCATTCTGGTGTTCAGAAGATGTGCTCGTTTGAATTACGGAAGGACGTATGTTCCAAAGATGCAATCCACAGTACGCGTAATATGAAGATGCTGTCGCCATCAAGAACCAGCTGCATAGAAATACGACAAGATGTGCAGAATAATGTCTGCCGCTAGTGGGATGAGGCTGAAAACGAGGTGAAAGTAGAAGTGAATGATGAAACGATTTACCTGATAACGTTTAGCTCCGCATTTACCTAGAGCTCTACATCCAATAAAAATAATTGAAAACAACAAAATCATAAAAGAAACGAGGGTTAACGACAGGATAATCACAGCTAATACTGGTTGCACCATTAGATGTTCTTGAAAAAGGTCGACGTCTAACAAGGTTTCCTGAAGTTGAATGAGGTTAAAAGAGCCATTCAAGGATTTTTCGGTTTGAACTCAGGCAATTAAGGGAGTAGATTTGTTTTAAATTACTGTTGAATAAAAACCTTGTGGTCATAGTTTTGTAATATCTTGGTCTTCGTCTCATCGTCATATGCATAGGTGATGAAGTCAATCAATCGATGATCCATTCTATCTCCTTATCATCCCCCTACTTTGCTGTTGAAACTGAAAAATAGAATAAGGAGTGAAGAGAACTGTATTATACTGTGAATGTAAAGATATTGGTGAGGAAAAGGACATGAGGAAAATAGCTTTCTAAGCCTATGTGAATGACACTCAAAAGAACTTTTCGGATGAAAAAGAGAAAGAGCTGAGGATCTAACAATTCCTGTAAGTTAGCATAGCTTTTATAGATAGTTATTTCGACTATAAATAGGCAACGAAAAATAATTTGTGCACGATAATTGTTGGTATTCGGGGTGGGGCTAACAGAAAATGAGAATATCGTAGATGCAATTGGAACGTCGCCAAATACATTGAACTTGAAGATGAATTCTCCTTTTCTAAACAAAAAAATAATTGGATGTTCAAGAATATAATGAGGATGTTTTCAAAAACATACACAATACAACGATACAACTACAATGATAAATTAATTGACAGCATAATCTATATAGTTAAGCCAGTCATCTTCCTCTCTCTCTCTCTCTCATACATATGTACGCATATTTCTTCTTTCGCAGGTAAAATTAAAATAAGGTCAACTTCATAATCATCAATAAGTTGATTAGTGAGAAGAAGGACAAGACTTTCAATAACTCTTTAATGAAAAGATTGGCTTGAGTACTATTGCTATACATACGAATTGACACATTTTTTCTTTTCCGTATGATAGATTTCAGTTTTCATTCCCAACTTGCTACGTTTCAAAGAAATATGTGAAACAGCTTGTGAGTGATCAGCACAGGAAAAAAAAAAAAAGAAAGAACATCAACCGGTCTGCCGTCATGCACCAAGTCAAATGAGAAATTGGAATACCACACGTGAGTCACGTGAGAAATAGTTGGTGGGAACGTATGAAACGGAATTAATTCAAATGAGAATTAATTTTTCGTTCGTTTTGCTAAAAGGAAGTAAATTGATGAGTAAATATTAAGATGATTCACTGACGAGGAGAAGTCAACACGACAATCGTTTTGTTCTTCTTGCTGAGACGAGAAGAACAAAAAAGAAAAAAAAAAGGGTTCGAATTTAAAAAATCTTTTTTTTTTCTTCAAAAAGGTCAATCAACATCTGATGTGTTATAGCACCTAATCTACTAGCAGGCGACATGCATGGCCAAATTCGGTCAGGGCGGTAAAAAAACTCGATGGATACCGTGCCTTCTACATGTGAATCTGTTTAAAGGAAGATTGGACGAAAAATGGCTGATGATGTTAGCGGATAAGAATAAGAGATGAGAGGAGAGAGAGAAGGCGAACACCTATTGTATATATGATTACCATGCTCTTAATTACTTCTTTACCTGACGTCTGATCATCCAACATTTTTTTTCAATTAAGGTCAAATGAAAGAGAAATCTTTTCAAAACAAAAAAAGCGATAAGCGATTAGGAATGTTTCTTTTATTTCCGATTTTTTTAAGAAATGTGGACAAAAAAATGTGTTATAAATGAGATATAGAGAGAGAGAGAGAGAGAGAGAGAGAGAGAGAGAGAGAGAGAGTGTGAAGGGATCAAGAGGGAAAATAAACATGATGGGCGGGAAACAGGCTCAGTTGAGGTTGGAAGGGTAAGAGCTCACAACCGTCAATCATCTTTTAATTTTGGACAGCATCACTAAAGTATACAATCTCTTTATAACTTATCCGTTTGAGGGCTGAGGATGTAATTCGAAGATAAGGGTGAGAACGAAAAGTGTTTTGCCTATTGGTCAATCAACAGATGAATGCATAGATTTTCAAATGTCGTCGTTCATCTTCAATGTTCCATTACATAGGAAAAAATAATTTTTGTCATGTCTTTTTTCAAATGAAAACATTAAGAAATGGAAGAGAAAACATTAAAATAGATGGAGGCATTGGATGATTAAACGAAGTAAATCAATGATCGGAAGTCGTTTTTCGACTATACGAATGTTCTCAAAAAAGACATTTCCATTACTCATGCTCTTTTATGGTCAAAGAGGAAGAAAGAGAGAGGGAGAATGGAGAAAGAGAGAAGGAAAGAAGGGAAAAAAAGCTTGGAACTCTTATTATCAATGTTTTGGTATCGATGGATAAGTTTGCAAAGCGGAGTTGTCCAATGTAATCTACTTAAACTGAAAAAAGGAAATTAATATAAATTTTCGAATGTGTGAATGAAAATTGAGAGTGAAAAATAAAAGAAACAAATGAGGAGAGAAAGATCTGAACTAGCTTATGCCCTGAGGGCTTATGAGTCAATTGATATTCTTGTGTGTGAGTGAGAAGAATCGTACGGAATGTAAATATCTCCAGATGTGAGACTGTCGATCGTAATAGAAAGATTCCAAAAAGATGATATTGAGGTAGTTTTATGTATTCGAATCCACTTCACTTCTCTTACTGAATGCCGGATTTGCAAGAGCCGACACCTCAGTTATCCTGCTTCTCTTAGATTGTTTTCCACTTAATTAAAATGATTGCAATCGTTGGATATACTGCTGACCGGCCAGCTTATAACCAAAAGCCTCTTAGCTCTCTATCCGAGAGCCTTTCTTCTCAATTTGTATGGAATAAATGCCGTTTTTTCTGACAACCATTCGATAATCCTTTTATCTATATCAGTGGTATTGTAGTCTCCACGAAAAATCAGGAAAACAATTGGAAATCGGAAAAACCTATTGAAGCTTCGATACTTACAATCTCGCCGTCCCAACATGTCTCTTTCGATCTCTTATCAACACTTCGTTTCCCTTCTGCTAAAATATCACAAAGAATCTGAACAGCACACACAGACACACACGAAAGGAAGTGTAAGTAATCTGGAAGAACTGATTTAAGCAACCGTTCTGTAGAGTCGTACATGAGAAATGAAAATCCAAACTTACCAAATGAGCAACGCATAGCTCGTGAGTTACGCCAAAGTTCATATTTATGACAAACAAAACTAAATCCAAAGTAGGTAATGGAATAGGCGGGAAAAAAAAATCAAAAATCAAATAGAAAAGCGTAATGAAAGCTGAAGCTCCATGACTTGTTATTTTAGGAGAATTTTTCTAATTTAATGATTGTTCATAGAAATATTTGCTTATCAATCACCTTTTAATGAAGTTTTTTCGATGACAACCGTTTCCAGCTTGAAATTCAACTTTCATATAAACCATGTCATGTATTGTGTTTGAATATCATTACTCTCGCCTTACATGCATTTTCCTTTTCATTTTCCGAAAAACTTATTCGGGAAAACAGTTTGAGATTTAAGAAGGCAAAGTTGCACAAAATGGAAGAATAAGTAAGTTATCATTCAAGAGAGCACGAGAGAGTGTGAGAGAGAGAGGACGGTGGAGAAAGAGAACAAAGGACAGGGAGAAGGAGGGTCTGAGAGGATATTTATAGAATGTAATTAGATGTTTGAAAGCACGTGAATTTTGTTGGCTGCCATTGCCTAAAAGGAGTGAAATTTCCTTTCGTGCTCATATTTTGGATGTTCCATCTCATAGTTTGAGGCATTCTTCACTTTTTGCTTTTGAAAATTTTTGTGAAGAGTTTCAAGATTGTAATAATATGACTTGTTGTTTCTCTTTTTTGTTACGGGAAAACACAATTCTAAAAAATCTTACTCAGATATAGAGACAATGGTCAATCGAGAGAGGTCATTTGTTTGAGATTCCAAAGTTTTTAATCAACAACTAAAGCTGAGGCTTGCTTCATCTTCATCATGTTTGAGCCGTAATATGCGTACCGACTGGACGAAGCTTCTCGTGTTCCACCGCATTTTCATGACCAAATCAATTTATGCAATTTCTCATTTCTCTAAGTATTAGACCAAGGGTATTCTGGTGTTTATGGTGTGTCGTTCGTCTTTTTTTCTTTTTCTCTCTCTTCGCTGGGGTTAGTGTTGGGGGGATTGATCGGCCGCCGCGCGTCCAACACGCGCCGCGGTCTCGCCTCTCTCTATTTTTTTCTCTCTTTCTATCTCAGAAAACTCAAATACATCCGTACCATCACGGTTTCCTCGCTTACTTTATTCAAACTTAGGACTTTCTGAGGTGCAGCTTTTTTTTGTTTTTTTCATTGGTTCCCATCCATGAATTCCGCTAACTCAAACAGTTTTGTCAGCTTGTTTGAGGATGTTTTGTCTTGTTCTGAAATAAACATCTGTGAATCTGAGAAGTGTTGATCATCGCTTTTTGATGTTTTCTTCCCAAGGAAGAAGTGGAGCAGAATACTGAAAAGTCCTGAGCAGTTTGTTCGCCATATCCGACATGGGAAAATCGATGGAAACAGTTCCTCATTCAAATTTCTTAGTCACACCCGCTATTATTATATTTTCTCTCTTCTCTCCAAAACAAAAACTTTCAAAACACAAACTCCATCATTCATCTTGAAGCAACATGTTGTCGAATTCTTACGATCCTGAGAAATTCTCATAAGTTTTTGGCTTTTCAGTGACTGTTTCAGGCTAATAAGTTTTGTAATTGCATATAAGACCCATGGTTGCTCTACCGTAATAACTTTTTATTTTTATGCTTATTTTAAGTATCGGAGTTTCGAGGTCGATCTCGAGCGTTTCCCGCTTGAGCTTGAGACTACTTTAGTAATGCAGATTAGCTCGAGTTAGGCTGCAATCAGTACTTTAATCAAACCAGGTTCGAGTTCGTGAACTTCATTTTTTGCCAAATATAGAACTGAGCTACCATATTTCGGCGCCACGCGTGACAATTGGTTTGCTCAGTTGTTTCAGTTTCTTGATTTTTCTTATGTGAAACTACTCGGGAAATCTCAGCTCAACATTTGTTAGTTATAATAGTATCATAAGTGTCATATTCGAGCAGTTTTCCTGTCCAAACATTTTCGAAATTTGAACTGTCTCTCCAGAAACTCGATTTACTAATTATTTGAATGCTGTGCTCTTCTGTTAAAATTATAATTCTTTGTAAGGTTAACGGAATATTCGACTGATGAAAGCCACTTCGCTAATTATTCTGATGTTATACTGTATCCCTCTCTCTATGTTTTACGTGACTATCTACTGGCTTTTGCAATCAAACATCCACTCAGTTCGTCATTTATATTCCACCGCCTTTGTTCATCTGATTTTGACGAATTTTCATAGTTTCGTCGAAAATTTCTTTTGCACATCGCTACTGAGAGCACTAATTTCGAATTTAACTTCCAGATTTTTACTGATAATTGTTCTTCTATCCATTTGTATAGTCTCTCTTCAGTCTCTCTTCGAATGTTTTTCATATGAGCTGCTGTAGTTGTATTTCATAGTGTAAATGTGTACATTTCTCTTTCGGAAATTTCTCTGTTTTTGGTTTTTATTCACTATCGTTCATATTTCCATTCAGGTACTTACACTGAAGACCTTAACGATCAACGCTTCGGGCTATTCGGCCTCTGGTTATAAGGCCCCACCAAAAAATGGTGGGAGCTTGGAGGAGTGCTACACCAACGTTTTTGCTTTAGTTAGTTTCTGAACAATTATCCATAATCATCCCTTTCTGATTTAGACAGAACTCAATGGATTGAAATGGCGGTGTTTCGTGACTCCTACATCTGCTCCGAGAGGAGTTCCTGTCACTAGTGATTTTGTTCTAAAAGCATACGGAAAATGTCTTAAGGTTTCACATCTACGCTAAGTTTGGCTCTTACCTGCTTCTTTGAAGGAAGGCTATCTGTGCACTTGGCGTCGTAAACCTCTTCCTCTCTCTGTGAAAACAGAAACATTGAAGAACCCTTCATTCACAAATGATATTTCAAAGGTTTCATTGAATCGCTAGTTTTATTAAATCTTAATTTTAAGGAGTTATGGTGTTTCTGGTATACTAGTGACCCTCCCGCGAAACTGCTTGAAATTACTGCTCAATTAGGTTTGAAATGTTGAATCGAAGTTAATACCGTTAAATTACAGAGAACGATGATGAAATCGAAATGGGTTCTGCTTCTAATGGCATCCCTTATGAAATCCGTATACTTTTTTTCAAAGCATTGCATGCAATCGTTGAACGAACTCTCCTCGGTGCTGGTTATATAAGATTTGGTAGATGGTTCACCCGACCACTAGTGAGAGATACAAAAGGTTTCGGTTATGAGTTTTTGACACCGAGGTTTGAGAAAAGAGTTTTTGTTTTGATGTGATACTTTCTTTTTCCAGTCATCGGTTTGCTTTTAATCTGCAGTTCTTCGTACATGGTGGAAATATCGTATGCATGACACTCAATTTTCAACGCCAACCTACCCTGTTAGCTCTATCGAAAAGGTATCTTCATAGTTTCATCATGAGATTATTGGTTGCTATGTAACTTGGGTTTCCGTGTTTCAATTGATTTGGAATTAATTCCGAAATGTTGCTTATTGTGCCTTTTGTTTTGTCAGGGGGCTCGATATCGTAATCATTTTTTTTAAAAGCTTGAATTAGAAAAGATATGATATTTCATTCTCTTTTTAAATTCAGCTTGAAGCGGTTGTAGTACGATTCATTTCTAGGAACGACTTACTGCAATGCGGTCGTTCTATTTCTTTCAAGTGATTGAGAGTGAGACGGTTGTGTTGAGTATCCATGAACAAACTTTTTTCTTCTTCGCATCATTGTGTTTCAGACATTTCAGCCAAACTGAAAAAGTTCAAGTTGTTCTCAGTCCGTGGTCGTTACGAGGGTTCCTAGTTCCCACCGGCGATGCAGACTACTCTAAAATTCAAGTAACTTTAAAGGTGGTAAAGTAACTTATTCCTTAATTTCAGGCAAGTACTCAAAGACAATGGAACGAATGGGAAGAATATGTGCCACTCAGAGAAAATAACAAAACAGAGGTGATTCGAGTTTTTTGAAATCATTCTCATAAGATCATTTTCAGGTTAATCCTGTCCCTAAAATGGTTGTGGTTGAAGTGGACGAAGTCAGAATGCTCTATCCTACTTCCCTCATTGGGATTACTTTGAAAGACGATGAAAAGACTTGGTCCGACGAAGTTGACAAAATCAAAGAAGGTTTTTTTTACCTCTGATAGGCAGGGGATAATATTTCAGTTGCAGATGTAGCTGAGATTAAGACTAGGAACCATGTTAATCGTCTCCGAGTGTATCTTGGACTTCAATCAATTATAGAAAAGTCATTTATGCTGCATATGGCAAAAAAGAAAGATCCTTTCCGTAAACCATTCTCTGCACAACCTGTAGATGTGGATGAAAGTTTGAAGTTCGTTCTAATTGATTTTGGTTATTTATGTGTATTTATTCCAGATTCTCTTTCCATGACCCTATCGCTAACTGTTTGGACAAGAAATGTAAATGTTGTAATTTCTTCAATATGCTTACTAAGAAAGAAGAAGAAGGAGATACAGAAAGCCGACCTGCAACGCCTTATTTGGACTTTGGGCCTACTTTCGCTGAGAATCCCGCGTTTCCCGGACAAAAAGTGAGAAAGCCACTAGGGAAGCTAATGAGCAAGGTGTTCAATCGCCGTAAATGGTAATTATAGTACTATGTTGCTTGAAGAACACTTAGTTTTCAGGAAATGTCCAGTTGATTGGAGGGATGACTCTGATAAAGACTCTTCTTCGTCCGAGTCAGCCTTACCCTCGGACTCTGAAACTATGAGCGAGTTAGAGGAGCCACCCATACTTCCAGCCACAAATTCAGAAGAGCCTGATAGATGCGACACTCCGTTCTGGGCACGAACTGATAAGAATACGCTAGTTACTGGAGTAGACTTCGACGACGAAGAAGGCGGCTATTCTTCCGGTCCCTCTGAAGAAGATGTGAGCTTTATTTTTTGTTCTCAACTTGCTATATAAATTCTCGAGTCTTAATCAAATTCAAATCTCTGTTCAGGCCCTTTCTCCAAAAAATGCTAATTGTGACCCAAATGCCAACGATGTGGACCGAAGAATGCAGGGAGAAAAAGCAATCAAATCGAAGTAAATTTTACTTGTTTTTTTTGTTTATCTTACTTCCTTAAAGGAACGCAACAAGCAAGTCAAAAGATCGGGGAAACAGCTCCAGTGACGCTTTTGACTCTATTCGCAATGATTATAACATGATGAAGAAGCAATCAAAAAAGACTATTGCTGCTCCCACGAACAAACAGGTGAGTCCAATTTTTGCGTTAGTTGAGTAATTTTCATTTCAAGAGTTCTGACAAAGGAAAGGATAAGGTGAAAGAGAAGAGTAAGGAGAAAGAGAAGGTCAAAGAAAAGGAGAAGGAGAAAGACAGAAGTAAAGAAAAGGAAAGGGAAAAAATCAAAGAAAAGGAGAGAGAGAAGCTAAAAGAGAAAGAGAAGGAGAAAGAGAAGGAGAAAGAAAAAGAAAAAGAAAAAGAAAAAGAAAAAGAAAAAGAAAAAGAGAAAGAGAAAGAGAAAGAAAAAGAAAAAGAGAAAGAGAAAGAGAAAGAGAAAGAGAAAGAGAAAGAGAAAGAAAAAGAAAAAGTTAAAGAGAAAAAGCCTCGAAGTGCTCCTCCATTGACTCCCCCACCACCTCCTCCTCCTCCTCCGCCTTCTCCTCCTAAGACCAAGACTTACGCTAATGAACCCTTGCTACGTATGGTGCCTGTAATAAGAAAAGCTTTGAAAGAAACAATGGTTAATGTCGTATGTTTTTTTCCATTTGTATTTGCATCATACTGAGAAATATAGGTGAATGATGTTGAGTATGAAGCGATGCAGTTTAGTAACAAGCGATCAAGATATATCTGGCCTGATCTTGAACAATTGGATATGGATTCTATAACAGTGAATGCAGCGGTAGTTCGAATGGTTAAACTTGCGATAACTGAAGTTTTTCAGGAAGATTTTCGCATAAAACCGAAGATGTACGGTGCTCCTTTCATTCCATTTAAAGAAGAAGATGATTCTGAACCAGACGTTTTTGAGTCTGAAGAATCAGACAGTTCTGGTACTGACTCGTATATATTTCCTTTGTAAGGGGGTTGTTTTAGATAATGAGAGAAGAAACATGGGAGAGGGTCGTAGCATGTTAGCCGATATAACAAACAGGAAGTTTACAGATGAACCAATGGAGGTGGATAATGTAGCATATAGTATCCTTTCTCCGCCTGCAAGTAATGAGCAAATGGAGGGATTTTTGGTAAGAACGTTAAGCGTATTACTGTTCATTTGAATTTTAGCCGCCACCTATTATTAAGCTCGGCCCACCCTCTATTGGAGAGTCCCTCAATAAGATATATCCAACACCACCTAGCATGGTTGGCGAAGTGCAGCAACTCAGTCCTATGGATGTGATGCCGTGTCAGGTATACTATTGATCATACAAAATTTGAAAAATGCCTACTTAGAATAACACTGATCAAAATGCACCAAAGACTGAACCGATGGAGACTGATAAAAGTTGTATTGAGAAAACTCTAAAATCATCTAGTGAAACAGAAGACAAAAAGAAAGAAGAGACTACAGTCGGTTTAAGCAATCAGAATGGAATAGCTGCACCTTGTGCCGTTTCGAAGACATGTAGTATTGTCGGAACAGCCGAAACGAACTCGGTAAAATCCTCGGAAGAAGAATCTCATATCAAAGAGAGAAAAAAGCCCAAGAAATTGCGAATGATCAAAAAAGAAGATGACTACTTCCATATCGACCAGAACAGTAAAGTGGTTGGTTTCATTTTATGCTATGTATTACTTTCATGGTTTTAGTTTTCTTTCTACAATAGCACAAAACGAAAACAAATTGCCAATGTTTCTCCACGGACTAAGTTGAATCTGACCGGCCGTTTTATTGTGCAAAAAGTAATCATTTATATTAACAAACGTGATATTTCTTTCGTTAAGAATGAGCGCTTGAGTGCCATTCTCAAAAGGAGGAAGCTGCCGTTGGATTACGAGAAATTGAAGGAGAAAATAAAGTCGGAAAAGAAACCAGAAAAGTCTCGGATTCAATTGTCGATGGAAGCTATATTGCTGGCAATTCATAAACAACAAATACAGCAGTTTCACCAAAATCCAAACAGAACGTACGGGAATACTAATAATTCGATGGTGAGTGTCAGTTTCTGTGTTTATCACTGAAGAAATAGAGAATAATTTTATAACCTGTTTTAAGCCTGAATATGGCCAACGACCAATGCAAAATATGCCTCCTCATCCTGGTATGATGGTGCCAGGATATCCGAATAACCCTATGATGATGAGGCATGGTAATCAAATGATGGGCCGAGGTGTTCCTCCTCAGTATGCTAACCCTGGTCAGTATATGCCACAACAGATGGGTTATGGACAACCACAAATGGGCCCTCCTGGATACTGCAACACTATGTAAGACATTCTTCTTTTTGGTTTGCTCAAATTGAACCCTCGCATAGGCGTTACCCCATGATGAATAATATGGGGCATCAAATAGGAATGCAGCCTATGCCTGGAATGTCCATGGGTCAACCCGGCATGAATATGCCTAATCAAGTAGGGATGCCACATATGGGTCAAATGCAGGCAATGGAACCAGGAGGCATGGGGCCAGGACCCATGATGCCAGCTCCAGGATCAATGAACCATATGAACATGGGACCTATGGGTCACAGCGGACCGGTGAACATTTATGGCGGACCCCCTTCGGGACAGGTATCCAAGGTTTTTGGATCTAAACAAAGATATTTTATTTAGATGGGTGGCATTAACTCTCCGTATAATAGCAACGATGGCATGATGATGCATTCTGCTTATTCGAAGTAATCATTAATTTTAATATTTTTTGAGTTAACTGTTTTAGCAATCCACAAAACTTCGTGCAACCTGGACCATACCCAATGAATCCGAACATACCTCCAACTATGAACTCGAATATACCAAATAATTCTAGCATGAATTCCATGGCTATGAGAGCTGCTCCGCAGCAGGTTTGATTATCATTTTGTGAACAGTTTTTGGAAACGGATTTACAGCAAACTCTGATTGATAATCAGTCCAGCTCAAATGATGATGTTGTCGTGCTTAAAGACACCGCTCCCGCCGAAGGCTCCAGCATAGTATTGGCATTATTGTTCCAGGTGATCTATGAGAAAACGAACCCAGAGTCAGTATGTTTAATTGCAGGATACGCTTTTGGATCTGTTTTACGATACAGTATTTGACTCTTGTCCTGTCTGTTCCTGCAATGCATCAATCAAATCTCGAGAGTTAGGGCTTTACGTCATCCCTCCTGAACTTCTGAAGAGCAGTCCAGAAGTTCAAGCAAATTATTTGAGCAATTGGGGTGGCTTTGTCGGAAACAGTGGCAGTTTGTGTAATTGTGGATTCAGGTAGAGCGAAAAGTATTTTCTCTACACCTCACCGTAATTTAGCGTTGTTCGCCATCGTTACTTATCGCTGAAAGCAGGCTTGTTCTATGAAGATGCTTACGAAGCTACAGGGAACAGAGACGCTGGTTGCAAAGCAAACCCTATGTGGTCGACCAACTATCCAAGAAAGCTATTGTGAGTTCTAAGTTCAGTTGATAACCGTTCAGAATATTATTTAGCTTCAATTCACAAAACTTAAATGATAGAAGGACGCTTAATCTGATTCGAACGATGAGCATGAGCACATTCCTTGGTCGTCAGGCTGAAACTATTATAAGCTTCATGGAGTATACCGAGAAAATGAGAAGAGCTCAGAAACTGAGCTACAGCATTGAGACTGGATCAGATTATTTACTATCCTTGATAGATTGCTCGGAACTTCTATTGATTGGGAATCAAACTCTCGATCTCTCTTTAGGTTTTCTCTATGTTTTTGGAATTATGTCTCATACGTTTATTTACAGTGAACGGTAGCCGCAATAAAACCAAGCCGCCAGCCTTCGGTCGCAAATACATGAGCATTTTCCATCCCTGGGGATTACAAGTATACCGTATTATCATGAAGTTGTGTAAGGATCATTTTTAAGGTTGCGAATGAAGCTGAATGTTTGGGTGAGCTAGAAATATCTGATGTCACACGTCATTTAACACCTCATCTTGAAAAAGCCATGCGGATTGTACGATGCATGGAAAATAACGCCAGCTTCAATATAGTGGAAGGTCCTCTCACTTGGAAAGCATTAACTTCAAAGATCCAGGTAATATAAAGTTATTTTATTTGTAAATTTTGTTGCGCTTCAGAAAATTTCCCCCACAGATGATGACGTTCATGCTCCAGAACCTGTTCCTTTCATACTTCTCGGATGTGATAAAGAGTTGATTCGGGCCTCTCCTCTGATCCTGCCGTTCTGGGACGATTTGAATTTAGCTCCTTATGATCATCCAAAAGATGTTCTTTATCTGACCGTAATGCCTGAAAACAATTTACTGGATTTACCAATTTCAAATTATATGGATGAACTCAGCAAGTATGTGGTCTAGTCTCGTTTGGCCGAATTATTTCGTATATTCAGAACTTACGAAAAGATGAAATTGGGAAGACACATTTCTTGGAATCTGAAAGATGTGAAGGATGGTATTGTTCGAGTTGGCGGTAAACAGTATGGCAAGGGCTTTACCGATGATATGTTCGAGTTCTTAAAACGTGTCGATAACACCGATGAGAAACATCAGAAGAGTATCCAAATGATTGGGGTATAAGGCACTTGATGACTGGCAATTCATTTTTTTTTCAGTTATTCACTCAAGAAATGGAGGAGAAGTTAGTTCAAATTATCAACGAAAACCAGGAGATGTTTGCCCGCTCGACATATAGACAAGCTCTAGCTTTGGATCAGAGAAATAAGAAAGCTGCGATGAATACGATTCAAGCAGAAGCTGAGAAAGTTACGGCGTCTATTCAGGAGATTTATGAGGCTAACCCCAACGCCACGTTAGGACCTTCTTCTGAATCGAAACGTATGCTTGATTAAAAAAAAACTAATTTTCCTTTTTATTTCAGTGATTAGTTGCGATTTTCTTCATGAAATAACTTATCCATCTAACCCCGAAGCATTCGATAATCAATTTTTCCAAAAAGAAAAAACGGAAGAAGAAGGAACGAAAGAAACGGAAAATGGAAACAATGTCACTAATTCTAACGGCTCAGATGAGCTTGCATCAGCCCAAACTGCTATAGAAATCTCCCAACAAACAGCACCGATCCCCCAAGCTACTATTCAACAAATAAAATCAGGAAAAACTTCAACTACCCAAACTGCTTCTACAACCGGGCTTCCTGCTCATCAACAAAATCCGAACATTTCCCAAGGCACACTTACTTCTCAACCAACTAGCGTTCCTAGTGCTCAGGGAACTGTTGCCTCGCAAGCTCAGCAAGCTCCACAAGGGCCATTACAAGAGCTGCTTGACTCCTCTCAACCAGGTTTAATACCCATCACAGTTGCTCCTCGTACAATCTTCAAAGAAGATCCTCCTCTTGAAGCAGAGGATACTCCTGTAGATGACCACGGAACACTCAATCAAGTTGTTGTTATCTATGTTATTAATCCATTCAACTATGGAGATGAAGGAAAAACTTACACATTAGCTCGACTTGGCACATTGGCTATAATGCGTGCGTTTAATGCTGTTCTTGGACGAATTCCTCCAAGCCTTCGTCTCCAACTTCAACTGGAGATCGTCCCCCTCTCTAGATCACTGCATCTCGCTGGCTTATCCGAAGACTTTTATCTGTGCAACGAGATGATTTCCGATTATATTTCTGGTGAGGTGTTTTCTTGGATATTTTTCTCATATCATTTTTCAGTTGATATTCGGGAAGAGCCTAGAGAGTTCACTATTCATGAAGCGGTGAAAGCAGCTTGTTTTTCTGTTTATCGTGCTCCTAGATACTTTACTCCTAAAACTGCGCTTGAAGTTAAAGCTCGTTGTATGACTAAATTTGGTCCAGGAAGTGATTTGCTTGAAATCGTGGCAGATTGGGAGAAGTTGGCAGAACCTGTTGTATATAGTGTTTGTTTTCTTCTCCGGAAGCGATATAATATATATGTTCCGCTTTTAGTTTCCAACTAATTCTCATATTCTGGCTCCTTTACCCTGGCTGCGACAGGAAACTACTAACAATGGGGAATCCAAAGTTGTAATGCAACCTGGGGATGAAGAAATTAATTTGTTTATCACTTACTGTCTTGTCGGAAATGACTATCTATGTGCGGTTATTGGTGATTCTCGTGGAAGGATTCACGATAATTGTGTTATCAACATGCGGCCAGACTCGGACGATCCCAAGTGAGTCTATAAGTCAGTTCAATCGACAATGGAATTTCAATTACAGTGAAGCTATAAGATATAAGGCGAAAACCCAGATTCTGGACGTTATGACGAAGTTATGGAACTTTATTCAAGCAACTATCGCGATGGACACAAAAGCTGTGCGACTGGTTATTGGACGATTGGGCAAAATAGGTCATGGGGAGTTCAAAGGTTCTCATTTCGTTTTCATTTATAGATTATCTTCTTGACTTTTAGCATGGTCTCATATTCTCACTAAAACTACTCTGAGAAAGATGTCAGCAAAAATGAAAGAGACATGTACCGCTTGCTTCGAGACTCCTGGACCTGCTGGTATACCAACCATACTGTCAGCTTGCCTAATTTCGACCGAACCTGAACCGTATCTGCGTTTGCACCCTAAGCTTGTGAACGTTGATGGATTACCGTAATATTTATGAAAAACGATGAAGTTGAAAACTCCGGATTTTCAGGAAAAAGAAAACTTACAATCATACTCCTGGTGACTTTAGCTGTACTCACATACTAGTTTTCCCTGTGAACACTCAAATTGAGTTATCAGGAGGGGAGCAAGCTACGGAAGATGAAAATTATATGGATGCTTGGGACGGTATTGCTGGATTGGATCTGCCACAAGATGATGAGTTTGGTAACATCCAAGACATTGTTGGAGGGTTAGATAACGCTGATACTTCGGGCCAACAGAGCGCATCATTTCGTTCGAATGGCTCTGGACTTTTTTCTTCTGACCTTTGTATGTTTTTTTCTAATGCTTCTCTTTCATATATCTTTTACAGCTGAGCCTCTACAAAATCAACCTCTGGCGATCGGTTACTTGATATCCACTTGTCCGGCTCCAGATCTACCTGAATGGTTCTGGCAGAATAGCCCTAGCTCAAGACGACAGATCCCAATCCATCTAAAGTCGTCTCTCCACATTAATGTTCAATGCAGTGGAACCGATCAGGATCAGGGTGAGGAACTCATTCAACAAAGTAAAACTGTATCCAACGATAACTTGGAAAAAATCCACCCTCTTGATAGCCAAAGAACCGACGAAGTTTTGAGGTAATCGGTGTTGCCTTATGAGCAGTTCAAAGAATGATCTTTCAGACATGTCCTCAAGACTTATAACGCTCTTTCTTGGTTGAACATTGATGTTCGTTACGGAGACAGATATTCTTGTCTGCCAATACATTTCCAAGTTTTACTCAGATTATATCATTCCCTCTTCCGACTTGTTACGTAAATTTTGATCAGATATTGTTCCGATTCCTTTAAATACACCTGTAATTAATTACCAGTGCTGCAAATTTGTTTTTAGCTGATCTCTGCTTGTTCACATTTGTATTTATTTTTCATAAGCTTCATTTATACAACCATCCAATAGCATCTATTGGAGAAATGCTGAACTTTGCATATATTTCTTTTTCACGTTTCAACCTCTTATTTATATTTGTTACATTGTGCTATGCATTCATATCACACCTATTACTAACGAAGGTATCAAACTGACATTTCACGAATAGTTTTGTGAGCACCTTAATTCTATTGTTCATTTGTAATCTTATTTATCGTATTATCCCTGATTTTTTTTAATATTTAGCACCGGGTATCTTGCCATCTGATCTGAGCTTCTCATTCTGTTTGGAGCCACATTTGAGGCACGATAGACAATCACAACCATGGCGTGTAATTCAAATGTATTTCGAAGTTTAAATATATATTGTTTCATAAACTGGTATAATTTACTAAAAATTAGCTAAGAGAAGGTGGACCGGATGGGAAAAAAATTGTTAAGTGTAACAAAAAAAGTGGACGGCAAGACATTTTGTAAAGTTGTTCTGGACGGTTTGGGGTGGATAAGCCATTGAAATTTCTTTTCTTCGAGCTCTTCTACGATGTGTTCTGACATTTAAGCTTGAAATATTATTAATTAATGTAACCCTGCTTGAACACAATGTGTTCGGCTGCTTCACCAAAACTTTGTAAAATCGTTCTTTTTTACAGTTTGTGGTAGAATGCAACAGTTCTGAACGGCTTGGTTCGGAAAGCAACCGTTCAGGACGGTATCGGATGAAATGCAACCGTTCTGGATGATTTGGGACGGAATGCAACCTTTCGGTGCGTTTCAGATAGACCCAGACTAGTTCAGGTATCTTCCTTGGCTTGCGAGCTGATCAGCCTTTTCCTCCTCTCTGGAGGACTTCCAGAGAGAGAGAGGTCGAGCTCGCCGGCTCACACCGCCAACTGACATGAATCTGTCGCTCTACAACTTATATACCCCCGCGGGAACGCTTCACGTGGAAATAATTTTTAAGTGAAAAAAAATGACCCGGTCGTTCTCTTCCGCCTGAACACCCTAAAATGAGTTTTTTTTTAATGAGTGCCGTACGCCATTCCTTGTAGTTAGCTGTTGTAGTCTGAGCTCTTTCTTACTTTCAACCGTTTTCATCGAATTCTCCTATTACCGATAACTAACAGGTTATCGATTGATTTCGTGTCTGAGTCTTTTTGGCGTTTATGTTGTACATTTTGAAAACTCTTTCTTCTTCCTCCGCATTATTAACCTCTTCATCAGCATATCCCTTTTCTCTCGTTTTCTTTTGTATTTATATTCTCTCTATCAAGTTGAGAAAGAGAGGAGATTTTCATTTTTGAATGAAAAAATGAGAGACCCGGTTGTTCCCTTCTGGAAAGGAGCTGAACGACGAATCCCTAATCTCCGAAATTCCCTTTTCGTTTCTTCGGTGAACACTCGCTTTCTTATACTTAGCGATGCCTTCTCACTTGTCGCATTCTTATTTTATAATTTGTTCTGACAGTCAAGCTTGGAGTCTTACGATGTTTCTTGTTATTGTTAGGATGTTGAGCTCCAGTAAGCTTCAAGTCTTACGATGCTTATTTTCCCTTTCATGTTGTTCCTATTGATTGGTTTCTTCTCACTT
>CALQYR020007213.1:2694-71059 GCA_943334845.2 Auanema sp. JU1783 | reverse complement strand
CTCACAAGACTTCGACATCCTAACAAGTCAGAAGAAACATCGTAAGAATTCAAGCTTATAAGAGTTCAACATCCTAACAATCAGAAGAAACATCGTAGAACTTCAAGCTTGAATATCAGAACACATCGAAGGGAGAAGAAGCATCGTAAGAATTCAAGCTTACAAGAGTTCAACATCCTAACAATTAGAAGAAACATCGTAAGAATACAAGCTTATAAGAGTACAACATCCTAACAATTCGAAGAAACATCGTAAGATAAGCAGGTTAGAAGATAGAAGACATCTAATGAATAGGAAGAACATCGAAGGGAGAAGAAGCATCGTACGGACATCCTTATAGGAATATTAATAATGGAATTGAGAAGAAAATCTCATGATATTCATATAGAAAAACATCAAGGAAATCTGAGTGGAGTTTCATACATCCTTGAAGGTAATAAAATATTCATAAGAACCAGATTCTAACAAAAACTATTTTTAGGACATTAAAAAACGAACTCGATATGTATCTTTGGATTCAGAGTTCAAATCTTTTCTCAATAGAGCAGATTTTCTCACCGGAGCTCAGATTTGGAAACAAAAACTCTTTGAAGAAGATTGGGCTATGTTATTATTAGTAGTGAACCAGACTGTAGCCAAAAAAAGAGAAACTTATATCAGAAGTAATGCTTTTTGATAAATGAAATCAACAACATGAAAACTTTGTAAAAATACTTGGTAAGAATCTGAATAACATTGAAGGTGAAAAAAGCATCGTAAGGACATCTTTAAGGAATAATCATCGTAGAAATCAGAAGAACATCTCGATATTCAAATAGAAAAAAAAAGATAAGAAAGTCTGAGTGGAGTTGCAGACATCTTTAAAAATTGGAAAATATAAACAATTTAAATAAACAATGGGTGTTTCGATGGAATGCGAAATTCGAACTCGTTCTCAAAAGAGCAGATTTTGTCATCCGAGCTAATAATTGTAAACTTTTTCTTCGAGGAGATGGCACAGGTAAAATATAAGTTTCAAAATTAGTTCATTTCAGAAAAAATACGATTTCAAGTTTTATAAATGATGTGAAGAATATGCAATTTCACCGATTTTGAAGAGAGTTACATGGTCTTCCAGATAGAGAACGACCGGGTTATTTTTTTTTCAGGTAAAAATTGTTTCCACGTGGCACGTTTACACATCGTATA
The DNA here is from genome assembly GCA_943334845.2 of Auanema sp. JU1783. NCBI lineage: Eukaryota > Metazoa > Nematoda > Chromadorea > Rhabditida > Rhabditidae > Auanema > Auanema sp. JU1783. The sequence continues at coordinate 69,871 of CALQYR020007213.1, read as the reverse complement.
TAAGCCGTTCGACAACTGAATAACCTCAGTTGTTGGTGTGAGCGGGCGAGCTCGAGTCCTCTCTTTCTCGGTGCTGAGAAGAGTCTGAAATTCATAGACTCATAAGTCAGGGTTGGCTCCTGGAAGAGCCCGGCTTCTATCTGAAAAGCAACAAAAAGTTGCATTCCGTCCTATTCGTCCAGAAAGGTTGCATTTCATCTCTACGATATATTCAGGTTACGATATCATAGTGAACAGCAAGCAATTTATTATATTATTTTGATGTCATCTTCACGATGATCAGAACCGCAGCTTATGTTCTCAATTCAATCAACTAGATTCATAATGATGACAATTGACAGTCAATTTCTCATAAAGAGCAAGAAAGGTTGAGGAAAGGAAAAAAGTCATTTGGATTTGATCAATTTGGAAGCTGAAAGCGTTTAACGTATATGATTTGTTGAACATTACTTCTTCAGATTCGGTCATGATGTGCAATAGTAAACCTATATTGCTTCTTCAGGTTGGATTTCTGGTTTACATTAAAAAAAATTTGAAAATAAAAAAAAATGATTCAGTAGGGTCCCAAGCGAAACTTTTCAAAATACACTTTCAAGAAGAATGTGGGATACATGGGGGTTTAATGGTAGATCAAAGTTCTCAGGTTTTCGATATGAACAACTTCTCTACCGTATTCGTAAAATGTTCATAAGATCGTGGGAAATTTTTACTAGTTCAACTTTCTAATCTAAATTTTGAATTATCTGAAATTTGCATGAATTACAAAATTGCGTTAAAATTTATGAGATTTACGAGTGTTCTATATTTATCAAGAAAATTAAATGAGATTAGTAGTGTTTGCATGCAGTAAAAGCTACTGATTGTATTTGCACAAATAAAGCAGGTTCCACTCATTTTTTCAATTTAGCAATAAGTCCCATGTATTGGGGGCTCTGAAGAAACCGAACGTACGGATCATTACGTAGAACCTGAAATGTGTGGTTCACAAAACCACAAAAAACTAATCAGAATGAAGAGTAACCTGTTCAACATGCTTTATAGCCTCATCGAATATAGATATATCGACGTCTTTATCTTCAATACGACGTTCAATAACTTGCCGTACACCGAATGGTAGAAAAACCTATCGAAAACCATTAGATAACAGTTATCTTTTCAACCCAACCTCATTACTAGCGCCTTCCGCCAGATAAGTGTTCAGGATCACTTTGGCCAGATTCGACATAGCAGGGCTTTTATTTTTTGTGGCTCGGAACTCAACAACCGCTTCCCAAAATCGTAAGTTTTCTTCGGCGTGTATTCCACGTAGGAAGAGACGGAAATGATGTCGGCCAACCTACATTCACCTTATATACTATAATTCAATTGTTTAAAGCTACATGATTGCCTAATAAGGCTTCGAACGAGGTCGTCCATTTTTCAGCATAAGACCGTGGAAGAAGTTGTTCAAGAAAATCCAGATATACATCAGATCTTCGGAAACGAGGGAATTGGTCGTTTTCAAGTAAACGACGGATCTGAGTCATTTGGGTTTAAAAAATTAGAAAATAATTTACTTCTTTCATGGCTGGAGCAAAGTCTTCAGGGTCGATGACATCAGACTCAGCTGCATCTCGAAGTTTCTAAATTTCAAAATTATAAGCTGTTCAAGGTAGGATGATCTTACTTTCATTGCTCCGCTGCTCAAATTTACATATGGAGAGTACTTTTCAATAACTTCTTTAGCATATGTCTTGAAAAATGTGTAAAGAACATTATTATAATCTAGAGATACCTTTTTCTCATCACTGCTTTTCATTTTCTTCAGCTTATCTAACTCTTCCAGAAAAGTTAGATTTTCTTCAGCCAATGCTTGGAAAAGAAAGCAACGAAACAATTGACGACCTCAAAGGGATTAATGTTACATATATATCACAATAAAAAAAACCTTTCTCGTCTGCTAGAATATTGGCACAGCTACCAGAGGCCCAACTAGCAGCTCGAACATATTCTATACCAGCTGTATCTGGGAGTGGTGGAGCTTGACGATCAACTTTAGCAGTTGGATCAAACATGGCCATGATCTGAACGAACGTGGATGAAATGTGGAAAGGGTAATTGGCTTCAAAGCAATGGGAATGATGAAACAAAATGTTTTTGCTCGACGCAACACTCAATGGCAAACATATGATTATCAAAATCTATTATTAAAGACATTCTTGTTTCCATGATGAAATATTTTCACCAAGAAAATAGTTTGAAAATCTATATATTTATGAGCGAAACGCAAAATATGTCTTTCATTTCAAATTATTTTTCATAAAAATTCCTTTCTACCTGCCATTACAATATCTCTAGAGAGAGAACGAGCAGGCAGTAAGTAAGGTGGCAGCCGATAGAAATGACCAAATATGGCGGAAAGAAATTTTTCTATGAGAAAATTAGATTTTCGTATACAAATTGGTTCATTGTAATAGAACGTAATTATGAAAAATAGATTAAAAATCATAAATTCCATTCAATCATATCGTATTCACAGCGTGCTGCTCATAGATTAGAGACTCTGAGAGAACATTGCTGTTTAGAGAAGGTAGTCTCAATACTACTCATTTATGGACCTCTAAGCTCGGATGATATCCAGTTCCTAAAAACTCCTCCGTGCTGTATCACGTTTGGGTTATAAAAGCTAAACTTCTCGTTTTTTGACTTGTGAAACTTTGACTATTCCCACTCTTATGGGCAGTTTTCAACAAACTCATCATCATCGGGCATCAATCTCTATTTTCGTTGCTAGGTTTCCAACCGTTTCCAAGGTAAATGGATAAGCTAGTATTCAAACCTTTCCTCGCTTTCAACATTCAACGAAAACATTCTCTTTTTTATATATATAAAACATAGTTTCATAAGAAATGGTATAGTCGGAAAATAAGCTCACCAGGTTATTCGTACGCTTCGGCATTGCTCCGGGGTTTGCAGGAGGTATTGGCGACGTGCTTGCTGAATTTGAAGGAAGTGGAAGCTCTTGTGGCGGATTCGACGAGTTCGAAGAAACAGACGCTACTGATACAGACCTGGATGTACGTCTGAAAAAAATTTTTTACAAATTTTTGTATGCTGGTCACAATTTTCGGGGGGAAAATTGTTTGCTGTTGCTTTTCAAGCTGCTGGAAAGGGTACTATTGGAAGGAACGAAGTGGTTCAGATAGGTTATAAAAATAATATAATTTGATGGATATAATTAGTTTTAGAGGAGGAAAAAACCGATCTTCGTATGAGACTGAGAGGAAAATGAAATGTTGAGAGATAGGATTGAGGCGCTCTATTTGGAGAATGAGATAATACTAAGCTCAATAAGCTTATCATCATCTTTCCAACACAAAAGAATATCTTAAAAAGGAGGGAGACTTACCCTGCATGTAAATAGAAGTAGTTATCTTCTTCTGATGAAGCCAAATCATAGAACTCTTTATCACTTATTAACATTTTGTTAAGGAGGAATAAAAGACTTTCTATGGATGCTGAGGGAAAGAGAGAAAGGGGGGAGAGGGACAAAAGGTAAAAATGAATCCTCTTGTGTTTTAGAGCCAAAATATGACTATCATTTGCCTTATATGGGAACAAAATTTCTAAAATATAAGGATTAGAATATGCATTAACGATAACTCATTTTGCAGAGAGAGGAAACAAGTCAATGAATTGCGGGGAAAAGCATCTTTTATATTCTAAAATTATCAGAAAGATTTACGTCAAATGCTAAAAATATATTTTCGCTTCTCTTCTTCAGATTCAAGATGATCGAGGTAGGAGGTATCACTATCATCAGTTCTCATTTCCTCCCCATTCTCTCTCTGAACATCTTTTTCTCTTTCTCTACTCGACCTGTCTCTCTCATTTCTAGATTGTTTATCACTTTCTCAAAGTTCCTCCTCTTATTTCTTCTTCTCAGTCTCTCTATCTCTTCCTTTCTTTTATGTACTTCCTCACTATCTATTTTCTCATTCGGTTAATAACCATTCTTGAATGAAAATATCACTTTCTCTTTCCCGTCTATTATTCAATACACTTAATATAGTTTTTCTTTGCTCTTTTCATTAATAAGCTCTTTCTGATATTTAAAAAATGAAAGAAAAAGATCAAAAATAGCATAAATACCACAGAAGATAGCCTGAGAGCTGTTAAGAATGACGTCCATCAAACAACTACCCATCTGATAACATCTTTTTTCTTTCTGTTGTCATGGTGAATCCAACGTCATTGTATATCCATCCGATATCAAAACAGTCTTTTTCATTAAGACAACATTCACAAAATTGCTTTGAATGCCCTTTTGCAGAAAGCTTCACAGATGTTTGAGACTTCATTGCAAAATTAGTTGAAATGCTTAGACGACGGTCGTTCAGCATGCTTTCAATTCATTTTTTCCCTTTCAATTTTCGCCACATCCCAAATTTGCATACACTCGACACTCATAGTTATCACAAACACATTTAAATGAATTGATAACGTCACAAACGAAACACCTAATTAGCATATCTCGCAGAGTCGGGGTTTAGCACATATCTAGTCATTTTGATGCAGACAAATGAGCAATGCGGTTGATGTGCAAAACCTCTCTCTTCCTCTCTCTCGGATTGTACGACTTTATGTTCAATTGAACGCAGAAAACTTGAATTGTGTGCTACAGACTACAATAAGAAAGAAACCCAAAGCTTGGAAAAAGATTCCGTTCATCGTTCACGCTTACCAAAACAACATCTCTTTCTTCTGAGATATGCATAAGTCGTTAATGAAGTTGAACCGTTTGAATGAAATCTTTTCTTCTTCTTAGATTGATATTTACAAAGGAAAGATTAACGACGAATTTGTCATTCGATCTTTATCTTCTTACTTTGGTGAAGTAATCTCTTATTGAAAAGTTATTGCCTAACTTAGAATCGACACGTGAGGGGATCAAAGAAAATTTCACCAAAGAAACGTATGAGCAGGGCGAAAACATTCAAAGCTTAATAATTCAATGACTTACCCATCACTTGAAGCTTTAACAGGTGTTGGAGTCCGTGTTGCTGTAAAACCATCAGATTCTTTGAAGCTCCGCCACATCAGTTGTTCATAAGTAAATGACAAATATCTTCTATTCTACTAATATGGATTCTGAAAATATAATTGATAAAGGACGACTTGGTGTGAAAACGAATTCATATATCCGACTACAAATCAAGGAAGAAAGTTAGGGTTCAGTCATGACTACAAGTTCACATGTATAGTTTAGAATGAAGTGAACGAAAGAGTTTTGTTGCTTTTCCTCTATGGGATTGAGCAGGTTGGAGAAGTTCATACAAAAGCTCTGATAACTATTGAGGAGATTATAAAAACAATCAATAAATAGTTTGTCTTACAATTGAACAAGGCAGAAGGATATTGCCAAAAGAGCGGGAAGAACCATTCGAATAGACCAAATCGTCATTGAGGTGTAAACAGAAACTGACTACATTTGGTATTGATATAAAAAAAAGTATGAAAATTCAATAATTCGAGAAGAGTCAAAGACTGACTTAATGAATTGATTCTTCACTGCTCTCCTTACATCCCCTTATGCTATGTATCGGTCGTTCAGAGCTTACCTTATAAGGCTTATGTTGATAATAATAGTTAATTCGATGATGTATGTATCATGGATTTTTGAGTAATATTTCTTCGAAATTATACTTCATATTGAATAACAGCTCCTTCATTTTTCTCGTTCTCTCTCTCCTCTTGGTTGTCATAGAAATGAATTTATTTTCAGAGAAAAGCGTGGTCGAAATGGAAAATGACTGAAATTAATCATTTTCATTGATTTTCAATTCTTTTTTTTTCTCAGCTTTATTGGATGATAAAGGAGAAATCAATCAGTGCAATTTTCTTAGCACGATTGATGACCTGCACTTGCTCTGAAAGAGAACTCTCAGAAAAATAATTGAAGAGGGACTGAGAAAGAAGCCTCCAATCAACTAATCTTTGCTATTGTTTCACATTTTAATTAGCTAATATTTATGATTAAATCTTTTCATATTTACATACAAATTGTGAAAAAAGAGGTTTCAATTACCACAAGAGGAACTCGTGTGTTCAAGGAAAGGAAAGAGTATTTGGAAGAATAAACGGCTCAAAACTTCTCCGAATACAACAGCCAGACAGAGCCACACATTGAAAGTCATGAAAATCAGCATTAAACAATAACTTAAGAATAACTGGACGAAATGAAGAAAACTCTCAAAGATACTAGAGCTCGTGAAAGTGGGGTTTAATCTGAAAACAGAGAATATTCAAATTATTTTGAGTTATTTTCCACCTGAGACGTTGTTCAGGAGTCACATCTGAGCTCAGAGACTTCTGAACTGAGCGATATTGCCTCAACCATCTGATGGTCTCCATGATGAAACATGTAATCAATATAGCAACACAAGAGAGCACCATTCCTTAACCACAATATAAGACGGAGTAGTCATTTCATTTTGATTTGTAAATATTCCGATATGCAAAGCTAATATCAGTCTTTCTATTTATTTCTACCTCCTTTGTTTTCAACTATTTTTCAATTAATAAAAACTTATCTGGACATTTAACAGGCAACATCTGCTTAAACACAAACACGCCAGTACATGCCCAATACTCTATACGCATTTGTTCTTGTATTAGATCACTCCGTTAAATCGTAGCGATCTATCTACCAATTGCGTAAGTAATAGAACCCTAGCAAAACTCAGATAGAAATCATCACCGTATCTCAGTCGAGTGTGACACTTGGTATCAGTTGTCTCTTGGCAATACAGATGCGGTTTGACAAGCTCTCATTGTAGCCTTGCAAATAACAGAATTCCTATCCACGCATAACTTACATTTACAAATCGAATAGTGAAAAACATACACGACGAAAGGTTGGAATATACTATGCACACATCATTTTTGATTATCTAGTAACTAATACTATTACTTTAATTGTCAAGTTCCTGTCACGTTATCTCTGAAGGTTGCGAAAATTACAGATATTAATCCCCTCCATATCTCCATAAAGTCTGAGCATGGGTGTCTTTCTTACTCCAAAAATACAGCAAAAATAGTTCTCACACAGTTGAGATCTTGTTAACATATTCAATCCACGTATAACTGACGTCAATTAATACATTTAAAATCCTCGTATGACTTTCGTCACTCGAATTCAACTCTTCAAAAAACAGACGACGACCGGTTGATATCTACCTCTCTCACCTTACTTCTTAAATCCTAATTGAATCTAATACCACATACTACTTTTCGAAAACTATAAATTATTAAATCCACTACCGAATCTCAGATGAGTTTTCAACTTGCGAAAAGTTTTTCCCTTATATGGTTTTTTCAGAATTCTGCTGGGTAATGGAATTTAAAAGAATAGGAATGGTTTCAGTAATCATTCTTCTTCTTCTGTTCAACAGTTTAACATTGATTCCTTTCAGAAAATGAAGACTACGCTGGGAAAACTCGTGTAAAGATAAGCCCTCCGAAAGGTCTGATTGAAAAAGGGTTTAATGCAGAAAATGGAAATTGAGCGCTTCAATGAACAATAGCCAAAATCAAACCTGCAACGCTATTGGGCATCCAAAAATCAAACAGTATCGTTTCCATTTTCCCGAAATGGAAAGACATAGCATGTCCCATATGATTAACACTGTTTTCATTGGGAGAGGCATGATCATGGTGATGATGAGCTGAATGATCCATGCTCTCTGTAAACAAACAAAGTAGAAGACAACCGAATAAATAAACAATAATACAGAAAAGACAGGAAAATTGAGACCAACTAGTCTTCTTGAAGTGCTAACGCTCAATAAAATCTAAAATACAATCTCTATCTGATTGTTTTAAGTAAAAATAGAAAACTTTTTAAAAGGAACTCTCAAACTTAATGAAAGATCTGGTTTTGTTGCCGACCCATTCAAATCATTGAATGTTTGAATTCGTACAGAAATCACAATCTGATCAACAAGTGAGAGGGTTTAGCCGAGTGATGGGGACTAACAACCTTAGGAATACATCTTCATGAGAATATGAGAATCAACTAGAACTATTGGCAGAATCACCCTGAAAAACAGGATTATACATCTTCGCTTCTCCATCTCTCTCTCACTTCAACACTTTTTCTGCCTATATCAGCAGAAACATTTTCTCTTTCAGATTCTCCAGTTTTGAATTGTCTTAATCTTTCCTGTAACAGTTAAAGCGAAACTTCAGTCAGAAACAAGTTTTCATCTAAAGGAATCTGCCACATACAGCTATATACCGTTTATGGCATTAACTGACGAAAAGAAAACGTAACAAGACAAAATTGACTGTCAATTGTTCTCCGACAAGCTTTCAATGTGATCTTCCTGTATAACAAACAGCTTGGATGAATAACGTCATCGACACAACATGCATACGTAAAGATATCTCAGTAGCAACAGTGGGATTAGTAGAATATCTGGTTTGTTTCGACCTTGAAACAATTCAAATGTTCATAATACTAAACAGAAAAAACATTATGGAAGAAGATGATATAACGAGGAGCTAATGCTTCCTCTGTCACTGCACCTGATCGCTCGTCTCCATTGTTTATAACCCCTCAGGTCGTGATCACATTCAAACAAACTAATGATGATGGTATGGAAAGATTGAAGTTCATTGTTGAAACGGATGACTGAAAACAACGTTTTAAAGAAAAACAAATACCTTTTTGTTATAAATTCTTACTCTCCTCATACCTTATATGTAAAAGTTCAAATTCGATATATTTTCTCGTTTCTCTGAAATTGGTATCATGCGACAAATGAATGAATGAACGAATCAGAAGTTACATGTGACTACACTCTCCCGTACAAATGTTGATGAAGAAGTTGATGATGACGAGAACTGCACAAGTTATTACTTCCGTTTGCAATCCTATTTCTTTTCATAAGATCCTTCTGTTGTTTTTCTCATCATCTTCATCATCACCATCACAAACTGAGTCCCTTCGATATATGAACTTTTCCGCACCGCTATATCGTCGACCCTTTCTCAGCCTAAATCTGAATCACGCTGTTTGAAAATTTTTGCATTCAAACATCAGAGACTATATTTACTCCTAGTCATGGTGTTATATACGCAATTATTGTACGCAAGTTTGCGACGTTAGTTTTAAAAAGCTGTCTCTCTTTGTATAATACAGAGTCTGAAATTTGTGTTTAAGATTGAATTTTAAGTATTTCGACAGTGAATGTTTTAGTACAACAGGATGACAGAAGTGCAGCCTGTGAATATTAACTACTCAAATCACTTCTGGGTATACACTCATTCCTTGTACAACACTCTGATAACCTTTACAGGGAGACAAAAATCATGGTTTTCAAATTCTTTATTACAATTTGAAAAAGGGAGAGGATGCTATAAATGAGGTTGCACAGTTTGTAAAGGAGAGATTAACAGTAGAAGAAGAATATACTAAATTACTGAATAGGACTGTGAATAGGGTGAGTCTCCTTTGCTAACTCACCATGATTCATATACTCATCCTTGAAGGTAGGGTCAGTTTTGTCTAATGGAAGCTCAATTGATACAGCATGGTCGCTCACCAAAAGCACATTTGAAATATTGTTGGATGTACAGACGATGATGGTTAAAAACTTGCAGGTTTCATTTCAAGTCTTTCGTACTTGTCACACTGTCCTCACTTACAGGATCTATCCAGAGAAGTAGCTAAGTATAAGGAGGAACTTAACAAAAATAGAAAAGAAATTAAAAATCAAACGATTGTAGATGCAGTTAATCTCATGCAAACGACTACTACTTGTCTTCAGAAGGTACGGTTGCTAACTCTCATAGTTAACTTTAACTTTCTATTGTAGGCCAAAGAGACATATCAAGCTCGCTCCTCCGAGTTAGACAAACTCAAAAAAGAGTCAAATCTCAATGTTAAAGAGATTAATAAGGTATCTCTGTAATAAAATGAAATTCCTGTGAATATGATCTTTGTTTTGAGGCTGAAACGAAGTTGTTAAAAGCTCGAGATGAATACCGGGCTTACATTGACAAGTACGAAGTCGTTCGTATTGATTTTGAAGAAAAAATGACGAGAGCTTGTGAGGTTTTCCAAGATCATGACAAGTTCGTTTTTTTGCTCTACTTCTTACATGTTTTATTGTTCAGAACGAACTACAGGACCCTTCATCGCTTTTTGGAACAGTATGCTGCTCATCACCAAGAAGCTTTCTGTAGTGCTCAACAAGTTTTGATCAATATTTTTGGAAAATGATAATCCTTTTCTCTTTTCAGCTTTGTGGACAATTGAGAGAATCTTTGCAGCAGATTAACATCGAGGAAATCCTTTTGCAATTTGCCACTGAGAAAGGCACTGGTACTGAACGACCAAGTTTGTTGAATTCACTTTAGTTAAAAAATTCTATAACATTTAAGTGCCTATTGCTCCTGAAGAGTTAGAAGCTTTAGAGTCTCTTCAAGTGTCTGTTAATGTCTCTGCCCCCTCTGTATCAGTCACCAACCCTAATGCTATTCAAGTAATTATTGAATCTATCATGTCATCCGTTTTCTTATTAAGTCCAATCCTGTTCCTCCATCAACTGCTTCGAACGACTCCCTCACGCTAGGGGATTTGGAAAATTGGGGAGGTGCTGAGAAGAAAGCTACAACTCAGGTCAGTTTCTTTCAAAATTTCGATATACATAATGCCGCTCAGAATTCACCGACTGACTCCCAAAATAGTGATTCTACCGTAGGAGCTCCAACATCTATTTTCTCATCTTCGTTGGGAGGTAATGGACAGAAGAAGTTGTCGATGTTCTTACCTAAACGGAAAAAAACTGTCTCGCAGAGTAGTATTGGAGAAGAAACAGAGACCACCGGAGGTTTTTTTCCCGACGAGTTCAATTTATATTCAAATGTTAAAGGATTATTCAAATTTCGTCAGAATCGTCGATCTAAAAAATCTACAACTGATCTCACAGCAGTTGATAGAGCTGAAGCATTAGGGTAAGTGTTCAAGGAATCATCTTCTGAAGTTTTCTCGTTTGATATTTGATTAGATATCACCTTATCATCACGTATCCTTTCTCGATTTTCCCTTTCTCTTCTTATTCTTGGCTGATGATTTCTTTCTCTGCTGATGTGTGTGTGTATGTATGTATGTAGAGGAATTATTCGATTGATATGATTTCTAATATGTTTGTTAAGAATGGAAGATGCTCATAGTACTGCCAGCAGTTCAAAAAGTGACGATAAGGTTTTTTTCACTTTTCTTCCATAACTTCAATATCTTTCATAGCATCAGAATGGCAGTATTAGTCTGTTAGATACTCCTGTTGTTAATAAGCCGAAGGTTGACGACGAAGGTTTTTCTATTCCTCATATAGAGAATACTGACAAAGAAGACACGAATTGGTCTAGCTGCAGTAGCGACGAGGTTAGTAAAACTCTTCTATGGCCGAAATAGTATTGTTATAGGACGAAAATGAAATGCAACAGTCGAAAATTAGAGCTATCACTATAAAACCAGCGGATTCCGTGTCAACAATGAATGCTTCTGTTGATGAGCTCAGGGATGCTATAGGTCATATTTCTATCGGTCGGAGCAACACTTTTGACAAGGTGTGCAGTTTTGTCTTCACGTTTATGAGATACTTTCCTATAGGATCCTTGGGGAACTTTTGGTGGAAATAAACCTCCAGTCTTCTCTCAATCTTTATCAGGTGGAAGCTTGAAGCCTCTTCGACAGGCACATACGGGTGATGGACGGTTTCGTTCTAACTTTAGTGGTAGGTTCATGTTTTAAGGAAGCTCATTGTGTGTTTTTTTTAGAATCAGAATTCAGTAGAAGTAATGTTCCGTTAAACTTTTCCGCGTCCTGTGGTCCTGTGGCCGGAATGGCTCGGGCTCGCCCACGTAGTAACACACCGACCCATAACTCTAGCTTTGCTCTTTCTTCTCAACCTTCCCTATCGAACTTTAACAAGGTAAACGTCTTCATCACATAATCTCATATATCATTTCCAGGAAGCCAATGAAAGCCAAGATTGGGGGTCTTCATTTACTATTAATAATACGGGTTCACAGCATTCCCTAGGAGAGTCTTACTTCAATCTTTCACAATCTACAGCCAATTTGATGCAGGTATTCATTTATTTCTGTAGGAATCGAATGAAAACAGAAAAATAGGCTACAATAAGTGAGCAACGGGTTCCTATAGCTATGGCCATTAATGAATATGCGCATGTTTGGTTCAAAGGAGCTGAAACATCTGAGTGAGTATTGATCAAGTAATTTTTATTCTTCTTTTTTTTTACAGCAAAACGCAACGTAACTTCGGAACTGTGATGATATCTTTCGCTGTCTCATCTCTAGCATTGCTCACTGACATGCATAATGATATCGAGCCTCTTCAATTCTCATTAAACAACGCTTCGGGTATAAAAGCGATCCTGCCTAATAAACAGGTGATCACCCGTCTCATAAGATAGTAATACTAATTGGATAGTTTTAGTTACTCCTCCCTCCATCTACAGCTATAGTTCCGGATGCTACTTCTTATCTGTACACATTCGACAAGTTAGGACTAGCCAATTGGCTTCTTTCTCAACAAAAAGAAAAACCAAAATCTCCGTTTTTCAATGCTGAAGTAATATTTAGAATACGTGTCGTTCTTATTTCAAGTGTCTGTAGGTGTTGAGATATGAGCTTCATGAAAAGCCCGAGGGAAACGATCCCCCTCTTTTTCTAACAGCTTATTGGAAATGCGAGGATAAACATACTGGTAACTCATATCTTTGTTTCATCTCCTCATTATATGATTTCAGACCTACGTATTGATTATAGACTTAATGAGGACTCTATTAACACACTGTTGAACGTATCTTTCAAAACTAAAATTAATGCAAAAGTTTCCAATCTAAACTCAGACCCTACTGCTAGTTGGTAGTGCACGAGACATATCTCTGAAATTATTTAAAATTTGCAGGAACTCTGATACTTCAGAACTTGTATGGTCCATAACAGAACTTTCGAAACATGGAGAGTGTTCTGGCTCGTTAAAGGCGCGCATTCATCTTCACGATGGCGAAAAGACAACACCAGGCCAAACACATGCCCAATTTAATGCAAGTTTCTAAGTATTATAGCCAAATTTCTCCGTGATGCGCATGTTCTGCACGTGTTCTGATGTCGATCTCTATGATCATTAGCATAGAAGTTGAATGACGCGCCTTGAGGGCATGCGTGTCATTTGTTGTTTTGATTGGCTAACAAGCGGTTGCATTCTTTTTTCTATTTACCTATCTGCATAATTTTGTCATCTTCAGGGTGCTGAAATAATATCTGGCGTGAATGTTGCTTTGGAATCATCTGATACTTATCACCTGTCTATGATTCGTAAGAAGTTGTTGGCAGGAAAGTATTTTTGTGAACCAGAGATTCGAAAGTGAGGAAGAAGTGCAACGGATGTTTTAATTAATATGTGCTTGTTGTTTTGTATACTGCTTGGTATTATATTTATTTTCCCTTTCAAATATTTTCTATTTGTACATGGTGCTAGGCATTTTCAGATTTCTATATTGTACAAATTACTAATTTCAACCCTGTGAAATGTTTTATGAATGAAACTTTTAAACGCCCTAATACTCTCATGATGTCTTCGTAACATACGCAGTTTGTGGTGCCTTGTCACATATAAATAACAGGCAAACAACAGCGTTCTTTGTAGTTTCACCTAGAGCATGGTCCAAAGTCATTTTGATTACAATTTTAGTGATACTCTTACTTTCCACAGTGCACTCTTGGAGTTCCAATGATCTGTTGCTACTTGTTTACTCTCTTTTGTTCTGCAACTGCATCATTGATTATTGCCTGATTTCCCAGTGTAGTTTCCGCTCAGTTGTGTTCTTTGGCGAAAAGATGTAGTGTGTGATGTGAAGAGAGGATAGACGTTGTGCGTCAGTGGCTAGTTGTGTAAAAACAGGGCAAAACTAACAGAATTTATTTGAATTTCTTCTTTTATAAAGTTATGCGATTATCAGTTTTGTCATTGGCTCGCTTTCATTGTCATCTACCCGCGCTCTGTGGCCATCTGGTTGCTCCATCTAAACCTTTACCTCCTACTAATTTACACGTCTGAAAACGACAATGGCCCTTCATTGATAAAGGAATTGTCATCGTTTTTACATTTCTACAAATTTCTATTTATAGAATGTTCCTTCAAAACGCCGTCAGTTCATTGTTATCCTATTTCCAGGTGCGAGATGATTTCGTATAATTGGAGTGTATTCTCAATCATTTTCTATTGTCTTTATCTTTTTCTAACCGTGTGTTTTCATAATTGCATAAAGAGAAATAACGTTGCCTTGAGTTTAGCCCTCTGCTTCTACAATCATGAGCAATCGTGCTGTTGCCGTCATCCGCGGAGAAAATGTTACTGGAACCATTTGGTTCAAGCAGGTAATCACTTGCATTACACTTTCCTTTACTGATAGTTGTGTTATCCAGGATAAGGAATCTGACCCATGCGTAATCGAAGGCGAGATTAAAGGTCTGAACCCCGGTGATCACGGATTCCATGTTCATCAATATGGTGACTCCACCAATGGATGCCTTTCTGCTGGTCCTCATTTCAATCCATTCGGTAAAACCCATGGAGGACCTAAGGTATTCACAGATGGCCACGTGTTTAATTCATCAATATAAATGTAGGAACCAATTCGTCACGTGGGTGACTTGGGAAATGTTACTGCTGGACCTGATGGCGTTGCCACTTTCAGTATTGTTGATGATCAAGTTAAGATTCATGGCGTAAATTCCGTTATCGGACGAGGCCTCGTATGCCACGCTGGCGTCGATGATCTTGGTAAGTTTCGTATTTTATGATCATAGTTTCTAGTTTATGAACAACAATTCGATAACAAATGTTTTACAGGCAAGGGAATTGGAGATAAGGCAGAAGAGTCTGCGAAAACAGGTAATGCAGGAGCACGTGTTGCTTGCGGTGTTATCGCTGTCGCCGCCCCTCAATGACTAGTACCTGTTAACGAAATATTAACGAGTTCTATGTAATTTTTAAGGTACATCTTTCTTTTTGTATAACCTTCCTTTGTCTTAATAAAAAATATTTAATGAGCTCTCTTTTATATACAAAATTATTATAAAATTATGGCAGATTTAGTCATTGGCACTTGCTAGTGAAAATGGCACGTCTTGACCCGTTGTACAATCTCCCCATGAGGATGATTACATGCTGCGGTAGTCGCTGATAAAGATTCTGAAATAGAACTTTGAATCATCAAGTTAGTTTGAGTTCCATGGACACATTGACAGATTGACCGTAACTTAAAAGTAAATTATTCTTCATTAAAAGTATGTGCCAATTACGAACATTAATGCTTTGTACATAAACGCTTGATAGACTCGGGAAAAACGCTGTTAAAAGCTAGAAGGCAAGAAAATATTTGGAAAAACTATGATGGCAAGAGTAATCTTTGAGGCAAATGAAGAATATCGTCAGCTCACGTAACAACTACACAGGCAATAACAAATACTGGAAATGAACGTGAACTAATTTGAAAACTAGTCAGAAAACTGAAAAAATAAAACAAATATCGCTACCAGCATAACCAAATAAAAATAACTGATAATGGACGATACACATGAACTGAAAGTTCAGAAGCAGGCAGCCCTCGAAACCCGAGAGCTTAAAGTGCATCAACCATTCTCTATACGACATCTACGAATACAAAACATTCAGACATAGAACCTTGAACGACGATTCAACAATTTCATTTGAGGACGACAAGAAGCGCGACCATGCAACACTTCACGAACCATTTCCTGATTAATTAACTTTCGTGTATGGATGTGTTCGCTCATTTTTCAATTGAACTTTTAATCGTTTAGATCCTATCTGGAAGCCATTCATGGCGGATATAGCATTTTGAGCACTCAGTGCATTATCGTATGAAACAAAACCTAAATCCTCGATTATTCACAGTTAACGCTAAGCAGGGAACCCACCAAAACATTTAGATAAATTTGTAACTTTGTCTATGAACACCTTGGCAGACAGAACAGTTCCGAAGGGTGAAAACGTACTCATCAGATCGGAATCTCCAAAGTCCTGTAACATTCTCATGCACTCAGAGACAGATTATATATACCTGAGGTAAATGATAAATAAATAAGTTGGATCCATTAGGCCCTTTCACATCTCCATTACCAACACCTGCTGTTGCAGCTTGAACAGCAATGTTTGGATTGATGGCCGTCACTGAAAATAGCACTAGCTTGTTAGCATAGGTTTTTGAATTCACGGTTTTCACGTGATACACAGTACTCGGATCATTTATTTATTTTCAGTCGCACTGAGTGGTTGTCTCGTTTTTTTTTTCGCGGGAGAATGATTCTCACTCTCGCGGTAAACGTATATTATCGGTTGTACAAAACTAAAATCATCTTAAAAACTCACAGGCATACTGTTGAATGGCTTGCTGTAATGGGTCAATAGCTGTAGCAGTTTGTCCCATTTGTGCAGCTATAGAAGGTGTGGTGATTGCTACAGGAGATGCAGTTTTCAAACCGTTTTGAGATAAGACTCCTGAAAATAAGAAAATTTTTTGAATTCATCGAATCGCCTACCACCGCCTGCTGTTTGATAAATAGGATTGTGAACAGCATAAGCGTTGCCACCGGTAGTTGATGCAGCCACTACATGAGCGCCTTGGTAGGATTGATATGCTATATCTGAAACTGATTTAGAGAATGAAATTAGCTATGAAAAAAGTATTACTGTTCGCCTGATTTTGATCCTGAGTGACAACTACAGCGGCAGCAGCAGCAGCTTGTTGCTGCTGTTGCTGCTGTTGCTGGCTTAGTAGGGCAAGCATTTGTTGCTGCTGCTGAGCCAGCTGTACTTGTTGTAACTGTGCTAAAGCATCTATCCCTTGCGGTTGACTTTGTTGGAGCAAAGCAGCTGAAAGCAAGGATTAAGACTATCTTCAAACTTAGTAAAAAAAACACATGCTTGACAAAAGTTGATTATTGTGAACAACAATGCACGCAGAAGAGTTCTTGTCAAAAGCTAAGTGACATGCTTCTAATGATCTAAAGAGGAACAGAAAGCCAACTCAGAAAGAAGTTCACAAAACTAGCACAACACCAAAAGTAAGAACTAATATGGCCAAGATTACCTAATTGCGGTAGAATGTTTTGTATGGATGAATTGCTACAACTCTGGGATTGGTTAGATGATACAGAGATAATGCCACCATTTTCTCTATCTGACAATTTCCCCAGAGCCGACAACACTAAAACTTGTGCAACTCTCAAACTTCGGCGCGTTTTGTCAAATTTCGATACTAACGCCCTCAAGCAAAAGAACTCACCACTTCCTAGTAATCCCAGAACATTCTGCTGCTGGTTATTCTGTTGTAATAGAGCAGCAATCGCTGTCAGCGTTTGTAAATTTATTCCACTGCCATTGAGCTAAAAATTCACTCTTTCAGTCTCCTTGAGATGAGCTATAAGAAAACCTGTTGAATGAGATTAGTTTGACCAGATGGTGGTTGAGTGGTGGGAGTAGTAGTTCCAACCTTTCCTTTGCCATCTTTATCCCGCTGGGTGTCCGCGAATTTCACTACTAAAGGAGCAGTGCATCCCTGGAAATATTTACGCTTATCAGCATAGATGAAAAAAATCTTCGGTCTAGAAACTCAAGAAGATCCAAGATACATAGCCTGCAGCTTCTTCTTTTGACAGATTGTATCAAAAGAAAACTACTGGGTTCACTTGAAAAGGACAAGAATGAACATAAAAAAGCAGAATTATATACATTAATAATCTTTAGAGCTAAACAGAGAGAAACAAGAGACACTACCTCCATAGTTTGTGAATGATGCATTTCCTTCGTGGCATTAATGGCACAATTACGTGTAGCAAACGTGACAAAGGCACATCCTGAAACAATCGACGCTGACATGGACATCAACTACGGAAATACAGTTGTAGCCAGAAAATTATTCAGATATGAAAGCGATAAATTAATTTTACACCACTATTTGGAAAGTCAAATTTCATGGAGACTCTTAGCCTCACGAGTAATGTACATATATGGCGTAACAAATACAAGCTCAAATTATACAAATACACTGAGAGTTGTGAAATTGACAAAAAGCTACAACTATTTGGAGGTTGGGAGAAAGAAGTTCGATTGGAGACCGTTGAACGCCACAAATGCACAATAAATTCAGCGATTTTTTGAAGAGGCAGTCGCGTACCCTTTTGGAGGTGAAACGAATGAATACTATAGAAGTTAAAGAAAACTAACTTTCGAAATAATGCAAAAAATTTTTTCCCAAAAACGCTTTAAGGTTTCACGCACATAAAACATGCATTTTCTTACAATTAAAGGGCGAGCATGGCTGAACATGAAGTTAGGAAGATTACTGACCTCTACTTCGATTATCTCCATCTCTCAGAACACTACAATCTTCTATGTGGCCAAACTTCGCGAATAATGTTCTCACATCTTCCTCGGTATGTTTTTTAGATAATTGTCCAACGAATAGTTTCCTTTCTGAAGCAGGGATAAAGTGATTTGAAGCTATGAGTATCGGACCATTTCTGTTCTCAGTGTCGGCAGGCTTCATTTGCACCGGGTGGTGCATACCCTCTATCACTTCAATATTATGTAAAGCGGCCTGAGCAGAAATGGAATCCTTCCGATGGTAATATGTCACAAAACAACATCCTGAACTAATGAACTTATTCTCGAATAGTGGAATCTTTACCTTTACTACTCTGCGAAGCTTTATCTCTTAAAATATTCAGAGAGTATACTGGCCCATACTTTTCGAATAATTTTCTACATTCTGGTTCATTCCAATGACGGGGAATCTGCAAGTAGATAATACCAAGAATAGATATTTTCCATGTTTTCTCCACACAATGAAACTCGGCTTTAATTCTATCTACGAAACGGGTAGCTTAACTGCTCGAAAGCCTAACACACAGAGAAAAGGAGACTTAGTTGTCTCACACGCAGCCAAAATTCATAAGCTCCTTTTAACTCTCTGGACCACTTCGCAAAGACTAATTCGACGTGTGAAAATTGTTCTCAACAGTTCCTTCTCTTCAATTATGATGATTGGAAGTGCATAAGTTATTTTGAAAAGCGGCGCTATTTGAAATCTTGTCAAACTTGTTATGACTTGACCCAGTTGTTAGAGACTACGTTGTCACGACGCAGATTGGGACATCACTTGACCCTATTTTTGATCAATCGCTGCATTCTTCAAGGACACATTTTACTACTATCAATACTGTTAAAACGGCTGGTGTTTAAATGATAACTGGAACACAAAACTCAAACTCAGATACGTTTTAGGAAAATTTATGGCAACCGCGGCGGAAAGCTATAAATTTGAGTTATAACAGATGGAAAGATTGTCGGGACAACAGATAGCATTTATTTCCTTCTTCCTCTCTTATTTCTTGGGCATTATACCTAACACTCAATATCTGCTACAGCCTCTTATGTTCTGTAATGTTGTAATAGGGGATGGCTCTAATATTCTGAACATAAACCAGTAGTGAATAAGATATTTTTTGCCGAAAGAATCGAATAAGCTCGTTTTTCACTGAAACAATTGCTAAGTATAATAAGAACAAAGATGCTCGTCTCATCGCTTCCAAAACAATAATAGTGAGCAATCCGATACAAATAAGGTAGACTATACCCAATTCGATTACGATCTGGATGTAGCAATATAAGGCATGAAGTCTACATTGGCACACGAACTGGATCATTTGAATAGTCGTATAGTTATACATTTCAGCTTCACACGAAAATTCGAAGACATACTAACCTGTCCTACAAACATTTTAATCGTATCTGCATCTGGCTCTGTCGTACAAGGTTTTGACTCTTCCATATCTTTCTGAAGAAGAATATCATAATAAAACACCACAAGAAACAAATATAACACATGACAAGAAAGAGAAATTCTACGTTTATGTTATATAGGATTGGCTTAACTGAAGCTAAGTGCAGACCTACGTCCCACAGGACTTGTAATGGCTACGCAATAATAGAATCCGCTGTTCGTGGAATGTGAGAGGACAAAAGTAAGGAAGATGTGTCTTCTACTGCGCAAAACTCCGCCTCAACAGCTGGCAGGCTAACACCAGACAGAAAACTTTTCTATAGATGATGGAATAATCGATTGTTTAAGAGGTCTACCAGAAAAACACAGCTATCGTTTAGTAGAACAATTGACAAAAACGAAGGTGGGGGAGTGTCAGATTGTCACAGAACGACTCCGATTATGAGATGATTTCAAAAACTTGAGAGTAATACAGTAAATAGGAGTATTCACACAAGATGATCTATATTGAAGGGCATTTTACAAAAGAAATAACATTTTAAAATTACAGAATAGGGAAAGACCACTACAAGTACGTCGTTTAGGGTAAAACGAAATAAAATCAGCTAGGAAGGATCTAATGCGCGGATGCGAGTGCATTGAACAAATTAGGAAGCTACAACGGAAGAATGAAGAGGGTGGAAAATAGACTTAACAAAATGGATTCACAAAGAAATAGAAATTTTGACCTATAGATCCGCATACTCGGTGCGTCACGGAACTTCCTAGGATCACGAGCTGCCGAGGGAAATACCACTTATCAAAGCAGGAAATTTTGCAACACTTGGAACCGAACATAGTAAAGAGTAACAAAAATTAGTAACAAAGACTATGCGCATATTAAGACGTGAAAGAAGAAACTGCTGGTTAACCACGTACACTTTAAATGACAGGTTAGTGTATCGGATTAGGAAGAAAGATGCACAGGTCAACGCCGTTAGCATGAAACGGAGTGTTTGAAGAAGTGGAAAACAGTACAAAAATGCCAAAAATGGAAAAACATAACCATAATTGACGCCAAAACAGTGATTAATCAAAGAAGACAGGCAGATATATCATGAAATATGTTAATATGAAGAAAAACTTTGATGAGCATAAAAACACGATTCCTACTACATTGGAAGAGAAGAAGGATGGTATCCTTGTATGAAATGACATTGCAGGCCGATAGAAGAAGAAGAAGACGAACAGTAGAGACGCAGAGGCGACGATATAAAACGGGAGACATAAGCGACCCCTCAGATGTTAGATAACGTCAATCAATACTCAATCAGAGTAAAGATAGTTACATCTCGATATATATATATATATATATAAAGTATATACACATATTCATACGGTTATTCCTGATAAACGTTCAAGTTGAACGATAGAAGTAGGATAGGGCCAGGAAAAAATAGCCGGGCACAGAGAGCGAACATACTACGCTCCATAAGACTAAGAGAAGGAACACAAACGTTCGAAGAAAGTCAGTTAAGAAATTTGTAAAAAGAATTTCGCTCAAATGATTGAGAAGCCGCTCACCCTCAACTGATAGATAAGAATTATTTATGAACCAATGGTCAAATAGAGAGAAATGAAAACATTAAAAAAATCGGAAGGCAGGAGTAGAACGTTATGTCTTGCAGTTCGATGGAGAACACATAACCGATCAAAACTGATTCGATGCTATTGAAAAGGGACAGAGGACAGCAGGAGAAAAGTATCGACGACTAGTCTTATGATGGTCGGTGACTAGTTATAGTGTAGACAATTATAACTATTCCACCCATTAGAAGGAGAAATTTCATTTCACTCTTCCATAGTTATGCTACAGGATGCGTCTGAACTTGCAACAAAAACTATAGAACCACACGACTTATCCGAGGAATAGGACGGAATAAGAGGAAGATCGCAATCATATACATAGGAATTCCGATGCTTCTATCAATATTACGATTATTCATGTTGAATAGTAAAATATTGCGTATTCTTGAATAGAGCTAGCATCGTTATAAAAAAAGAACAGCATGGATATATTATCGAATTCGAACCAGGTCTCTTTCAGTTCAATACAAAACGGTTTTACAGAGAATAAACTTTAAGGTGTAGAGAGAGATCTAGTGATGATTATAATAAGAAAGTAGCAGAAAATAGAAGAAGGCGGTTGTAGTAGAAACAAAGAACTCACGGCATTTTTGCTGAATTGAGTATTGACTCCGCCAAGGTTAGTAGTTGCTAATTCCATACTTCAGTTAATACGTACTAATAAACACTTTTGTTTCCATTGAGATGTTCTTAAGTATTGCTCAGAAAGTCTGTAATAAGCTAAATTAGAAAAAAAAAGAGATTTTAAACATTTCGAAATATACAGCTTGGTATACAACCGCATACACTAATGCACAGAGTGAAAATGCGTTTTGATATAATCATACGCGCGACGGGACCATTTATCTTTTTTTTCCCGTAGATATATGTAGACCGTGTATAATGTATAATGTATGGTACATCATCGATACAGATAAATCGAACTAAGAAGCATGAGTACTGTTGTAATGTTGTTTGATAACACTAGGCAAGACTAACATGAGTGAATGTCCAATATGTGTCTTCTGAATTCTGAAGAAAAGCTGTACAACGCTATCATTTTAATCTGAAATGTTTCTTTTGTGTTGAAAAATAGTAAAATGGCCTTTGTTGTGAGTTTCGGTATGAATGCTAACTCTTGTCTGGGTGATGAATGACCGGTTTCGAAATGTTCGTATTAATTCCTTTAATGCATGGACATGCAAAATGCTTTAATCTCTATGGTATTCAAAAGGAAATATTGTTTTCTCTTTAAGGAAATAATTTTCTTGTGTTAATCGAATCCCTTATGTCTTTATATAGATATAAATAGATTTGATGTACATAAAGAAAATGAAATTTTTTGCATCTCATACATGGATGACGTCATTCGTGCATTCATCCTCTTGAATTTCCTCCAGCTCTCAGTTTTGAAAGGAAAAGGAAAGATTGATCAATCTTTCGGGAGATTAATTGGGAGCTGTAATAGGATACATGTATGTTGTGGAAGAATTATTAATGAGCAATACTTAAACCTTGATGAAACGCCCTCTTACATCCATTCTCACCCCTTAGTTTACACCTTTCATCCATCATGGCGTCTGGCATGAAGTTTCTATACTATTCTAAGAAGCCTGCTCACCGTACTTTATCAAACTCAATGTACGATTACTGTTCTCTGCTTTTCTTATTACATCAGTTCCAGATCACATGGAGATACGCGTCTGGAGGATTTCAAAAGACGATTTCGACGAAGTGGATCATTGGGCATTCCTTTTGTTCCAGAAGAAGATATCAAAGACCTCTTCACGGATAATGTAGCTTTTATTTAAGACTGTTAAAAAATTGCTTGAATATTCGCAGAACTCGCTAGATTCAAGTTTGTTTGAAGAAGAAGGTCGACCAATTCTCACTGTCATCGTTCGCTGTGATCGAGCAGTGAATGGCATTGCTGATATGATAAACAGCCTACCGGTTACACTATCGAATGAGAAAGATACTATCTATCGTTTTGAGGCCGGAACATCTATAAGGCATATGGAAAGCCGAGATTGTGAAGATGGCTCTATGGTTCATATGGATATCCTAGTAGAGCTAGAGTTGCAAAAAGGAATGAACAACCAAGACGCAATGAAGATTATGCAACGCCAAGGCTTGAACGTCTCATAAACTCAATAAATATTTGCTAAAAAATAATATTCAGGTATACGAGGTGTCTTTTAATATAACACCCGCAGTAACCGAGAATACGGAGAAATTCGTAGAGCCCGGCTCGAATGGTAGTGAAAGTATTTCAATCGATTCTCCACATCCTAATAGTTCAGATGCAACGACAGGATCTCCATGGTTTCCAAAAAATATTTATGACTTGGATATTTGTGCAAAAAGAGTTATTATGTATGGAGCTGGATTAGATGCTGATCATCCCGTTTGAAATTATTGAAAATAGTTCCTCTTCAATGAAAATTGCAGGGATTCAAAGACAAAGAGTACCGCGATCGCCGAATGATGTTTGCAGACGTTGCTCTTAATTATAAACAGTAACAATGATACTGCCATCTATGACAAAAATATTGTTTTAGTGGAGAACAGATTCCTCGTATTGATTATACGGACAGAGAGAAGAAGACTTGGGGAATAATCTATCGTAAACTACGTGAGCTACATATGAAGTACTCATATGTTCGCTGACTTTATTGAACTTGATGTCTTTCCAGATATGCTTGCCAGGAATTTCTCGACAATTTCGAACTTCTTGAACGCCATTGTGGTTATTCGGAAAGTAATATTCCTCAGCTGGAAGACATTTGCCGATTCTTACGAGGTTATTGTTGTTGAAGATAAGTATTTGATACATCTTTGTTATCTTCAGCAAAGACAGGTTTTCGTGTTCGTCCTGTTGCTGGTTATCTGTCTGCTCGAGATTTTTTGGCAGGCCTTGCTTACAGGGTATTCTTCTGTACTCAATATGTCAGACATCACGCAGATCCGCTCTATACACCCGAGCCGTGAGTAGTTACTAATCCATGATACGAACGTGTAAAGTTTGAAGGGATACTGTTCATGAGCTGATGGGACATATGGCCTTGTTCGCTGATCCCGACTTTGCCCAGTTTTCACAAGAAATAGGACTGGCTAGTCTAGGAGCTAGCGAGGACGATTTGAAGAAACTTGCAACGGTATCAAGAGTAATTAACAAAAAAGGAACTTTGCTTGTACAGCTATACTTCTTCTCCATTGAGTTTGGGCTTTCATTCGATGGTTATGAGACTGAAAATGTAGGAGATAACCAAAAAAGCCAGAAAACTAAATATAAAGTTTATGGTGCTGGCTTATTAAGTAGTGCCGGAGAATTATATGTAAGGAAATACTCGTATTGAAAACCATTTCAATTCTAATCACTTCAATTGTTCAGCATGCCGTTGAAGGCAATCCAACAATTTTACGTTTTGATCCAGACAGGGTTGTTCAACAAGAATGTTTAATTACAACATTTCAAGAAGCTTATTACTTCACTCGAAATTTTGAGGAAGCTCAACAGAAGCTCAGGTTTTCTATATTACTCAATTTCACCAATTTTTAATCCTGTCTCTCATCATTGCCTACTTTTTCGTTCGAGCCATGTATTACTTAGTAATATAGGCTTTGAAGTAAGATGTTCAGAACCTTAAATCTCTGATACAGAGTATAAAAAGAAGAGAAAAACTCAGAAATACACTCTAACTCTTGTCTATTTGAAGGATGTTCACAAGCAGTATGAAACGTCCGTTCATTGTTCGTTACAATCCATACACCGAAAGTGTGGAGGTAAATTTTGAAAATCTTCAAAATTACAATGAATTTCAATTTCATGAAAATTCAAAATGTGAATTATTCATTTTTATTAAGTTTTCAAATTAAGGTTCTGAATAATAAACGATCACTTATGT
The DNA here is from genome assembly GCA_943334845.2 of Auanema sp. JU1783. Lineage (NCBI taxonomy): Eukaryota > Metazoa > Nematoda > Chromadorea > Rhabditida > Rhabditidae > Auanema > Auanema sp. JU1783. Next base: position 44,472 of record CALQYR020007213.1, on the reverse strand, counting down.
CAGCAGTGAATACTCTTCGTTCGGACATTAATCTTCTCGCTTCAGCTCTTCATTATGTGATTTGAGTATACCCTTGTTACATTCCCATTTATCTTTGTATCAGTATTATCAATAAACGTTTAGTTAGGATGCTAATTTTCATCTTTCAACCATGCTTCTTATAAGATTCTAAATAACTTTTTAATTTGAAATAAAAACAGGGGAATCACTGATCTGGCAATCGTGCTGAGACTAGGATGAAATGAAGAGATATTTTCAATTATTTCGTTTTTTTCCGTGACTTGATGATCTCAATCGTCATGCAAACTAATTCTGAAGATGATCATTTATTCAGTGAAGTCTTGGATGTTGAAATATGACAAGTATCAATATATATATATATATATATATATATATATATTTATTTATATAGAGCGTTACATAAAATATTCTATTCCAACTTCTTCTCAATTAATGAATTTGCTTTCTTTTAATGACATTCTCTCCTTCGTAGTTATGTATTGGTGGTATTAATGTGTTTGACAAATCAGTTTCAGCTGTGGTCTGAACTCATGAATCGCCTCTCACGCACTCCCATATTCTATGCTCTTTCTAATTAGAACTTTTTCAAAATTCAAAACTAGCAACATCCTCACGCCCTTTAACTTATCGCATTTGAAAATGAAACTACCGTTCAATGCATGACCATCTAATAGAAATGAATCGTTTTGTGCGTCTTACGTGTGGCCACGTGGAAATTCCACGTGAATAAGTTATGTCTTTCACTCATTCATCATTTGAAATTTGAGGAAAAGCTATGAAAATGTCTCCTAAAATATTTGAAACTTCCATCAAAGTGTCATTCCTTCGAGAAATACATATTTATAGTGAGTTCTACATCTTTGATAAAGATGAAGAAAAAATATATTTTGGAACATTTCCATTATTTCCTATTCGAATGAATGAACTTAGAAACATATTAATTCCTTTATGTTTCACGTTATACGATTCGTTGAGCTAAATCCCAAGGAAAAGTGCTTTTATCGAAAACCTCTTCTCGAAATGTCTATTTGTTGTTATTAAAGGCTTCATCCTGAAAAAAATAAGGAGGAAGATTACGTCTATTGTCCGATGTTTCTCTTAGAATATATTCATTGTTTTTTCAGATCAAGTAATGGTTGAGTTACAATACCTTGAGCCAGTTCCTATTATTCGAAGCGCGTTGACGAAATCATGTGGAGATCTGATGGATGCTCTACTCTATCTTCATCGGCCGGTTAGAGATTTGTATTTTGCTTTGACAGATAGGTTGAACTTGCCCGAGAAGATGCAAAAGTGAATAAGACAGAGAGAGGGAGGCAAATCTCGTAATTTCAAACTAAAACTTCCTGACCGTCAGATTCTATATCCATTTTTGGCTAAACTTAGAAATGACATCAACGTCGTAGGTAAAAAGCCCTGAGGGCTATGTCAACATGCTAAATTGACTTTGTCTTTTCGTCTTTCGGCCAATAATTGTAAAATCAGTTTTACTAATGTCTCTTCTTGACACTCATTAAGAAGAAAACTGCCAGCTTCTTGCAAAAGTTCTTATTCATAGAAGAGTTGCATTAGTGAAGCAGACCATGTCATTCAATCCTCACAGAAAATACTCGGTAAGAATAACTTATTAATTTATTGTTTTTCAATCAGTTGACTACTCTCGATGAATGATCAACGCTTTGCTATCGGCCAAATGGCTGAGAACAAGTTCTTTAAAATTGTTTTACAAAGCTTTTCTTCGTTCTAAAATAGAACAAAAAAACAAATACATATTTCTGTTCGTTTGCCCTGTCCCCTGTAGGTTCATCCGTAGTCATTACTCTGTCTGTCCATTCTGTTTCCATCAGCCAATGTCCGTCCGTTCATCAAATTCATCGAGAATATGATTCAAAAACCGGCTTATATGGTTAATAGTATTAGCATTGAATTGGTTGTAACATATTCTCTTTGTTTCTCTCATTTTCCTCGTTTATTTTCATTCCCACCTCTATTTCACCTCTCTCTTCCTCTCTGCTTCTGTATTTTCTACCAAAAACTCACAAAGGTATGAGAGAGATATTTAAAGTGGGGGGAAGAAAGAGAGAGAGAGAGAGAGGGAGAGAGAGAGAGAGAGAGAGAGAGAGAAAGAGGGAAACAAAGAAGAGAGAGAACTTTTTTCTATTTTCGAAAAAAACAAAACTTACTTCTTTTTTCTTTCACTGTTTGATTAATTCTTATTCCCTATCATCATCTGAACTCCAATCGAACTCGATGCTCAAGCGATTGGTGAGACGAAAGCAGAAGGTAAGATGTTTAAGCAGAAAATCGGTCATTTTTACATAAAAACTTGCATAAAAATAGACTGCTCAATAGAATTTCGTTCGATTTTCATATCAAAATTAGAAATATTTAAAGAAGATTGTTATCTATAGCACCATCCCTCCCCCTTCTAAGCATCATTTGATGATTCATGTGCCAGCAACACTATGCTTTCAGCTTCAACACAAATTAACAGTAAGCAAATTCAAAGTTAAATTAGGCTTATCCTCGTAGTTATTCCTCTGTTCACCTTTGACATCCTTTTGCTACTGAAGCAGAAACTAACTGAAGCTGCATTTTGTAAATTTAATGCTTTCATGACAATAATTTTCTTATCAAACTGTTCTTCTTTGTATCTTCCGCTTATGAACAACGAAGAGCAACACCTTAGGTTCTTCATGCACCATGTTGACATTCAAGCAGAAGAATGATTCGAAAAGTGAAAAGTGTATGAAAATGTCTGGAAAGTTGAAAGCATCTTAATGTTTCACCCGTGTGAATACCTCATAATCTGTTTTAAGGAGCAGATGAAAGAGGCTTCCGAAAGGAGGTCAACTTTCGCTCGAGTGCCTGCCAGATCCGTGTCTGCTCCACCGAGGAAAAAATGGTTTAAAAGAAGTATGTAGAACTAATGTATCTATAAATATAAGTGTCTTTCGCAGGCACGGGTGCTTTGGAAAGATCAAGTTCAAGCTCAAACACTGTTCTTTGCGACGAATTTACTCGAAAGTTGGTTGGAGCAATCACAACCTGGCATGATATCCATAGTAACTTGCTACGTTTGAGTATAGGCAAGAGATCGAACAAAGAAGTGGAAGTTTCTAAAACTTTTTTCAGACAGAAGTAATTCTGAAAGTTCGATCAGCAGCCGTTCAACAATAATCTCTGACGAAGAAGAGGCAATCGGTAAGATATTCACTACAGCCGTTAAATTGGCAAAGTAAACGTTCTTCTTACTCTTCCCAAGGCCATAAGAAGACTTAATTTGTTGATAAGTTAGTAAGAACAAGTAAAAAACATTTTTAAGATGAGACAAATCCGAATTGTCTTTGTGCGCCCCAGGCAAATAATCGATTATCAATATCAAGTCCAGAATTGACTTCAATCCAAATAAAACAAATGTTTCCTGAGCTAAGTGAGCATTGGAGGTGAGACACGCACGAGAAATGAAAGTCAAGTGCCCGGAAAACGGTTTCAATTAAAATTTCAGCTAAAAAAAAGAAAAAAGTTGTTTGTTGACAGAAAAATGGGAAAGGCTGCAATGAGTTAATCTCTTGTTGTTTCCTTCTTGAATAATTCAAATTCTTCTTTTCTTAGATATAGAAATTGCATTCAGCGTTCTGGAATAGTTGTTAAGAACTTTCTTTTCTACTCATTTTGCCTCAGCCTCCCACATGAAGTTCTTCTGGGTAGAGATCATTCATTCAGCGCATCCGATACGTTTTTCTTTTCAAAAATTCATGAGACTTCTGTGAATTTCGAGAAGGAAAAAATTGAATTTCCATTCAAATAATTTCATTTATTAAAAGCAAATTATTTTTTTTATTTGCCAATTTCATTAGGCTTATCTTTGATTCCATGTGAATTTCCAATTTTCAAACCATCTGGAGCTGACAATCTTTTCGGAGAAAAAAAAGTTTTCTCTCTCTCCTTGTTATATTCTAGATAGTTCATATCCATTAATTGAATTCCTAATCGATTATTCATGAGCTTGTCTATATCTCATATATGGCTTTTTGAGAAAAAAATGTTGGAATAAGAAGATAAAATGATTGTTCTTTGTTTCCATACAAGGCTATGGGATTCTCTTTCATTTCTACTCTGCCTCTCTTTCTTTATTACCTTCTATAGATATCATACATATAGTATATTGGTTTATATCCTACTCTGTGTCTCTCTTTCCTTATACTCTCTCACGTGGACATTTACCTTTTTCACGTGAATTCACGCGAATTGAGCATTTCATTTAATACTAATGCATCCATACCGATCGGTTGTTCCATTTCTCTCACCTTTACATCTTTTTATCTTCATTTCCATTTTCATACTTTGATGCTTCGAAAGACAAGCCAACGAGGCGGAGCTATGTGGTCACTGTGAGCTAAAGGTATATTTCGTATTAGACGAAAGAGGAATTTGAGAATGAATGAGAAAGAGAGAACGGAGAGCATATAGACAAAGTAATAGTGAAATAAAGAGATCAGATATGTTAGTTTCAGCTTTTCCTTTTGCTTTCGTTGGTTGGCTAAAACGAAGAGTGAGATCGAGAGAGAGAAAGAGAGTATAGGAGAGATGGTTGCCGGGATAGAAAAAGAGGAGCTAAAGAAGAATCTCTGCTTAATCCGGCTTTCATTCTGTCATAGCCCTCTGTCTGTGTTCTTGTGCAGAAATTATTCCACAATCATTCTATTTCTCTCATCTTACACAATTGACTTTGTATGGTTATGGAGTAAAAAAGGAGAAAAAAAAGTTTTTTTTGATCTTCTATTCGATATCCAATCATCATCTTTATTCTCGTTCTGCCGTTTTGTGTTTTCTTCTTCTCTTGTTCTAGTTCAGTTTCTCTCTCCCTCCGTTGCTGTCATTCCTTTTTTATGTATATAAGTATCATATGTAATTCATATTTAAGTATGAAATATATTTATTCTTTCAATCCAACTTTTTATTAATCTTTTGATCATTCTGAACTTCTTTTACTGTACTTTAAGTATTCATCCATCTAGTTATCGTCATCCTTCCCATCTTCATATTTTGCTTCTTTCCCTCCCCTTCTCTTATATGCTCCCTCGTCTGCTTCTTTCTTTGTTCCTTTACTTTTCCAATCTCCTTAAATTTTTTTTGCTATTTTTCCACTTTCTATCAACAAAACTCATTCTACTTCTTCTTACTTCATGCTATAACATTTTTTTCTAACAGAAGAGCATTTTTTGGTGTAATGAGAACCTGATAAGTCATGATTGCTTTACGTAAGAACAGCGATGATGTTTTTTATCGTTGCCAGCAGCAGAGCAGCTCCGGAGAAACTTCTACTACACGTACATCTTCATCATCATCCCCCTCTCAACATACATCTGCTCGAACATCAACAACATCAACTAATATTTCATCATCTACGTCTAGTCGTAATTGTGGTTCTACGTCATCAGTTCCGTCTTCAAAAGAGAAGACAAAAGTTGAATCTCGTCGATCAACACCGATATGGAGGAAAAAATCATCACCAGCAAGTGTGAACCATCACCAAGCACAAGCAACTCCATCTTGTTCATCCACAACACATGTGGTAGTAAATAGCGCAACGTCTGTAGGTATATCGTCCAGCTGTGTTCCATCGTCCTCCGCATCTTCTGCTGTCGTAACATCAGCTCATACAGCAGCAAGTTCCCCAGAGACAACTCAACATCGCAAAAAAGTTGCGAAAAAGAAATCATCGTGGCGAGGAGAAGGAGCAGCTCGTAAGTTGAGTGAAGCCTTACCAGCAGCATTACGAAGTCCAACAAATATTCTTCGGCGAAAGAAGACACTTGGCCCAAGCCTGAGTTGGGACCCAGAGCATAGGTAAGCGTTTATACATTCCTTATTTCACATAATTTTTATTCTGTTAATTTATTCTTATGAGAATCTTTACGATAAGATGAGAAGTGTGTGATGCGAGGAGCTGCTAGAAGGATATTCTGAATAATAAGTAAATCTCATTTAATGAAAAGAGATCATGAGAGCTAAAGAGAGAGAGCAGAAAATTCCTTATTCGGTCAAGCATCATTTCCTTTTCCCATTTAGTTAGCTTAATGTACCTTTTCTACCAAAAGGCTTCTCTCTTCCTCACTCCCTTCTTTGCTCACTCTTTCCCAAGACCAACGTGATGAAGAGTTTGCAAAGATAATCTCCCAATAACCGGAAATTTCTCATTTCACTTCCTTTTCGAGCCATCTTCAATCAATGAATAATTATTTTAATAAAGCACATAAATGACATGAGACAAGATAGTTTTTGGCATTTTCGCTCATTCTGTTGCGGTTGAGTAAACTGGGCTTTCAGTTCAGTCAAATCATGCATAATCATTCGAATTCATGAGAGCTCTTGGTAAGGAACAAGGTAAGAGAGAGAGAGGAAGATGGAAAGGCTGAAAAGCTTATTGGAATTAAAAAAAGAAATCGTTCAAAAAAGAAAGAGTGAAAAAAAAAGGAACATTATGGGGGATAACGTAGATGGATGTTCAAGGCCACAAAAGACATACTGAGGGCAACAAAAGCTCGCAGAGATGACATTTTTTAATAGTTTTTGAATGTTTCAACAGAAATTTGAATAAATGAAGCTAGCCCTCCATCATTCATTGCAAATTGTGTCTCTCAATTCTCTTTTCTTACTTGTGTTCCCAATTTTTTAAAACAAAAGAAATGGGATTTCCAGCTTAAACCATTAATCGTCAGTTCATGTTTCTCAGAATACTAATAAATTTATAATGACCTTTTAGAAATGGACTTATGCGAATGAAAATATCCAACATTCCCCCTTTCCCTATTTCTTATCCCTGTCTTGCGAAAATTCCCCACCAAAAAATAAATATTTGAAATTGTGAGATTTTAAGAACTAATCTCTTTTTATCTCTACAGATCGAGAAGTCCATCACAAGTAAGCCGAAGTAGAATTCATTCTGACGGAAGCGAGGAACCACCGGCTCCAGTAGTCGCGTCAGCCACCAGTGAAGGTGAGAGTGACGACGAAGCCTTCGAGGGACCTCGTTTTGAGTTGGAGCTCAGCTGTCCTCACTGTGCTCTAGTTGCTGACTACAAGTGAGTTTAAATCTTATAAGTTTCGATAAAACATACACGTGTGTCTAATGATTCACTCTCACTACACCGTATATAAATATATACAGTACAAGTAAGACTCATCTCAATTCTCTTCGAATTTAGTTACGTTCGTTCGTTTACGGTCGATAGGTATCTCGTACGATTCAGAGTTAGTTCTCTGAAATGAGAGACAGACGAAAGAAACGACTTAACTCAGTTATTCATGAGTTTCCAAACATGAAAAACGACTGAAAAAGGAGTACCTCATACGTTCAACTATTCCTTGTATACTCTATGAAGGGTAGATAGAATGATAACAACAATAATAATCATAGTATATACATATTTTCTTATCTAATCATTCTATCCGATTATCATGTTCAGATGATATTAGATAGATGAAGCTCATATAGGGTGGAGACCCATTTTGCTCATTTGAATAAGAGATATTGTGTGAGATAACACGATTAGTCTTAAAAGCTTTTAAAATATAATTTTTGAAGGAGAACGCGATGAAGTCGTATGAAATGAAGGTGAATGATCTAGAACAGGGTTGTCTTCTTAAAATATCACCAAAAACTTTATTGAATGAAGATGAGATCATAAGAAACAGAACGGTTGAACGGTGAGATCGAGCAAACCTATGCTTAAGATGGATTAGTTGTTCACATCTGGTCTTCTCGAGAAAATTAAAGAAGATACTATCATAGACACTGGGTTAATGTGCCAGTTAGCTGAGCCAATGAAAACTGATGTACAATTGCATATATGATATGATTTATACACATAGTAAACTGTTTATGAAAGAAAATCAGGGAAGGAGATGCAGGCGACTTTCCGACTTTCAGGATTTAAAAATCATTAATCCCCTCTTTTCTCGAGAGGAACAAGTTTTTTGAGCTCTCTCCTGATTTTTTCTCATTTTATCCATTTTAGACGACGTTTGCTGAAAACGGAGCTCGAATCTGCAGTTCTACGCTTAGCTAGACGATTGGGTAACGGTCGCCAGCTTCGGGATGAAGCTATGCGAAATGGCCAGCCCGCACCTGATATAATCGGTAAGAAATGTAATTTGAATAAATATTGAGAGTTTTTTGCATTATTAGTTTCATCCATAAGTTCGGACGATGAAGACCGTTCGTATGAACGACACACGAGCAGTGAAAGAACAAGCAGTCTTCAAACGAGTGAAACAAAGTAAGATTTTTTAAAGTTGAATTGAAAAACTCTTGTTCCAGCTCTCCCTGCAGCTCATCCTCGCCGTCTCCTCGCATGTCGCGTAATGGAAATGATATAACATTTGATCATTCACCAGATGCTTCAACTCAAGATCTTCTACTGTCTCCATTTCGACTATGTCCACCAACTCTTTTATCACCAAATCCTGATACAAATTCTCCTCCAAGATCAAATTCCGTTGATTTATCAACATTAAGACGAGATATTGAAATGTTGTCAGTATCCTCCGGAGAGTCAGATGGAGCATCTGATGGAGAGTTTGAACCTCCAACTCCGGCAGAGAGTGTTCGAACTGTTCGCTCTAAATCACATGACCCGGCAGCCCCAACATCCGTCTTACGTAGACCTAGTCGCATAGAACATCTATCAGAATTATTCAGGTTTTTCAAAAAGAAATATATATGTATATACACAAAAGTTCAAAATGGCACTTGGCTTTCATTTCGCACTAGATTCAACTCTTTCCAACTTAATTTCAAATTTACAGAAAGGCATTAGCTAAATCACCTGTAGTTCGTCGATCAGCAGCTGAACAGGAAATTCGAACCGTTAACAAACACCGTACTAGCCGTTATTGGCAAGATGATCAAGTTCTGGTTCATCTATGTTCACATTATCTATGAAGAAGCTTCAGATGTTACCAGCAGAGCACATCTGGTTGCCATCTTCAGGGCCTGGCTCATCAGCCTCTGCTGATTCCGAATGTTATGTCGGCGAGAAGGATTGTAGAAAGCAAGGCAAATGTTTTTTTAAAGACGGGGAAAAAGAAAAAAAATTTAGGCGAGAAACGTCGTTGTGCCGCCTGTCATATAGTAGCTCATTCAGGATGTTCTTCTCTGTTATCAAAGGTTCATAATTACTTTAAAATACTAATTTTACATAAAACTTTAGTTAAATCTAAATTGTAAAACAACCTATAGAGATCATACAATCAAAAAGCAGCCAACAAAAGAAATGATGGATAATCTTACTATGCATCATTGGGTACATAAGGTCTGTTTACGTCTCATTAGCATATATTTCGAATTCTCCGTCAACGAAAGTGACGTGAGTTCAGTCACTGTCGTAGAGCCAATTAGGAACGGTTGCTAACAAAACAATATTTTGAAGTCATTGAAACAGTTATTTTAGTGGAGGCATGAAGGACGCTGCAACACTTGTGGTAAATCTTTCCAACAGAAGATGTTTAACTTCCAGCAAAAGGAAAAGAAGGTTTATATATTTTGATTTTTGTCGAAGTTATTTTGTTTTTCAAGGAAACAATTGCTGTAACATGCTCATGGTGCAAAGAATCATATCACGTCAAGAATTGTTTTTCAAGAGATAAATTAGAACAAAAGTATCTTGTCGTTATCATTTCACTGATTAAACGGAAGCTGTTACAGGTGTGATCGTGGGGTTCTACGTGATATGATAGTACCACCAAACTGGATTCTTCGTTTACCCAGTCGAAATAGAAACAAACATAAACAATTGAATAGAGCGAGTAGACGGGTATGTTAGATAATCTTTATGCCTAGCTGACAATTTTTTAGCCAACAAGACAGTTTATCGTTAAACCAACAGATATGTGGACAACAGGACCAACCCAACCTCTAGTTGTCTTTGTGAACCCAAAGTCAGGAGGGAATAAGGTATGTATGAAACTTCTTCGAATGTATCAACTATCTTTAGGGATCGAAAGCTCTTCACACTTTGTGTTGGCTGCTGAACCCACGCCAAGTGTTTGATATAACCACTCTGAAAGGGCCTAAATTTGGGTAAGTGCTCTCTCAGTTGAATTCATAATTCGATTTTTTCAGGTTAGAAGTTTATCGCAAAGTAGTTACCCAGTTGAGACTGCTGGTTTGCGGAGGAGATGGAACTGTTGGTTGGGTTCTACAAACTTTAGATTCTGTATGTTCACATATTTGTTTCTATTCATATTAAGTTTTTTAAGCTTAATTGGCCGGCGTATCCGCCAATGGCTATTATGCCATTAGGAACCGGAAACGATTTGGCTAGATGTATGGGGTGGGGTGGCACGTTTTCAGATGAACCACTTAGCCAATTGCTTCAGGCAATTCTGCATGAAACAACTGTTACTCATCTGGATAGGTAACGAAGTTGGTAGAAACTAGAATTAATTGGTTCATATAATTAAGATGGCGTTTGGATGTCGAACCCAACCCCACTTGTAATATGGATGCAACATCGGACGAAATATCCGATGCTGTGCAATCCTCTTTACCTTTAACAGTCATGAACAACTATTTTTCAATTGGGGCTGATGCTCATGTTGCCCTTCAATTCCATCATAGCAGGAGTAAGTTTAACACTGATAGTTTTCAATCAGTAGAGTGAGAGCAGAGAGTGAATGAACGGCTTCTGTTTTTTTTTGGGATGGTCATAATGAGAGTCAAACACAGCTGATGGTTAAAATAGCCACAACAATAATTCCTCGACTTAGTTTGTTCTATTTGAAACATTTTTAAGGTGCTAATCCTCAAATGTTGAACAGTCGTTTAAAAAACCGAATCGCTTACGGTGGTTTGGGGACGATTGACTTGTTCAAGCGGAGTTGGAAAGATTTGTCTGGTTACATAACACTTGAGGTTTTACAACAATCAGTACTTTTTATAATGCTTGATGTATTATAGTGTGATGGTATTGATATGACGGCTAGGATTAAAGAGATGAAGTTTCACTGTATACTCTTCCACAACATTTCGTACTATGCTGGAGGAACTACCCCATGGGGTAGCGACGCCAATGACGCTCAAAAGCAATCTAGTTGTGATGGCAAAATTGAAGTATTGGGCTTTACCACAGCTACTTTGGTATTTCTTCCTTTTCAAAACTTTGACACAGAAATTTGAACTTTAGGCGGCTCTGCAGATGGGAGGAAAGGGAGAGCGTATAGCCCAGTGCTCGTCAGTCAAGATAATTACGAGTAAAGCTATCCCCATGCAGGTAGGTTGGCATAACAGTCAAATTGCCTGACGCAACTTTTTTCCGAGTTTATCAACAGCATTTGATTTACAGGTTGATGGAGAGCCATGCTTATTAGCTCCGTCTTTCATTCATCTTAGTTTTCATAGCAAAGTTAGTCCATAGGGAACTATAAAATACTATGTGTGTTTCTTGCAGGTTCCCATGCTCAAAAGAGAGAAGAAACCTCCTTGCACACCAAACTTGATGAGAAGAAACACTCGGACACAACGGAAAGACTCACGGGTTCAGTCCACTTCTCTTATTATGCAGTTGCCAGTCGTTGTGGTTGGTAAACATGATTACGATACTTATAAGGACTGTTTTGAACGACTTAAAGACACAGGTTCGTTTGGAATAGAACCAAACATGTTAATCTTTCTGTTAAGCGTATGAAATCGGAATAATAAATGTCGAAGCTGAATCTGAGCTTGACGATGTACGAACTCAGATTCTGAAAATTCTTCTTGATCATCATTCCTTGCCATATGCTCCTTCGAGAGATTGGCGTTTTCTTGATTGTAAGTTCATGACACACTTCTTTCATCAGTTCTTATTAAAGATGTAACGAATGCGGAAGAGGGAACTTTTCGAGTATCACGTCATCAAGAAAAACTGCATAGCATCTCAGATATTTGTAACCCGGATGAATGCTTATTAATTCTTGATCATGCTTTTCCATCAATCACAGCTGTAACAGAAGTTGTTCAAGATATATCTTTCAGTAATAACGGGTAAGTTAGATCGTTATGAGCATTTTCATTTTTATCTCTAGTGAGCCATCGCCCATGACAACTCCACCACCACGAAAACCGTGTCAACGTCGAATCTCAGAAACCTTACGTATTGTTCTAAGTTCAGATGCTCAAGAAACGCATTTATAAGTTTATCCAAATCTTAAAAAAGCCATCTTGCCTCTTTTATGTTTTTATCTCTTTGTTTTGGATTCATCAATACCTCTTCATCGTTTCTTATAAACCACTGATCACTTGTCAATCAATATGTATCATATATATGTATTTTGCAAAATGAGAGCTAAGAACCCTCATTTGGGTATCTGTTTGAACAGATTATTTATATTTTTATACTGTACATTCGAATGCAATAAAGACTGTCTTCATTAAATCAAGATGATCCACCACCAAATATGAAATCTTTTCGAGACTCCTAGGGACCTGCCATTTCATATCAAACGACATGGGAACTAAGAAATCAACTTCATCGCTGTCGAAGTGTTCTCTTCTTTGTAAAGTTTCAAGCGACAGAATTCTTTTCTACTATACTCAGCTCTTGAAAGTGAAAGCCAGCATTTAGTGATCATAATAAAAAGACAGAGGAATCTTCAACTACTCATGTACATAGATGAGCAAGAGTGAATGTTAACTCTTATAATTAATTGGAAAAAGAAGTTGGTCAGGAGAAAAAAAAGAAATTTTCGACTTTTCTCAAAATTTATCCGTCATTTGTTCTTATAATGAACGTAAGGAGCAGCTGCTCTCGGAGAGGGAAGCCTACGAGAGGAGCAAAAAGAGAGAGAGAGAGAAGCAGAGAACGAGTTATCCAAGGAAATGCTTTTGATAAGAACTGCCACTAATAGTTTCCTTCGAATACACTTTGATGTCCTTAGAACTCATAATACTCCAATTTCACAGGTTTCAACTCTTCTTTTTCCTTTCACTCATTAGTTACTATCTTCGTGCTCTAGTTGCTCTTTTCCATTTTCAAATTGTTTTTTCAACTCACCATCATTCCCGTTCTCAAATGATTTCTGCTTCTTTTTATAATAACATTCTAATCTATTTAATATATCAGCTAATTATTAACCATGTCACATAAAAGAATTTTAGTTTTTGATCAAAGAACATTTAATCATAATCTTAGAAGTTAATACATTTAGAAAATAAAAAGAAGGAGAGAATCTTCTTGTGAATGGAGATTAGAACGACTATCCTACTAAACTGAAAGAGGTAGACAAACTTTTGAGTTACCAAAGATAATTTATACAGAAAGCTTTTATGTAAGATGCCGCGTATGGCCGAGAACTTGGCTGGGAAGCTTACTGGCAACTTCCGACCTAGTACTCATCATGCACGTACAGGGTTCGTCTTTGAGTATTTTCGAGTTTCATTCGAGTTTCAGCTCAAGAACGAACTCAATTGTATATTCAACGTCAGGATCTATACCTGGAGAACGTAAATTCACAATTGGTTACCATAATAAGCCATTCAAGTCTATAATAGCATCAGTTACAGTTGAAACAGAATCAGGCGCGTTAGAACTACAGAATGACATAGGATTCGTAGATATTGTTTCTGGTACAAATATGGATGGCGTGCAACATCTTCGTTCTGATAATGTTGTTACAAGGTAAGCTTATACGTACACTTTCGCAGCATTCACTTTTTTTTAAGAAATATATGGAGAGCACTAATTATAATTTTCATATTACTCGCTTTAATACAAATATGGTCGCAGCTACAATTATATTTTAAATATCCTGTTGCCACGAATATCGAAGCTGAATATCCACGTACCATTCCATTCCCATCAGTAGCTATATGTAATAATAATCGATTTCGGTTCGTTTTCATTTCGTACTGCAAACGATATTTCAAAACAAAGCATTAAGCAAAACAACCGTTCATCGCGTGTGAGTTGGAAGAAATAATAAATCACGCGATAAGTGACGTGAAGTGACGTTGTTACACGTAAACGAGTTTGTTCCACGGGAAAGCTCCACGTGAAATTAGGAAAAGCCACGTAACCCGTACGTGAGTGCAGAAACGCTGAAATAATAGCTTATATGATATAATATTTTTTGGATTAGAGTGAAGTTGTTTGTAATGTGGCTGTGATAAATAGAATGAGGAGAAACATGATGTGATTAATGTGCAACAAGATGTTGAAATCATTATTACACAAACAATCTCTCGCATTATAACTATATATATGTATGTATATATAATATAATTAAGCTTAACTTATATAACGGGGCCACGTATATTGAATCGGAGAGCCAAAGAGAAGGATAAGTTCAAGACAGATATTACCGGTAATTCATCTATATTTGATAAAGTCGGTTCATACAGATTTCTTTATGCTCATGGAGTTTTTAAGGTTATTGAGCAAACATGGGATATGGATGCTGTTCGTTTCTTACGAAGTGCCGCACATTGGAAATCTCGTATGATATTAGGGTATTGAATTGATTGTTCACAGTGATGTTCTTACTTTCAAACAAATAGATGTACATGGCCCAATGGAACAAGCTGCAAGTTGTCTGATTTCAAAGCCGTGTGGACTATGACAGGCTTATGTTGGGCTATTAATACTGACATTCATAATCCTGTGGAAGTGGCTGGAAGCGGTAGGAGATATAATTAGCGTTTTTTAACTTTGAAACTAATTCCAGGAGCTACTCATGGTTTACGCCTTCTTTTGAACGTTGAGAGTTATGAGCGTGTTGATGCTTGTACACCTCACTTCAAATCTCGCTCTATATCAGGATTGAAAATATTGATATTCAATCAAACGTATGTTCCGGAGAGTAGTTTGAATGGAGTTAATGTCCCCTCTGGTTATTCCATGGATATTCCATTCAAAATGCAATATGTTGGTATTATAATGCATATAAAGATTGAATACGAAGCATTTCAGAGAAACAAACTTCCTGGAGTTCATTGTATTGAAGAAACAAGAGATCACATCAATGCTAGAGACGACTTCGACTCAGAATATAATGTTCGAACATGTTCAATTCGAAGATATTTAAGAGAGATCGAGAATAACTGTAATTGTTCTATGAGAAGAGCATTTTTGCCAAACAATGATGGTTGAAGGAACCTTGGTTCAACTTTAACAGCTTCTTCTCCAGATTCTTATAATAACTGTAATGTTGATGACTACTTCGGATGTGTACAGAAAACTGTCAAAGCGGTGCAGGAAATTGGATCGAATGCTAATTGCCAGCCTCCCTGTCAAGTGATTGACTATACCGCTTGGCAGGTTTTTTTAGATGGTTTATTTTCGTTGATTAATGAGTGAATTGGTTTAGGATATGAATAGGATGCCCAGTAATCTCATGCCGACACTCATTGAAGAGCATGAAGAAGAGGATGAATCTGATGTTGCTCAAGAAGACATAGATGAAGATGTGAGTTCTGATAAAAAGTATCCAGTGGAAAACTTTGCAGAATTTTTTGGAAACAGATCAAAATGACGACGAAACGTTTAGTTGTAGTGACAGTGCTTATCTGGACGAGAAACAAGTAAAATTTATTTGATATATCATGTTCAAAATCTCATCAGGTTTCACGAATCAAAAGAGATGCTCATCGTGCTTATGAAAAGCAAGCACGCTATCAGGAGAATATTTTTCTGAGATCAAAAAGGCTTATTCTACGTCTCAGTTTAGCAATCCAGTCGTGAGTTTTGTTCATTACCAGATCGGTCTTGTACATGATTTTTTTCGAGCAGAATAAGTAATTTGAAATGGGGATGGCATGGAAACGATTTCAAAGGAGTATATCAGCGGCTAATGGACAATGTAACCTGTTTTGCAACTTTCAGGTAAATTATAAACCTAAGTTTAGCTGAGAACTTTCATTTCAGCCAAAGACATGAAAGTATAGCTAGTATAATGAAAAGCCGGCCACCGTTGAGTGAGGAGAAAAGAGCTAGTCAAATCCATTATGTAATCATTCCTTCTAAGCATGCTTAACAAATCAGATTTACATTCAGTTACTGGACGAAAACTCTCACCGTCAGAATCCATTTCGTCATAAGACCATAGGAGACGTTAAAGCTCACTATGGAGACCGAGTTGAAGTCATTCTCAAGGAAATGCAAAACGTACTGCAGACTGTAAGTTCCTGTTTGATATAAGCACATCTGAACATGTTATCCAGATCGAATTGATGTGGCAAATTTTCGAAGAAAAAACATATTTATCCCAATTAACGGCTGATTTGAGCTTAATGGATCGAATAGTTCAATTGATGACACAAGTTTTAATTATTTCAAAATACTTTCTGATACTTTGATTTCTCAGTACGAAAGTGGGAAGTTACAACGAAGGGCATGGGCAGAGAAGATGCAATCAAGAAAAATGAGACATTTCTTTGATGAAGAGTTCTATGAGGTCTGAGATTCATGAAATTCATCCACTCATAACTTTAAGGGGTATTATGCAACGATAATCAAGGATTTGGATCAAAGTCTTGTGAAAGTAATTGATCGACTTGAAAATGAAGAATGGTTGACGTTGAAGAAAAATATTGAAAACGGAACTGCTTTAAAGGTTCAAGCTCTGAGTTTCATGTAAAACAGAACTGTTTCAGACTGGAGCTATACTATTTTTCGAAGATCCTTCTGAAGAAAGTTTGAAAAAGTTCCAAGAGTTTTTGATGGATGTCTACGAGTGCAGTACAGGTGAGGTGAAGACATTTGCACATGATCAGCTGAAGAAGTTTCGCAAGGCGTTCAGAGAGCTTCAGGTGGAATGTGATTTAACATTAATCATAATGTTTCTCTACTTGAAGACTGCTTATGCCAATCTTTTCCGTAAGGAATTACCTGACTATTTGGAAAACTTTGAATTCGGATCCAAGTTTGTTGGGTCAGAATAACGCTGGGAAAAACAAGGAGACTAGTCTAACTATATTCAGAGATAACTTCGCCATGGTTAATATTTTTTTCCATCGACTACATATGGAAAGATGGAGCCAAGATCAAACCTATTCTATATGGAGTTTAGCATGTGAGACTGGTTCTTGATAAATTTCTTCAAAATTTTCTTTTACAGGTGATATTGGGGGTGCATTAGGTCTTTTCCTTGGATTGAGCTTATTAACTTTGATCGAGCTGATATACTTGTTGATTCAACACAAGTTTTTTTGGAAAAACCTCAAAAACTGTAAAATAACTGATTGGTGAGTAACTGCTTTGATCATTCTGATCTGAAAAGCATGCAGTTTCACAAAAGATGGACGAAAGAAGATCTTCAAAAACAGTTATAACATGGAAAATGACGATTGTAGTCAAACGGCTTCAATAAGCGACATCATAGAGAGAACAATGAAAGAGCAACGTCTTATTGATACATCTAACGAGCAGAAGTACGTCTGGAACTATGCTGGTATCAATCTTTGTTTAGACCAAAACGGAGTATATGGACCAATGAAAACCCATATATGATCGTGCCCTCCGATGATCCTGAGGAGGACGAATTCTTGATGCGACCAGATTCTTCTGTTTCCATACTGGATATGAAAGGTATCTATTCAATCTCTTGTTCAAGAGCATCTAGACTCTCCACCTCGTTCAGAACCAGACGAACTCAGTGGTTTCAACACATCTGATCATTTATATGTAGATGATGCAGTGAATAGGTGAGCCCAGCTCCATAAAATGAAATTTATAGATTTTTCAAAAGACTCTCAAATATTCCGGAAGAAAACTCTAAGCTGGAAGATATATCGAAAGAGCTTGCCAAACCAATATCAAAGGTTGATTCATTTGTTTTCCGATCATTGAGGTTTATTCATATTTAGGAAAACAGTCCAACGGAAGATGAACATACGGAATCCATCTCAACTGCACCCAATATCTTATTCCGAAAAACAAATGAACGGCAGACGGCCTTATGATTTGCACATTGTTATGAATAGAAGAACATTCATTAAAATTTCCATCTATTAAATACGAATTGAGCTATTTATCGCATAAGCCACAAGTCTTGGCACAGTCTTTCTTCTTTGTTTCGTCAGAGTAGAATGGATTCTCACAGAATCCTTTTTTCTCCCATTGTTCACAACTATGTTGAAAATTCAATTATATTTCTTTTTTTGGATTTTAATTACCTGCCAATACTATCGACACAAGGTGATCCAGTTGCAGTTCCATCGCAATATCCACAAGTTTTCTTGCAAATGCTGTGAAAACATCGGTTTTTACTATTTGTTAAGATGTGAGTACTTGTGCATCATAGATTGATAAGCAGGATTGGTGCATAGAGATACATCCTTTGAGCAATCAGTTTGATCCGCGCATACCTCTGCAGTCACATTAACTCTGTTCTCAAGCTATGCTAACCTGTCGTTGTTGAAGCTCCAGTAGTAGAAGTAATAGTAGTAGAAACGGTTGTCACTTAAAAATATTTAACCTCCTATAAACGTGGGTTATTACCTGTTGATGACGATTTTGGATCATTTACTGCTGAAAAGTACTGTATTGTTCAGATATTATAACGTTTTGACATCACCTAATACACCCAAGGAAAAGAGAATAGAAATAACACAACAGCTTAAGAACTTCATTTTTGGATAGAATTTGTTGAGCCTTTCATTTATATATTGAGTTGATAAGTTCCAATCCGATTATGCAAACCTAGTGATCCAACTATCATACTCAACGTTAAAACTGCTCGTAATCAACTAAGCCTTCTAGATAACACAAAAACTGTACATTTGGTACAAAGCATTGTTTTTTTCTTTTTTTATACAACTTTTGTGGAAGAACGTTAGGGAACTTTTTCTCTTGTTCGAAGAGGACAGAAGCAGTAAACGTCGTTCAATGTTCTCGAATGATGATACGCAGCCTATTTTGCGGTCATGGAAATGGCTTACTAAAGGTCAGATGAGAATGAGATAGTTCTTCTCTTCTGTTTTTCCATAACTAGGTTATTCTCTTATTTCATCTTTTGTGAACAAGAAAGCAGGAACAACATCAATACATTTCGAAATGTTCTTCTTGTGGCTTCTTCAAACATTCTTTGTTGTTCAAGTTCTTGCTGAAAAGTAAGTTTGTATGCTTCCTTATCGTTCACTCCCCTGGATTAGTTGTAAGACACGCCCTATAGCTTTTTCGGAATGCCCGAAATAAATATTTTAAAAATCATTTTTAAGTCACGTTCATAAGTGCACTTTCCTATCTTTTCAATTATTCACATTGTTCAGAAATAGCTCTGGTAGTATCACCAGCTGGCCGTTTTTTAATGAAACGGAAAACATCAAGGTGGGTATTGAGCAAACAGAGATTATAAATTACAACAATTTCTCTTTTTAGCTTAGTGGTAATATTACCGAAGATATCCTAAATGCTCAAGTCGTCTATGTTTCTGGCCGCGGAGTATCTTCAGCAAGTCTTCAGAATGTGAAAAACCATACCATAGTTCAAACGGTATTTAATTTTTTAAATGAAGACAAAGCCGAAAATACGTTTTATAGGAAGTTATGACAGAAGTTTTAACTCCACTTCAATATAACTTACGACATAAGAAGAAAACCAGATTAGATATCCTGAACGAGGCTGCAAAAAAGTTTTCGCCAATTTCTAAGGTTTGTTCCGAATGCGTAGTTGATAACATCTGTTTTATTCTAGAAGTCCGCATTGGTGAACTCTACACGATGGTCGTCTAGTAACTTTACAGCTCCTTCACATATTAAGAAACATTTTTCCCGTGACACAGTTATTTCGACCGAAGAGAAAGGCGTTTGATGGCCATGCGATCAGATTCTCAGTTAACAGCTAACTAAACTTTTTGAATTTTCTTCTATCATTCCCTCACAACTTTCTCTCCACTCTCTTCCTTGTACTTCTTTACATTATTCTATATTAAAACTGTTTTTCATTTTCGTTTTTAACATAGCGGTCGTGTTCGGAATTCGGAAATTCTAAGCAACCGTTTGAAACATTGTTTTCATTTCTTGACGGATGACATGCGGTTGAGTTTGAACAAAATGGGAAAGTTGTACGTATGTGTTGTTATGTGTGGAGTTGTATGTTCATGAGCATATCAATCATATTAACAAAAATGAGATAAAACAGTTTTGCTCTTTATTTTTTCCACATTTCATTAAGCATGTTGAAATGTACATCTCCATCCTTATCAACTTGAGCACTGAACCGAGAGGTTAAAGGACCGGATTCAGGAGAGCTCTCAGATAACTCAACAATGTTTCGTCGTTTATTATATGGGAACAACCAAGGCAGAACTCTCCTGGAAAGCAATTATTATCCCAATTACTAGTGTCTTTTTTTTAACTCACCCTGTTGCATGACGAAGCTGTTTGTTCTTGAGTATTGCAACTAGAGGGAAAACAACAGAGTGTAGAGGAACAACTAGAAGAACTGTCTCCGAGAAAGGAGCAAACTTAGCAGACATCCCATATTCATCCGGACTATAAAAAAAAAGAATCATTGCTTATTGTGAACTAAAAACACCACCCGGTCAGTAAGGTGAAGACCAGCATTGATATCACTCCACATAGGCTTAAAACGGTATGAACCGCGATGGAGGGGATGATAACTCTCATAATTTTTACGTTTTCCTTAAACATATTTGATATACGAAATGGAAAAACAACTACCTGCAACTGATATCTTTCAGTTAATGTATGCATTGCGTTGTTCACAAACTCTCGGATTTGTTTTTGTTCATTTCGGTGCTGTAGAAGCACGAGAAAGAACAAAGTGAAAATCTCCAAAACTGACATTGTTGACAAGGAAATAACCTGAAAGATGTAAACATTTTCTTATTTTGTTCTGCTCACCAACCGCTGATTTTGGATGAGATATATAAACAGAGCAATGATGTAAGTATCCTGAGTCCGTCCTGGCATACGTACTACTTGAAGCCAACAGAATGGATAAAAACCACTATGAATACATGAAAAGGAAGTTGTGTTGAAGTAGTAACCTGAGCTGAAATGAGAGAGATGGCCACACATCGGGATCCATGAACTTCATAAGTTCTATACTTAATTGTGGCAATAGTTCTTTCAATTGCAATTACAATAATGGCTATCAGGGTTGAGTAAATTGCTAAGACTATTGGATACCTCAATGATATGTTATATAACATTTGTGTATTAAATAAAGTTACCTTGCCGTAGCACACCAATATGCATTGGTTAGAGCTGAGCATGGCTCATCGTTCGAAAGTAAGTTGATGAGACTGAAATTGCCTTGTATTCAAAAATATTATTCATGAGACCTACTTGTAAGAAGCTATAAAACTTAGCTGAAAACATGCTACCCAAGCAGCCACAGTCATACTTATCAAGGATAATCTCATATTAACATGTATATTACGGGATGATCTCGAACACAACACAGCAATGAAAATAGTGGAAACTATAAGACCGATAGTTCCACTGAACAGATGTACTATACGAATTGCCTGCATGTATAACTTTTCTTTTTTTGCATTAATTATCACAGTTACCTGCATGATTGGCCGACGAGATGTTGAATAAGCTATTTGACAATCCTGCATAGTGCTATTCTTGATAGAAACTGATTGAGAAATGAAATACTGAAGGCGAAAACAGTTATAAAGCTAATGAATACGACCCCACCTGCGACATATGGAGGAAATCATGATCTTTATCCATCACCGTTTCTTCTGTAACTCTGGAAATATGAATAATAAAGAAAGGAAAGGAAAAGGAAATCGAGGATTGGAGAGTCCTTGATTAGCATTCATTTGTCATTTGAGGCATTCACAAAGCTCAGGTATCAATTGAAATGTGAACAACAGTTCAGAGTAAACTTGAACATAATGTCAAAGATGTGTCAAAGATCTGACATATGAAATAGTATAAAAAAATAGCTTCAGATGGTCTTGAGTCTTAGAGAGGTTTGCACCGGTTCATTACAGTCGTTATCGGTACTAAGAGAAGGTTAACAATTTTTTAAACCAATATTCAATAGCTCTATGAGAAAGTTCCGAAAAAGGAAGTGCATGTACTGACGTCATGAGAAAATTTAAAATTCTGCTACTCATGAGAGGCAGCAGTTTAAAATCAGGGAGCAGTAATGAGAAGCTGGTCAAAAAAGTGAAAATTTGTGAAAGGCAAAGGAGAATGATAATACATGTGCAGTGGAAAGATTTTTTGTGTGGATAAAGAATGGAAATATGTTGACTACTAATTAATTCACAGAACAATCAATGAGGAGTGAAAAACATACAAAATACTATGTTATTAATGCATCGGTTAAGAAAGAAAAAATGTGAAAAAGGAGGAAACGAAAATACACAGCGGAACAACCGTTTGTCAGAAAAAAGAAAAATGAAAGTGGAAGTGGTAGAACAGAGTTTAAGTGTTATGAACGCGTTAGGGGAAATTATGCAAATGATAGAATAAATTAGTGTAGGATAACACGGGAAACATTTTGTCCAATTTGAAAGAAAGTTTCTGATAGTCAAGATTGGGCTCACTCTTGGGGAGAGGGGTTGGGTATCGATCTATCTATAAGTTCTATTTAGCTTAGGATATCACTTCCATATAGGCAGAGTAAGGATGGAAGAGATGAAAAAATGGATTATAGAATGAGCGAACGGAAGAAATAACAAAGTCAGAAGAAATAAAAATGTTTTACTGAGGATAAGCATTTAATCGAAAAAAAAAAACGAATTTTCGTTTTTAAACTAAGCTTTCTTCCTAAAGAGGTTTGTGAAAATGAGTTTAGTCGTTCGTTTAAGTGAGAAAACAAAAATGCTCCTCAAATGAAGCGTTTGAGTTCATTAAGCTTCTCACATAACACGTTCACATGTTCTATGAATGGAACAAATACAAAGCAAACAAGAGATTTTTTGTAAGAAAAAATGATGAACAAACATTGTTTCAAATATAATAACGAATGAATTGAATGAAAACAAAGTTAAAGCTCTCTATTGAAACGAATTAACGCATGAACATGCCTATCCTATATGCTTCTAATGCTCAACGATAACAAAAACTACAGAATATTTCAAAACAAATACTTTTTTTTCAATTTTTCTTTCGACTTCCCATTACATTCTGGTCCTAGGCACTCTCTCGTTGTCTTGCACCTCTCTTCTCCTCTCTCTCTCTCTCTCTCTCTCTCTCTCTCTCTCTCTCTCTCTCTCTCTATCTCTCTATCTCTCTCTCTCTCTCTCTTTTTCTCTCAGTTCTAATGAATGGAATAATGATAATGAAAGAGGAATCAACTGAAGTTTCAATTAATTGTTGGAACATCATGTAGCTCTCTTCATCGTTTTCTTGCTAACCATATACACATTTACCCTTTTCATTTCTCGGATCTATCTATTCACACCCACATTATCTCGTTGTCTCAACATTGTGAGAGAACTCTTCTTCTTCTCTTACAATGAAGCAAGTTATCGACAAACCAAAAAAAGAATAAAGAAATTGGGAATATTTGGTTCACTTTGTTAAGTTTTATTGTCGTTGCCTCCTTTTTTCACGTTCTCTCTTTATTTCCCATTAAGAACCGTTTGAACCTTCTAATGAAACTCATTTGATTCTTACAAGATAATAACTACTACTTTGAATTCGTAAACAAACAATTGAGACAATTTTCTGATCAGCGGAGCAACCTTGCATCAAGCCTTTTCAGCTTCTTATCGTCTGCCTTACATATCAAACTCATATTTTCAACACTCTCACAGAATACTGAAAGATGGGTTTGAGGGAATGAATGTCCGGAATCGCATTAAAGGAAAATGCAAAAAAAAAGGATTTGCATGCTTTCCAGGCGATATTGTCTGAATATTAACGAAAAAAAAGTTGTTGAGGAATGAGGAAAGAAACAAACGTAAAGGAAGAAAATGACTTGAAGAGAATGAGGGTTAATGAAAATATTCAAATCTGTTGGTTCAAACAAGCAACTCCCGGCCTAGCTTCATCCGGATTCCAACATCGATTAGCGACTTTCGTTTTCTGAAACAAATGCTGGCAGAAAATGTTTCAGAGAAGGAAGGAAAAGGCACACATTTAGCATCTCGCTAAGATTTCAGTTTCTTTTTGACACAAGACAATTGATAAATCTACATGACGTATGGAAGAACTTTTCAAAGACACGGAAACAAAGATAGAACTTAGCTGAGTTGTGGACATTTCGAAGATGCACAAAACATCATCAGAATGGGCAAACTCAGTGAGTAAGACATTCTTCTTCTTCAGTAAGAAACATCATTTTTCTATCCAAGAAACGTGTTTGGTTGACTCTCACAAGCCAATAACTTGATTAAAAATTAATAATGAATAAGATAAGTAAACTTCCTCACACAACGACGAATGCTGATAGAAGAATTGAACAAGAGAAGAAGCAAGCTAAAGTTGAAAACATATCCATAACTGTCACGGAAATCAGAAACTAAGTCGCAAATATACTATTCAATCTTTTTGAAACTATAATACTCGAAATTACTAGCACACTTTGGGAAGGAAAAGCATAACGAGATGTGGAGATAAAGAGAAGCCGAATGTTTTTGGGATCTTTTGAGACAGTTTGTTGAAAGGCTATGATGTGCTAAACAGAGTTCGTAGTACTTTGATGTTCGGAAAAAGTCTCAACAAAAAAATGTCTGGGACTTGTTGCTGCTTGTTGTCACCAAACTCTCGATCTGATAAAGTAACTCGGAGGATCAATAGTATACGATCAATCATTAGGGTATAAGTATAGTGAGAAAAACAAAAACTTCACTTCAATAGTTTCTTTCAAATGAAAATTGTGTAGCGGAAAAGCGTCAGGAGTTACACAGGTCACATTTCACATTTTGATTCATGTGCTGCCTTTGGTCCGAAATATTGGAAATATTCCTGACTGGTTATTGGTTAGTCTAATGTGAAAAGAGAAATATAGTTTATTATAAACAACCCAAATCTAATCGATATTTT
The DNA here is from genome assembly GCA_943334845.2 of Auanema sp. JU1783. Taxonomy (NCBI): domain Eukaryota; kingdom Metazoa; phylum Nematoda; class Chromadorea; order Rhabditida; family Rhabditidae; genus Auanema; species Auanema sp. JU1783. Next base: position 19,487 of record CALQYR020007213.1, on the reverse strand, counting down.
GGATTTTACGTGAAGCACACGTGACGCGCTCAAAGCTCGTTTTTTCATTTTTCAAAAAATGAATGCAAGGTGCGGTTGGTTTCAAGAGTCAGCTAATGAGTTCGTAAGTTTTATTGTTATTCGTCCAATCCTTTTAAATTGAATTTTGCATTTCACATTTGCTCACTTACTTCTTATTATCGTTCAAACTAAACGTAGTGTGAAAATCGAAGGATATTCCCAGATGTCGCTAACTTTAAAGACAACATCATTGTTTAGCTTCAAACAATATTATCTTTTGCGAATTCGACCTAAGTTCTCAACGTATAGGAATCCAATAGAGTCAAGGCTTATGTCATGCTCTAATACGAACTAGTTGCTTCGTTGGCATTCTCATTTGAAGAAGTAATAAGACCGTTCAGCATTTGATTTATAAATCTATGCTCAAAGCATATGCGATTCTGTTCGCTATCTCTGGTTTGGTTTTTCAAATCTTAACAGCGATCTCTGCGTCATCTGAAAATAGCAAGCAGGCAGTTTGTTTTTGATTCTTTGATATTTAGTAAAACTTTCTTATATCTTCTTAACTATCTTAATATGCATAGTTCAAACTTTGCCATCTATCTTTTTTTTATTTATATTGTTTGTATCAACTCTCTAATGTCAAGTTGTTAATTCTTTTGGGCACATGACCCTTGGGTGTCATTCAATTAGTTGTCCACTCAGTGCTGCAATAGGATTATTGACTCATCTCATTCTGGCTTTTGTGTCTTCTCTAATTCTCATGTCGTTTTAAAGCTTTCGAAAAGTATTTACCTTTGACCATTCATGCCTGATCTGTCTCAATGACGAAAGTATGTATTCGTTCCTTATGTCAGCAATTCTTTTTCTTTCGTTATAAACATTAGTGGCCCCATCCCGACAGTTTTTGAAGCCATTTATTGAAGCATATATTATGTGGAGTCGATGTTTATAACAAGCTTCCTCAATAGTATTTTTCTGGCTGAATAATCGATATTTGGACTGAGAAATGCTCATGGCTTGTGTAGAAGTTTTTTCCTCGTTGTAATAATGGAACAAACACCTACTATCTCCTTATCATCTCTATTAAATTTATATACCTAATCATTTGTGAAAAAACAATTTCTCCTAACATCATATTTCTTTATCATGAACCGATAACATATGTAGGGTTGTGTTGCGTTGAATAATATGCAAGCGGGAAATGGAGGATTATTGATCGATGGCAGGACGCGTCCACTGCCAACCCAGCCGGTCAGTTCGACCCTTCTCATTACCATTTCATTGGCATCCACGCTTCATTTCTTATGAATCTCCTAACGCTCTTCATTTTTCTTATGTATTTCCTCATTTTCTCCTTATCGATTTTCGTCTGCTTCACCTTTTATCCTTCTGATAGTATCGATGTATTTTTCGTTTTTTGAGTTCAGCCTCGTTCACTAACATCAGTTATGTTTCTTCAACCTCTCTGTTATCCTGCTCATTGCTATACCAATTTTGTGTCTTTCTTATACATTTTCATAATTTGGTTGCTTCATCAGTTCCGAGTTTTACATATTTCGTTGCCCTAGGGAGTTTCAATACTTCCAGCATTTTCCATTAAACCTTCCAACACACGATTTATAGCATTTGTTTAACTGAACCTCATTGTTTTCCAAGCTTGAACTTCTTCCCAGCAGTTTTTCCTGGTTTGTTATTTAGAATTCCTCATTTGTGTCTTTGTCGCTGTTTCCCCTCTCTCTTTCTCGAAATCATTCTCTGAAGTACAGTCGGCATTTTCTATTTACTCAACTATGCTTTGAGTTCTTTTAAATTTCGTTGTTAACAACATTTCTTCTATTGTTCAAGAAAATCAGATGAGATACCTGCTATTTTCAGAATGGCGTCCCCCAGTCCTGATGGGGCTGGAGAAAACTTAGATTCATCGGATGCAACGCTTAGCACAGTAATAGCTGGGATTAGATGTACTAGTTTAAATGATACAGTGGGCAGTACAGACTTCGAAGAAGCTCTGCGAGATCATGATGGTATGTAATGTCCTCATTGTTTGCTTCTCAAATCATATGATACAAGTGTTTCTAATGATGTGAACGCAGCTGGTTGAAGAGCTCTGTGTTTGTTCCGAAATTTTTGTTTCGTCGAAAAACGTTTGGTATCATCTTGCTTTCTCTATGATGTGTTGTTTGTATCAAAAACTATAAAATTGATGTTAATATGTCGAAAACATTCTGATTGCTTCAGGTGCCATCGGATTATCAGATATGTCTGATGGAGCTATGTCCCAAACCTCGGAAACACAAACAACCACTGTAAATCAACAGTTCCCTGTCGTTACTAAGGTGAATTGTACAATTCAAATAAATCCCGATGTGTCCCTACGATTTTATTAACCTTCTCTTTCAGGTATATTATCATATTGATGACGAAACAACTCCTTATATGACTGAAGTTCATTTATCACCCGATTTGATTACGTTGGGTGATGTGAAAAGAGTATTGATGAGATCGAACTTCAAATATTACTCAAAAACAATTGATCCTGATTCGGGATAGTAAGCGTGAAGTGCATTCTGGTTTAAAGTTTATGTTTAGTGAAGTAAAAGCTGAAATTCGTGATGACATGCAACCGTTACAAAGATCAGCCAACGGTCGTTTTGAATTGTTTTTATTGACGACGGAAGGTTCAACTACATCGGATGGCAGTAGCGGTCTACCGAAAGGATCTCGACACAATTTAGTAACTGCCTAATAACTTTCTTGCCTAAAGTTTTCGTATTAGGTTCCTGGACCAGCTCCTCACTCTCGTTATAACACTAATCAACTATTATACCGACAAGCGGCTAATCAATTCGATAACAGTAGTGAGTTGATTTTATATTGGAAAAATTTTCCATCTTTCCCTTTTTCAGTGATGAGCACGGATTCAGAGTCCATGATTTCGGGAGCTATGCCTCATTACATGAAGGGTGGGATTAATAGAAGACATATCCCACAGTCATATATGCACGGTTGGTTTAATTTTAATTTTTTTTTACGGGGTTGGATCTTTTGACTTCATGAGAATTGATAAGTTTGAAAAACGAAGAGCTGAATGATCTAATTACTGTGTTGGCTTCGTTTGAAATCTGTGTGAGCGAAAGTTGATAGATATGATTAATGATGTGATGCAGCAGCGGAGAAGCTTTGGGGTTTAATCAAGATATTGGGAGAAGATGACAGAGAAAGAAGATGAATAAAATCTGAATCCGTGTGGCAATTGTTGTTCTATTGACTTGATCAAGCTTGGAGGTTTTGTTCTTTAGCTCATTTAATGATTGTCCCACGAATTGATGGGCCATAGGCTGTGCACTTTCTCCAATGTGCTTCAGTTCTTTCAATTTCACATTGAGTTTACTGCATGTATTTTCTCTTTTATATAACGTCCAAACCTCTTGAAGTTTTTCTTCCAAAAACTCGGTCCAGAAATGTTTCTTCTCCGTTGCATCAATTTCTTTGACATATCATCATCATCATCATTATTAGAGTTGTGTGACTACTGGTTTCTCTTTGTTTGTTCAATTTGCTCTGATGATAATACTGCAGATCATTCATCTTTCTTGTAGCTTGAGCAAAACCTTTATTTTGTTGCCATGTGGGACAAAGTTGAACTTTAGCTTAGCTGTTTGCGAGCATACGTTTTCGCTCTTGAGCTACCTCACTTGACTGTTTAACTTCTAATCTTCATTACTCCACTTTCTCACTCTTGAAGTTTTTCTTTTCAAGATTTTTGTTCGGTCCACAATTGGTTACTTGAACATGTAAGAACGATCATGCTAGTCAGCGAAGTAGCAGATCCGCACTAAATCTCGGTTTTTTTTTATAAAACTGTAGTTCTGTTACTGTACTTGCTTGTTTCAACACATGATCTGACTTATGTGCTCATGAAGATGTTTATTTTAACTTATCTTTCAAGTATCATAATCGTCATACTGCAATATTTGTAGCAAATTCTTTTAAATATAGTTTATTCACTTCATACTTCTGTACTGGTGATTCAACCTAGACTCAATATATTTGAGCCTTTAGGAAGTTGGCTTCTATTTATACATGATTGATTTGATATCTCTTCAATCGTTGAAGTTCACAGTACCAGCGTGCGTCTCTTCTCATCCTCAATTTCCCCCTTCTCTAGTTCTATTTGCACGACTTTCTTACACATTCCATCCATCCTTATACTTGGCGATTTTCACAATTTACTTCTTTAGTGATTTATTCAGGAGTTTTTCAATTTTTTCTCTTTTCTCTAACCAATATTTTAAATTTTGTCTCATGATAGTTGCCTCGGGGTAGACGCGGCTGGTTTGCACTGATTTATGTTAGAACTTTCATTGAGCTCTCTGAATTTCCTTTGTACATTTACCTCTGATTGTTTGTATAATCATCATATATTTAACAGATGATCAATCAATCAAGGAGCTCCAACAGGGAGTCTTCTTCGGTGATTGCTACGAAAATTGCAGCGAGATCATCTTTCTGTAACGATGTCATGCTTGAAAGGAAGAACTCGGGAAAATACCTTCCTCCTTTACAGAACGCCTCCGAAATATTCGGAAATGTGGGGGGTAGGGTTGTCCAAATGGTGCGAAAAATGGAAAGACGAGTTCCTGAACGAAAGCCACCTCTTGCTGAACCAGAGAACATGGAAGAAGATGATGTTAAAAAACCTACTCGTAGAAAATATAAAGGGAGCATGACGAGTTCAAATTTTCTTCATAATTTCTTCTCCTCTCATAAAAAAGACGATGATTATCTCAAGAGCGATCTGCCAAAAGTTGTAGCTTTGACTGGATCCACCGACGGGGACCCTATCATAATGCGTGAAAAGCAATTAGCACGGAGCTCGACGGAGTCAAAATTAAGAAGAACATCTTCACATCTATTATCTCTAAGCTTAGCGAATCGTCTTAAAAAGCGACAATCGGAGGGCGAAATCACCAGCGAGCCTAGGAAGAACAAGCGGCTGTTCGTTGGGTTTCCGGACAAGTCCTGTCCCTCTGAAGACTCAGAGTTGAACCAATCTCGACTTCGTCATTCTTTTATTGACTTCCCTGCTAATAATCAATTTAAAGACGAAAAGCAGATTGCTCTGCGACCACTGGCTCCTCGACGAAGTGATCGTTCTATTCCTTCATTGGTTGTTCAAAGAAAAGTATCACCAGGACCTCAGTCTGTGAATGACATCCGGCCACATAGTGCATTCGGTGCTGTTCCGCTTATGCGATCTGATCGCAGGATGATCATGTCAACTCCTTCAAGACCATTGAGTCGAACGATGACTATGATTGAGAGTAAAATTTTACCTCCATTGTATGAGAACAGTACTGAGGTGCCAACAGCCGAGAATACTGTGAAGAGTCGACGTAGTGCTCGTCGTTATATGGGAAGCCATACCACGAGCACCTATCAAGGACAGAAAGATACCGCTCCTGATGCGACACCAAGAAGACATTTAATAGGCTTCTTACATCGAACTAGTCATCTATCCTTGACAAGTGAATTGAGTGGAAATGCTTCTTTTTATCTGATTGGTGAGCAAGTACCAAAAACCTTTCGACTAAAAATAACCATCTGTCTTTTTTATTGTTTTGTTTCTTAATTTTATCACTTTCAGGTCACCGTGGTAGGAGGTTTGAAGACACTCTGGGCTCGGAAAGCGACCATCGTCTTTTCTCGGATGAGGATGATAGGTAAATTTTTAAGATTTCCTTTCACAATGATTTTGTTCCGTTCTAAGCTTAGTGAAAAATGTGAAAAATTGATATTTCGTGAGATAACATGACTGTCATTGTACATGATCCCTTTTGACAAATGACTTGTCTCAAAAAGCTTAAGAAATCGCTTCATCGCTTATTTGGTTCCCTCATTTCTACGCTCAATGTCTGGCTATGCTACCGAAGATGGTGATTTTGAAGGTAGTGATGGCAAAGCATACTACTCGACTACTTCTAATTCTGAAGAGTATTATTGTGCTATTCGGTTAGATAAGTCAGTTTACAGCTTATGTTCTGATAGGCAATAAATTTTTCTTCTGTAATTATCTCAAAAAAGCCACTTCGAGGCCTAATCAGAATTGATCTCGTATATCGAAGCTTCTTCGTTTAAAGCGAGTCGTCCTCTAGAACAGTTGGCAATTTTGCGATAGTTAATGGACTTCTTTAGCACCTATCCCTGTTAGATTAATGACCAAGATGAAAAGACGAAAATTTCTCTTCATCTGACTGATTGTTTCCTAGTTATGGGCATTTTTTACTTGTGCTTGTTTTCAGAGGATCGACTACGACGGATATAACTTCCGTTTCTCGACAACATGATAGTACATATAGGAAACGTAGAAGTCGACGACAATACAGAAGGCCTTCAAGAGCTTCTTCTTTCTCCAGCATAACAGGTCCGGTTTTCTATAGTTTTCAGCTAAAATTTTTTTTTCTATAGAATCTTCTATGAGCTTAGATGTAATAACGGTGACTTTAAATATGGATACGGTGAATTTTCTGGGGATTTCTATAGTTGGTGAAAGTTCCGCCAGGGGAGATAATGGAATTTACGTTGCGAATATTATGAAAGGTTTGCTCCTTCATCTTTCTTTCTTTTTCAATAAATTCGTTCAGGGGGTGCTGTAGCGTTGGATGGACGCATAGAAGCTGGTGATATGATTCTTCAAGTTAATGATATATCTTTTGAGAATTTCACGAATGATCAAGCTGTAGATGTACTAAGGTTTGTTTCTGTAGTCCATGTACTTGATAGCTTGTCGTTTATTCAGAGATGCTGTCGCACGCAAAGGTCCCATAAAGCTTACAGTTGCTAAATGCTTCGAGAACGGCCCTAAAAGTTGTTTCACGATTCCAAGAAATCATCGTGATGAGCCGGTTAGGCCAATAGATACTCAAGCGTGGATTCAACATACAAATGCTATGAGGGGCATGCCATGTATAATGGAAGGTTCGGAAGGAGCACCAACTCCCATCCCTGGAGAATGGCAGCATGGCCGACCTCCAAGTAGCTCCACTGTGACATCAAATGGCTCGAATGGTCAAAATACCATAGTTAATGGACAGCATAAGTTAAATATTCATACGGATAAGAAAAAGGTTGGTGAAGAGACAGATCAATATACAACCATAAGAACAGATTGTCGAGGTGATGTCGTTAGCAGGATCTGGATTGGATATTAAAGATAGGACGTGGCTGAAAATACCTATACCGATGTCATTCTTAGGTAAAATAGTATTTAAAGCATTTTTCATACTTTTACTTAGGATCCGATCTGGTTGATTGGCTTCTAGAACATGTCGATGGTCTGCGCGAAAGAAAAAATGCTCGAAAATTCGCTGGCGATTTATTGAAGCAAAAGCTGATCTCTCATGTTGTAAATCAAATAACTTTCATTGAGCAAAGGTATTATGTGTTAGGACCTGAATGTTCTGGTATGGTGTTTCTATAAATTTCGACATATAACTCGAAATCTCAGATTTTGCACGTTACCGATCTCACCCGGAGGACCTTCAAACAGTTCACCAACAACATCAAACTGTAGGCCGATGGCAGTGGACAACTGGTCCCAGTTCTAAAACAGGGCAAACCCCATCAATGGTAAGCGATAGCCGTGGAGGGATGTATGTTATGAACATTTGAAGCATTTTCGCACCACTTAAGACGAAAGCATTGAGCTTGAATTATGCTTCCTCATCTATCTTTACTCTGTGATATCTTCTCAGTTTTACTTGTCGCTGAAGCGAATCACCACTGCCTGTTACTAAATGCACTTTCAAAATGATTATGGTCAAAGAGCTTGCTAAATTCCGAGAGGAACGTCCGTCCGTTTTATAATTTGTTATATATTTTCCTCATGCATGATATCTGGTATTCTACTTCCGTTTTCCGGTGCTACTGTTTTGCATTCATCATTTCCTAGCGTTGTGCAAATCTCGCCATCTCATTTCTGCCTGCGTTCGGACAGCATGATTAGGTCCTTTAATGTTATTTCTGGTACGATTCATCCTGAAGATTCATACTCGTGTCGTTCACGTCTTAAAAACAATTATATTCCTACATTCTTCGTATTTGTACATAAAGTTTAATTTTCATCCTTGTTTGTTTCTTCTCTGAAACATACTTCCAATGTTCTTTGCGAAAGTTATTTCCATGTTTTAAACTATTAGTTTCATATTTTCAGAAAATGTTAATGAATGAAAAAATAAATATTTTATTTTTTTAAAACATCCTTTGTTTGTTGCACCTTGTAAGCTCAACGTTGTCCAGCATGAAAAGCGTGTCTGTGTTTTCTAGTAGCATTATGTGTATTTTTTTTATTGAGCAAGTTCATTTTATATGTTTAAAGGTGAGTGGATATGCTTCCATGCCTGTGTCTCCATATCCGCATTTCTTACCTCGAGGAGGTCCTGATGTTCGTTCTCAAGCTTCTGGTGCATCAGCTGATGGTAGTGGGAGTGGATCAGAACATCGGAGGTGAATAGTTATACGAACATTCAAGACTACTTAATGTTACAGAAATACACCCAAACTAGGAGTGGGAAATCTGCGCAAACATCCGTTATGTGACTCAAGCATGGATTACACAGTTAGATCTCAACCCATACCGTTTTGAGCCAAAAGAAGAATCCTAGATCGTTTGTGGGTTTTAAAACATTTTTCTTAGAGACTCTGATTCTAATATGTTAATTCAAAAGATCCTTGATCTGGATTTCACCGAAAATCACTATGACACGCTTCCTATCCTCTTACTCGCTCACGGTTCCTATTCGTTCAACATATTACAAGTTTCTCTAGAAGCAAGCGTTTCAAATGAATCTCAACTCCTTATATTTGTATTTTATATGCGATCTACTCATATTCAACCGCTCAATTCTCTAATTAACGTAAAGTTGATATAAATATTAATATAATATAGTTAGTTCATATTAATCTTCTGAAGGTATCTCACAGAGAAGCTCTCTTGAACATTAGAATCTTAGTATTTCTTTTTTCAGCCGTTCTGGAACGAATTTTTCTATTTTTTCCGTATTTTAGCACGCCTGCGACTTCTTCTCCATTAGATATCAGTGCCTAAAAAACATTAGGGGTTGTGTGGTCACTTCAGGACAATAAAACTAGAGTTCTGAAAATGTCTTTTCATTGTTCATACAAGAGAGCTAATCATAATAGAGACTATGAAAGTGGTTACAATATTATACGATGTCTCCTCATTACACATGTGTTTTTCTGAGCAAACGTTACATGAACCGATCCCGTTCAAGGCTTGACATTGAGCTAACGCTTGGTTACAACTCTCATTTCTTAGTCCAGTAGCTGTTCGGGTGAGTGAAACTCCGCATCCACGAGCGACAAACCCTGCTGCAATAGGTATAATTGACTAATGATGAAAAAAATAGTTTTAATATAGGGTCGCGCTTTTTTGAAATATCTGTGTTGATGGGTGTAAAGCTTGTTTCATTTTCAACTCCGCCGAAGTGGTGAACGGTTGTGCTCACGAAACAATTTTGAAAAAAAATCTCAGAACGGAAAACAGTTTTTTCTCTTTCTTTCTCTTCTATTATTAGTTTCATCGATCGATGTCTTAATGAGCCAGTCATTACCGATCCGAAAACCAAATGAATCTTATATTTGCTTACCATCCTTATGATCACAACTGAATTTGAAACAATCTAGAGTTTGTGGCGCACATTGAGTTGGAACGAAATCTTTGAGCGAACCTTGATGGCACCAAAGAGCACCTGAAATAGAAGGATAGTTGTATAAGGAATTAGAAGATAAAAAAACCAATTGAACTTCCATAATGCTGAGCTGATATGCTACAGGGAATCAGGAGGAACGGAATAAAGAATAAGGAGAGGTTGCTGATCATGGATTGTAGTGTGAGGGGACGCAAAGCACGATTGACGATTATCAATGCTGATTATTGAATGATAGACGATGATGCTCCGAAGAAACAACAAGGAGAAAAAATTTTGGAACTTCAAGTGGAAACAAGAGAACGTAATGAAACGATGATGACAGAAGGCCAAGATGATTTTAGACTGGATGGCACGGAGAGAAGTACAAACATATGGGATTAGACAAGCAATCGTTAGAGTTTCTTCGTTTTTAAGTGATGTATCTGAAGCACAACATACAGCTGAGAACAATGTTTTCTTAAATAAAGAAAGTGAAGTGGAGGTAGTTTTGATCACGGAGCGAATGATATTCCTAACATAGGGCTCTTTAGGGTTTATTACTGGGTATCTTGCTGGGTGTTGCTTCTTCCCTGCTTGCGCGTATATATCCTTCCTGATGATACAAAATTCTGTAGGTTGGAAAACGAAAAAAAAGTGGAATTTTTTTTCTTTTTCCTAATCTGTCTTTCCCATCAGAAGTTGTCCATTGCGAATATCGAAATCTTTCCGTCTTCTGGGAGACCTCGTCAGCTCAGACAACTGTTGTCCACTTCATTCGAGAGCTTCTTCGCATATTGTTACCAAGTCTTCGTTTTGTTTTAATCCTACTGGAATAGCGGAAAAACATTTCGAATAAAATTTATGTTTATAAAAGCTTGATATTTCTTCTGTTCTTCTCAATCAGAACGTCGACTTAAGCCATATTCGCCTAGTTTACAATTTTTTCTCGTATTCAAGAAGAAATCCTCTGACTAATTCAGCTAAACATGAGATCATCGATAAAGTAGGCTTTTGAGAATGTTCTTATTCTTCCATATTAACTATTTCAACAGGCAATCCATTTTCCGTCAACAGAAGCTCATATGACTTTAAATGGAGGTTCTTGATTTGAGAAACTTAATGTCCTAGCTTTTTGCCTTCAGCGCCAATAGTCAGCAAATGTCTGATTTGATTTCGGCCGCTGTGGGCGGATTAGAAGACGAGGAAGAAGCGTAGTTTCTTCAAATTGTATCTCCTATTCTAGTAGGAATCCTTTTCTCTCTCTCTCTCTCTCTCTCTCTCTCTCTCTCTCTCTCGACTACTCATGACAAAGCTCAAAAACTGATACTTCTATTGCTCATAATCCTAAAGAAAAGCTGTTTGGATGATGTGTTCAGAACTGAGAGCTGTAGCTGCTTTCCCATCTTGTTAGATGAAGCCAAAGAAGGCAATTTGCATGTTTTCTATCTTCCCTCATAATCATATACTGCCTATAAGGAGAATAAATTTGTCTTCTGTTTACAAGCAATGACCATTCTCTCTTATTCTCTTTTCGACCTGTAATACCAGAAGAGAACGAAAGTAGAAGTGAACTTGTTTTTTATGTTTCGTACCACTATTGCCTCTTTCTGTCCCCTCTCCCTTCAACTGAAATTAGTTGTGCAAGTTTTGGCTTCAAAAATAACCAGAATGATCATCCTATCTTTTGTTTTTCGTTTATTCTTTTCCAATGTTATATTTCAAACGGTTCTTCTTCGTTATGCTTACAAGAACTTCTGTTTATTCCAAATACTTGTAAGAGTTCATCGAGTTTAGTAATTCAAACCTTTCTTCAAATCAGCTCGTTTGGAATTCCATGATTTCAAATACTTATTTTTTGTGTTTAGTTTCCTCCCGAAGAGCCTTGTCTTTTGACAGATTAACATTATCCTCTAGGGGAGAGCTGATACATGGTTGCTTCTTATTTTCTCCAAAAAGCAGATACTCAAAAAGCATTTTCTAGCCGCTCGCTTCCTTCTTTCTCGCTGTTTCCGTTTTTGACAATAAGCATATAAGAAACGAAGAAGAAACAAACTTAGTTTGTTCTTAATCAGTTTTCTTCGATGAAAGGCGTTAAGTGTCAAGTGAAATCACAATGAACGCTAACAAAAAGTAAAAACGTTTCTCTAAATTTCCTTTGGCAGTTTTTTTTGTAAATAAAACAAGCTGTTGGGTGTCTTCCAAATGTGTTTTCTGTCGAGGAGATTCAGTTCTTGCCAGTAATCACATCGGATTCACATTTGAATCCTTCATAGAAAATCTTTTTTCTTCATTTCTTCACTTTTTTGGGAGATAGAGTTCGCAGCTCATTAACGCCTTATTCGTTTGATGGAAGGATAGTTCATCCACGATTCACTATTTCCCTCTTTGTGTTTGTGGGCTCGTTCTTTCTTATAATTCCTCTCTTTTCTTCTTCGTGCTAATTTTTGCGTTCAGATGAGAATTTTCCGAGTACGACAAGCGGATGATGGCTTCTTTCGACATTCCGAATGGGTGCGTCGTATTGGATTACCTTCTTCAGTCTCATTAGGCAACATCTCATGGAAGATAACTGAATGTATAATATATTATAGTTAGCATCATTTCCATACCTCTGTTGGTCTTTGTAATATTACCGGCAACTCTTTTTTCTCTATCGGGGCCATCAACTTTAATTTCATTAATTATAGCATTCTTGATTGTTTTTCTTACGGGTAAGTTCAAAATGACTTCCGTACGTACAGAGGGAACTGTTTAAACAAGCTCCGCTTCCAGCCAACCATTTATCAGAATTGGCATGTGCTGTCCCTAAAAATGGCGTTGTTTATCATTTTTCATTCGCGTCAATCGGAGAATTACCAGCTTACACAATAGCTTGGATTTCCTTTCTAGATTCAATTTGTGTCTCCAATCTCTTAATATCTGCTTGGAGCCAACATCTTGTAAATATTTACTTTAATCATTAATACTTCTAACTTGCTTTCATCTCCAGAATTTATTGTTCCGAAAAGGAATTCATGTAGTAACATCATTGGAGTTAGTGCACAAAGACTCAGAGAACTGGCTACTTACCCCTCAATACGATCTTCTCGCTGTCCTTTCAGTCGTTGTTTCTCTTTTCATTTTGTGCTGTAGTTTGAAGGTTTGTTTATCACTAGTCCACAGTATAACTTTGCGTTTCAAAGGTTATGGGAACAATTTCTATTTGTTTCCTTTCTGTAACAATCCTCATAATTGCTAGTTGCGGGATGGTTGCTTTTTTTCATGCTGATCCACAAAATTGGATTGATGCACCATTCTTCACTCATGGTTATGTTGGAGTGAGTTTACCGTGAACTCATTCATCATATCACTTTCACAAGGTTTTGAAAGGAGTTTGTGCTTTATTGGTTGCGTTTTGTGGGGTTGAGAACACAAGTTATCTGCTGGAAGAAACTAAGGTATTTCTATATTTTTGTTTTTTTCACCGAATGCTGATGATGGATGAATATGCATGAACATCCCGGCCGCTTAGCAGTCACTGGTGTCCGAGATTCACTTGAATCAATTTTTCGTCTCTCATTTTTCAGAATCCCAGGGGACGAACACCCTCATTGACATCCGTTTTAACAGTGTTACTAGGGATTGTCTTTTTCTTCATCATTATGATATTCAGGTATTTTTTGTTAGCTTCAGTTTATCAACATCTGCTGCTTTTCAGTTTGGCGACTAATGTAGCTCTGGTACCAAGTTCGACTCTAATTCCTGAGATCTTCACCGTTATGAACATTCCAGCTGCTAGGTACAATAATTACAACTACCAAAAACTTCTTTCTGTTCCTTTGAACAATCAAAATAAAAAATCGTGTAAAAGAGTTAGTTTATGTAGTTCATCTTCACAGCGATTTGGACGAAATTGGGTTCCAGCGCATGCGGTTTGTTGCCAATTAAGTTTTACCAGCTTATCTCTTGCATGGTGTGCCGCTTCTGCTTCGACCATGTCTTCCACAAAAAAAATATTCAATCTTCTTCAATAATTTCTTCACTTATTTCACATCACCGTTCTATGGTTATAAGCGTGTGTGTGTGTGTGTGTGTGTGTGGCAAATCCAATTCATTGGATGAGATTATCATTTGACATTTACTGATTTTTCAGCAAAAACTAAAATTCTTTAATGAGCTTCTTTATCTGAAGATTTTTTGCCAAATTTATGAGAAATAATTTTAGATATATGTTGACAGTTGCCTCTGTGTGTGGTTTATCTGGAGCTGTTCTATCGTCTTTTCTTCCAGGATCTAGAATTCTTGCGGTACTGGCTGCAGGTTGGTAGAAACAGTTCTAAAAGTAATTATCATTTATTCAGATGGTTTACTACCGTTCCCATCAGATTCTTCGCTGCGTTCACCTATCATATCCATCTTCTTCTTTTCAATTTTTGTTTCGTTTTCACTTTTGGTCAAAACAGAAGTAACATTTGGAATAGTGTCTTTCACAACACCAATAAAGTATCTGATCATAGTCAGTTGAAAGAGTCTTAAATCTATTACTATCTTTGTTACAGTGTTCTTTAACCTATATTCATCATTACACACCGGAGCCAGTGGGTATTCCTCATGAGACAAGTCAATACAGGTTTCTACTTCTACTTGACTCTGATTTAATCTAAGATATTTCAGGAAACTAGCAAAACGTACGCGATATCTCTCAGATACAGGATCCATTGTCAGCGCTGCTCTAGAAGATAGCCAATATTCTATGGACACTGCTGTTTTCGTACAAATGAACATAGCTCATATGGAACAGCGACGTCTCCAACGGCAGCTTGAGCAGGTAGAGAATCTATACATTCTCTTTCAACCTCAACCTCAGGAACAAAAAGAAGAGCTTGAAAAACAACCAGTTTTAGGAAAGTCTGTTTCTCAATATCAGTCTTTGGTACTCTTCACTTGTTTCTCATTAAAAATTTTCATGATACAGAGCAACCCGAAAGAATACTCGATGGAAAATGATAGTCACAACTGCATTGCCCATGGTTGTTCACCACCTAATACAGATGACGGTATTGCTATTAAATAGGCTCAGTTAATCTACTAAGTTTCAGAATCGATAGGAAATTCTCATTTGTATCATCGTGAGGTTCCAGAAATTCCGTACTGTTCATCATTTAATGGTTCGCATCGCGTTTCCACACCGATAGATATGAACTCCGAATATAGAAAAGCTAAAGCTATCTTTTTGCTCTTTCTTGTGTCGTCTTTCGTTTTTTGCTTTCTTCTTACCCATATTGCCAAACACGGGGTATAATGAACTCATCAGATTGATACTTCATGCTATATTTTCAGATTTCTTCCTACGTTCTTCTCTCAGTACTGTTAAGTCTTTGTTCAGTGTGTTTCGCGACAATACATCATGTTCCCACTAATGATTATATTTTCCGGTTTGCACTTATTTCTCAATTTCTTTATTCCATTTTCCGAGTAGTCGTAAGTGGAAGACTCCTCTTTTTCCTCATGCGACTTTGTTACTAATATTCAGTATTATATGGGCAGTATCATCAACATCATTCACTGTCATAGTGTATAGCTTTGTATGGCTTGTTTGTGGTATGACTAGCTACAGAGCTAAAAGTTGAAATTATAAATTGAAGGCTGGGTTCTCTACTTTTGCTATGGATTCTGGTTTAGTGTTGAACAGTATAATCGAGGGAGGAAACAACCGTCTGAAGACACTGAAGCTTATCGAGCAATCATTGGTGAAGACGTGGCCTCTGAAGCAGTTTAAGCTCTTGTAGCTAAAAGTAGCTTCTATAGCGGGCTGCAAGTGCAAGGATACATGGTATCAGTGCAGAATATGATACATAGCTGTGATTCATTTTGTGATTTATGTTGTTCACAACAAAAGATTGAGGATGACAATATTTGAAACAGACTTTCCGCATGGATGTGAAAATTGTTCACTCTGAAGAACCAAAGAGCGGATTTCTGAAACTGTGGTTATCTGCTCTAAGATTTCTAAGCCTGCTCTGCAGTCGCGAAAATGATCAATCGATTACTAAAATTAATGTTTTCTTTTTAGTAACGATGCAGAGTTTTGTTCATGTTTTCTATCTCAGATCACCAACATTGCACGGACTGTCCTTTTCATCGCAGTTGTTTAACAATTCGCATACTCAGAAGTCAATTTGTTTTATGAACATCTCCAGTTCCATATAAACCATTGTTTGCATAATTCTTATATTACTCTTAAGCAACTTATTAGATTAGAAAATCTAGTCAGCAGAACATGAGCCGAGATATTATCAAAGTTTCAAAAGTTGTTTCGTTTTTTCAGAAGCCACTCTACCTCAACCCATTTTTGAGCCTTGGAAATTCTGTTCGCGTCGGGACTAATTTGAAAAATTCATGATATGTGAGTGAGAAATTAGTATTGCTATCCTGAATTCAAGCTCTGCTTTCTTTAATTTCTTTTTTCGAGTGATATTTTGTTATGAATTTGGTGCCAGAATATATCTTGACTTGATTATTATTGATCCCATGTCCAGTATATGGAAAAGGGACTATAAACTGATTGGACCGTTTTGTTACAAGTGTGATTATTATAATATATTATTATAATACAATATCTCAGTTGATAATTCTACATAAGTATAACTGTGATTGAAACTAAGTTTTCTTACCTCATTATTGATGTCATCCAGTGTGGAGAACACCCATTCACACGTTCTGTTAGATTATTGAAATGCTCTATTCTTGATAAAAAAGTTTTTTTGCTCCTCTTTGCTTCACTACTAAGGAGAATGGTCACAAGAAAATATCCTTGTCCTAGTTTAGCCTTTTACGATTTGAGATGGAATGCAGTCTTTCGGTGCGTTTCGGATTAGGCATGGATGAGTCCAGGCCCGATCCCTGGCTTGGGAGCCGATGAGCTTATTCCCCCTCTTTGGAAGACCCCCAGAGAGAGAGGAATGAAGCCCACCGGTTCACACCGCCAACTGACGTGATTCAGTTGTTTTGCGGCCCGGTTATTCTATTTTCGAAAGGTATTCAACTGAATTATCAGCTCGCAATCTTAATTGTTTCTGTCTTTTTTAGTATTTTTTTTGA
>CALQYR020007212.1:0-26103 GCA_943334845.2 Auanema sp. JU1783 | reverse complement strand
TCCTTATATTCCAGTTGCCGTTGACACTGCTAAACTCACAACATCTACTTGATTACTCATTTAGATAATGACATCGATCTATATACATAAATAAAAATATGTTGTATGATCATCCAATTGAGTTGAGGTATATGAAAATGATGAAAATGAATTTAAACAAGTTGAAACAAGAGGGGAAGCAAGGGAGGATGAAATCACTTTTTTACTTTCTAACATCTTCATTTAGGGAGATGGGATATGTATCAATTTCTCTCTCTCTTTCTCTCTCTCTCTTTCAGTTCTACGGAATGTCGAACACTGGTGGTCCAGTAACCTTCACGAAGCTTGCACTTTGTTTCCATGAAGGTTTTTCAGTTGTTTTATCTTCTCAAATGCAATGGGAATGTGATAGATCATAAGATAATAAAAATGATAAATAAACGAATCGAATGAGAAATGTTATATTGGAAAATCGGAAAATCATTGAAAAAATATAAAAAAAATGAAAAAAAAAAGTTAAAAGCCATCTGGATATGGCATCTCTCAGTCACCACAAATACAACAGGACAGTATAATAAACAGGATACATCACATCATCATGCATCTATAGAGATATGGTTGGGGCAGGAAATTGAAATTTTCTTTTTTCTCCATTTCAATAAATTAAAAAGTGAAAATGAAAGTCATTTTTTTGAATTCTTTGTGCTTTATTGTTTTTTGATTTCATCAATCATTAGAATTTCATTTTCATTTTTTTTTTTTATGAAAAAATACAATTTCCGTTACGAATGGGTTAGATGCGTCATAATACATCTTTCATATTGATGGCCGTTCGAGAAAACATTTATATATTTTGATTATTGTACGTGATTACACATATCTATCGGCGCCTGATTTTGAGAAAAAAAAAATTTTTTTTTTCTCGCCGTTTGTGAATAGAGCACGACAAGATGTGTGCGTGTGTGTGTATGGGTTAAGGGAGAAGATGATGATGATAATGTTTTTATTTAATTGTATCATTTAACCAGTTTTGTCTATTTCACTTTCTCTCATGTATATCAATGTATTGCTTCATCGCCCTCCTTTTCGTTTTCAGTCTTTATAGTAGGGGAAGAGAGGTGGTAGTGGGGGGGTGATGGCTAGAGAGGGGGTTTGATAGAATAACGGAAAAAACTAATGGACGCTGGTTATCATTCATGATTGACTGCTAAGGTTCTGTGAATATCAGTTGTAAACGGCCTTATCAGAATTTTGTCTATTATGTAATTGAACACCTTTTCATAAGTTTAAATTTTTTTTTCGTTCTCACACACTACACACACGCACACATGTACACACTTCACGTGTATACAAGTTTGAATATGCTATACTCAGCTGATTGTATGTAAGTCAATGTCTTCTTAATCTTCTTTTTAAGTTTTTGTATTGCGTCTTAGAATGCAACAGACTTGATGACCTATGACATTCCATCTTCTTTCCCGAACTTTAACTGAAAAGACAATTTAAAAAAAAAAACTTTTCGAACTCCTTGTGGAAGGATGAACAGCATGTTCGCTTGAAATCTTTTGTTGAATGTTTCTGTTCAAATCAAATCTATTGTTTGAATGTACTCGGAATGGAATTACAGATCCATACATCGTGTAACTGTTTGAAAACGAAAATGAGTGATGGTATGAAAACTCCTGCCAACAAATTCATTTCTGATAGATGTGATAGTGGCTTAACAGATAGTGTTACATCTGATTATTCTTCGCCGGAATCTCCAATACCAAAAGTTCGTTCAAATTTCTCTTTGTTTTCATTTTTTCCTCACATTTTTAAGAAACAATCACGTTTCGCTGTTACACGAGTTCAACACCATCACCCTCATGTGGATTCTCAAACTGTGGCAATTCATGATACTCCTCATAACCATCTCCAGGTATTTCATGTTATTGAATATATCCAGATAACATGTTTCCCAGAAAATTCCTCCAAAGAAAGGAAAATTCATTGTTACACCAGTACGAGACCCTCCATCTGCTTCCAAGAAAAGTTCTGTGAAGGTTAGCAATCACAAATCATTCATCTGAACTCTGTACATTCCCAGGTCCTCTATGTGACTGAACATTCTCCTACAAATCCAAACAGAGCTTTATTTCCAATGGCTTCACCAAAAGTCAGTGAACCTATGGCACAGTTGCATAATCGAATTGAACAAGCTATCGTAAGTAAACTTTTTTTGAAAACCATTTATAGCATTCATCTCATAGGAGCTTGTAAAAACACATTTGACTCTAGCAGTCCGTCAAGAATTTGATGTCATGAAGAAAACGATTGCCCGTCTTGAGTACAAAGTAAACATATGAAATGTATTAATGTGAATCTCAATATGGTTCCTAGGTTGCTAAACTGGAAAGTGAAAACGATTTACTCCGACGTCATTCAGGATTTCCGACTGATGTTCATCGTTCCAAATACTGAAATTGGATCTTCTTTAAGTTCACAGGTGTTTTCTCTAAGTTATATATTGCTATTCCGTTTATTCCATGACTTTAAAATTGAAAATCTTCTCCAATTAGTGAGAGATGAAGAGAGAGAGAGAGAGAGAGAGAGAGAGAGAGAGAGAGAGATATTGAAGTCTAATCGTTTTATACTCATTGTAAGTATATTCCTGTATATTTTGCTGCTGTAATTATTCATTCTTAATCAGTTTCTCAACTTCTTCAACAACCACCCACTCCGTCCACCCCTTCTTGCTCCCCCATTCCCCTTCCTTATACATTCTTATAATTTATATTCCATCAATAGTGAGCATGGCGATGACCAAACTTCAACTTTACAAACCATTTTCTGAGATTTTTATTTTCTTTATATGTTTTAATAAATATATATGAAAACCATGATTATTTCCATGAACTTTCTTTTGTTTTTCATTCATGCTATCTTCATTAAGCTTTTTCAAAATTTAATTTCATCGAGTTGTTTAAGCAGCAACACAGCAGGAGGAATGGATTCTTTAAATCTTCATGAATCAATCAAGAACTGCAATCTGAACAATAAGAGTTCGCATGCAATGAAGTTAGTCTTTTATATACATGTAATTATTATTTTTGTGTTTCTCTTCATAATAGACGTGAGCTTATTAAAGAAATTAACAGCCTCAGTCAAGAGCTCATATCGCTGGAGGAGGAGAAAGAAGTATTAGAAAGACATGTAATCTATCTCATAGCATATATTCATATTGTTCTCATCAATTTTTGCAGATTCAACGGATTACTGATACAAGTTCCGTGTTGATGCAAGTCATTACAACGAAAACATCTGAATTAGATCGTCTGCAGAAGATCATTGAGCTTTAAAGATGTATTTCAACCATCTGTCAACTAGCATGCATTGGTTACGGTTACACAAGTATTTATATCTCATTTTCATTTATCTAACCCTTTACCGATCTCAACACATATTATAATATTTATTTAATTATATTTATTTGGATAAAGACGTTTTACTACTATACATGATCTCATTGAACACTCACCCAAGCACTATCTCTCTCTCTCTCTCTCTCTCACTCACTTTCTCTCTCTCTGCTGAAGCTAATCATGTTGAGATTTTTCTCATATATCCACATATTCATATCATATACACAACATGGCACAATGAACTTAGTCACAAAAATCAACAACCAACCCAATTATAGGAAATTGCAGAATCATGATACGTGCAGTCTGGTTGTGTCTAATTCTATTCAACTTGTTTATATTTATAAGATCTCATAGTTATCTCATTTACCCTTTCGAATACAATTGATGAATCTATTAAAAGCATTAGTTGGGATTAGATAGCTGTTCCATTGAACAACTCAACTCATTCCCATGAAAGCCTCATATTCATATGATTTCATACTTCATTTCTCTCTCTCTCCTTTTTTTTCTCTCTTCTCACACTTTTTCCGAAAGCTAACTATCTCATTTGTCTCATTAGAGATGAAAAGAAAGTTGAGCTCGGTGGTATTACATGAATTCAGCATTGTACTCTTGCAGACATGCCATTGATGGCGTACGTTCGATTTCCTGAAGCCTTTCCAGCTGCAAAATTTATTTTTTTTCACTCAATTTCCTTCCGACAAGTAATAGTTAAATGCGTCAGTATGAGATTGTTCTTTCAGTGCTCTCTACCTGATTAATCACTGCCCTCACACCTATCTATGAGAATTCAAAAAGTATTATTTCACTTAACTCCGACCTCACAACATACTATCTCTCACTCTCTCTTAATGTCTTGGTTAAGTATCTCATTCCCATCATCATGATTCACACACTACGTTAGCCTTTACCAAATGAACTGTCTCAGATTCAAAGAAAACTGACTTCCAAGATGAAAAAAGTATTGAAAGAGAGAAAGAAGGAGATAGAGAGAGTGAAAGTTAGAGTGAGAGAATGGTTTATTCATCTCTCAATTAGATTATTCATTTTCTCTCATAACATATTTCTAAGAACATTGCATATGATTGAATGATTAATCATTACATACATTAGCTTTTCCACTTCTCAATTGTTATTATTTCATTTCTCTTCTATCAACATTCGAAGCACACCAGGTTAGACTATGCAGAGAGACGTTATTGCTTTTTAAATGCAACAAAACTACATTTACATTGATTGTTTAAGCTTCTACGATATGATTATGCAATGAGTATACTCTTTCTCTCTCTCTCTCTCTCTCTCTTTCTCTCTCTATAACCTCATCCTCAGTTCATCATTACCTTATACGGACAACAAGTTTATGCATTTCATTATGACGAATAATACACTTGTCTCACTACGTGCAAATGTATTATCTCATCTCATAATCAGTATAGCTCAAAGCATCTTAATAGATATCCTTTTGCATTTTCATCATCTCCTCACATGTAAAGTATTATCAGGCAACATGCCTACTCTCTGCTTACACCTCGTCCCTCCGCTTTCATCCTAACAATCAGATAATAATAATACTGATTGATAACTTATGCTATTATTAACGTTTCAATTAAAATATCTGATAAACAGCTTTTAAAGAGAGTGAGAGAGAGGTAATGATAGAGAGATAGAGAGAGTCAGAGATAGGTATCCAAAAGCTCAAAAAATCAATGAACCCTACTGTGTTGTTGTCATAGTTTCTCTTTTATCCTTTTACCTCTCTTAATCATTTGTTGTTTCGCATATTTCCCTTCCTTTCTCTCTCTCTCTCTCTCCCTCTATCTCTCTCCTTGTTATATATAAATCATTAATAAGCTAATATACTTATAAACCTATCTCTAATGCTTACCTATATTCAATCTAATTAACGTTGCTATGTCAAATAATCCGGGAGTGATACCTATTTTCAGACATCTGTCAGGTAACGAGCTACCATTCGGCTCTCCTCCTCCTCCTCCTCCTCCAACTCCTCCTCCCACTTCTCGTACTCCTATCTTCTGTTCCTTCCAACTCGCTTATTGCTGTTGCTAATACTTGTAGATCTGTTTCAATTCATAATATAGTTTATTATATAATATAATTAGCTTAATTTTTATAACATTTCATTGTGTGTGCTCGTCGTTCTTGCCATATCGCATCTACCACCGAGACATATACGCATCTACATGTGTAGATTATATATTAAACTTTCTTTTTTTATATTAAGACTCTATCGAGAATGGATAAATCATTCCGTGATCTTCAACTCGTCTTAGCCGAACTCGAATTGTCGGAAGCGAAGAAGAATGATACTCTGTTATTGGTTCTCTCAATAATTGTTTTTCATTTCATTTGATTTTAGGCAGGCGTTGAAGAACCGCATTGAGCAGCTTAAGAACGAAGTTCGTGACCTAAAACAGGAAAAGAAGAAACTCGAGCAACTTGTAAGTTAAAGATTCATTATAAGGATTAAAATGTTTGTAATTTGAGATTGAGGAAAGAAATCAAGCTGCGAACAATAAGGAAAACTGAGAAGACAGATTATATGGTACAAAGTGTATACGTCATAGACTACTCTTTGAATAAATCTATTTGTTGTTAGATTTACTTTGATTTATCATTTGTCTTGAACAATCTCAAATACTTCCTTCATTCACTTCACATCTTCACATTAAGCTTATTTCAGTTTCACTTCATAGGTTAACCAAAATGGATTTTGATCCTACAGCTTTCGTAGGAGCAATGCAATTATGGGCCAATCTTCAATATTTAGCTTCATTACAATCACGACCTGATCTCAAGTTTTTCAACCTTCAAATACATTTTTTATACTATTAAATACTTTTAGACATGAACTAGAGCATGACATTGATGAATTTCAGACCGAAATTGAATGTCTTGAACAAGAAAAGAAAGTTCTCAAGCAATTTGTGAGTTTCCCATTGCCTTTCCCATAACCTTTTAATTTTCAGCTCTTCAGACTTGAAGAACGTGTGTCTTCGCTGAGAAAGAAAGCTAATCAAAAGAAAGCACAATTGCGACGGCTTAATAAGCGTCTGGATAGAAACCCACCAGCTAACTGATTGATATTCGATTATGCCTTAATACTATGAACAGTTTCTCAATAAATTGATCTCCAACGAATATTATGTTATAAGATTGGCTTTATGCAATATCACTTATATCTACTGAAGTATTCGAAGCTGAACCCTGCTCTAATAGTGCAATATCTACAAGTTTTGGTCGAGGTGGAGGAACCGGATAAGTTGGACGTTGAGAGGTGACTTCATTTAAAATCCATAAAATGATTAGAAGTGCGTCAATGAAATAGCATGTAGTGGCTATTCTATTGACATAGAAGAAGTCAGGTGTCTGAAAATAACTGTAATTGTTATGATGTGCTGCATGATGAGAAACCTTTGTCTCTTCAAACACAATGGTATTGATGAAAAATAAAATTGTCAACAGTACTCGAACATACAGTTTTCGATTCAACCCGCACATCATAGATATCTGTAAGTAAGTTGAGAAGTACGGATGATATATATGCTGATGAATTGATAGCGAAAGGTGTTAGCTAGGTACAATTGATGAAGTTGAATGTAGTTTTTGTTTCCCAAAAATGATAATCAACAGGAAACTTAAAATAAAAGCTCATCAATTGTTGTAGCATTCCCCTTATAGTTACTCGTCCGAAGTTATTTCCTGTCCACTAAACGAGTATGGATGAACTCTTCCGTTCTTTTTACAAAACCATTTCCATCTATACTTACATCTATAGCATAACGTCACTGATACATTCAAGTTGTCGACCAACCATCTTCTTACAATAGAAATGACTAGAAATGAAGAGAAGAGATACGAGAACGAACAAAAAAAAAAGATTTGTGAGTAAAGTGAGATTAGATTAGTCAGCACAGTTCTGTACTCTCTAGTTGGACCTGCTTAAACGCTATTGATCTTCAATTGTTCTCTGGAACGATAATGCATTAGATACTGTATTCAAAGTATCAAAAACATTTTCTTTTTCAAATAAAAACATATGAGAAGAAAACGAATTGTAATCTCTTTCTACCTCATTCAATCTCTCTCTATCATTCTTTCTCTCTTCTCTCTTAACATACATACAAGAAGATGAAATATGAAACAAAAGCTTTATTTATTATTTTCTACCATATATGGTATTGCTTAGGATGTCTATTCGTCATATTATGACATGAAAGAAAAATATATATTCAATCGATGATTAAAAGCCTCCATGTCATTCAGAATAATTCGTCATCAACCATTTTTTTGTCCTAGAAACCACGAATCACAACGAACGTCGTTGCTTTTATGACATCTCTTATTCTTGGCACCCTTTTAAGACTTTTTTGCTTTTCCTTCTCTTTTTTTTTTGTCATCTTAATCATCTTGCTGAAAGGTTTTTTTTCGCTTGTTAAAGAGTCATAAACGTTGTTCATCTCCTCGTTTACAGATGCTACCAAACGTCGCCTTCTTTGGTGACGAACAATGTGGAAGAAGCTCTATTCTTAGAAGGCTCATACATAAAGAACAGAAGAGTAAGATTATAGATTGTATCTATGAGATACATGAATTCACTTGCCAACCAATGGTACACACATACAGTCATGGCATCACAACCGATATCTTTCTAGGCGTTCAACATAACAGACTTTAACTACAAGATTCATCCACTTCTGGCTAAACAAATGAGCTTTTCGAAAGTTCTTGTCTTCTTCTTCAGAAATAATGCTGTCAGCTTCTATGATGTGAGTACATCTCCATAGTCATATCACCAGACTGTTATAGATATTGAAAAGTTTGGATTTCTATGAGAACTGCTGCAAGAACGAGAATACAGTGTCTTTGCTGTTTGTGACGAACAAGGAATCACCACATGAGAAAGTAAGTTCTTTGTATTCATGAACATCTCTCTCTCTCTCTTAAGGTATGTGATTACATCAAGAACAAAGTTAGCGACATCCCAGCAGATCTAGTAGAAGTATGTCTACAAGACCTTCCCAGCATTCATAGATTCTTCGAACTTCTAGTTTCTCGTTTGGAAAGTAAATGTTGAGAAGTTGATTGATCATTTCTAAGCTCTTCTTCTTCCGCGTTTTTCATCCTTCTGTTTCATATATGTTGCTATGATGTGGCTATCTTCTATACTAATAACATCTTCGAAAAATATTTTTTTATTAGAAAATGAAAAGAAAAGAATGATGGTTGGTTGCCATAAGTGAAATTGTATTGGATGGATGAGTATTTCCATCAATATTAGAATATTAAAAGTAAAAAATAAAAATAAAACAAATACCGTGAGTAATCGGAAAAACCAAATGATTATTAAAGCTTTTGAAATGGATTTGGATTATAAGACCAGGCTAAGTATGAAATAGAATGAGATACATACAGTTATGAGATATATAAATAGATAATGCTTGTGAGGGTTTTACCATATCTACCTTCTGTGAGGGACTTTGATATCTGTGAAAGATATTCCTTCTACAAACATTGTGAGATCCATACGCATATTATTCTTTATTGTCCGTGTTTGCCACCTATAAGGTTAAATTCTGTCTGATGATCTTACATTCGTTTATAACTCACGGTGAGACTACGAAGAAGGGATATGCCTGTTTAGCACCCCTACCAATGGATATAGGACGATTCTCAGCTCCTTCCTTGTAATACGGATTCAATGAAACATCTATTTGAGTAATCATCGACTTTGATAGTTTTTCCGTCTAAAATGATTTTCTGAATATGAGATTCATCAGATGAAACAAACCTTTGCTACAGCATAACTGAATCGTAATCGGGGATAGTTCATGTTACAGTGCATTAGTAAAGAGAAAATAGTTTCAAAGCTTCTATAAAGCATTCAGTTGAACAGAATATTATCTCAAAAGACTCTCACCTATCACATATTATGCATTTATGTGGAACCATTGGTCGAAGCTTCGTGAAAGTGGAAGGGCTTGGATCACTATACAAGTTTTCAACATGACAATTCTAAATAGAAAATGAAAATGATTAACTGGGATGATAACTTACTCTAAATTCATATTTGACTACAGGATTGTAAATTTTCGTTCCAGGAGGTTCACTTGAATTGGCTCCAACAAAACGATAACTGCAATGACTTCCTTTGAATGCATCGTCTGCTATCATAACTCACAATAAAAATATTTCCGGAATATTAATAAACATATTCCGCATTCGATTCCTAATGTTTTTGGAAAGCAAAAAGCTTTTGCAATAAACTGAAACAAGCAATTATAGGAAAATGAATAGAAGAAAGATGTTTCTTACAGTTCTGAAGAAAACGGAAGTGATTAACATATCTTCCATTTTCAGTTGGATATTTTCCTAAGAAATTGTAGAGATCGAAGTATAAACGATCTTTGTGTGTTTTTTTATTATGAGATTTATCTTCATATTTCTCTTCTTCTTCTTCATCTTCTAATTCATCATTCCCTTCTTCTTCCTCTTCGTCAACAACTGATTCATCGTCGTCTTCTATTTCCATATTTACATCTTGCTTCACACTTTGACGAGATCTTGACCTTGTAGGAGTTGATTTCGCATCATCATCATCAGGTGTGCCACTCTCGTTGAAACGTGACGAACGTCGCAGTGATGAAAGAGGTGTTGTTTCTGTTCTCAACCTCTTTGAGACTGGAGTATCTGAAGGTGTGTTAGATGCACCTCTTTTATTTGACAATTCCGAACTTCTAACTGATTTGGCTGCTTTCGATTTGTTAGAGCCTTTTGTCTGTTTTGATGAAGCTTTCGTTTTGGTCTTTGACCGTTTCGTCACTCCTGAACCTTTTGCCAGTTTCATAGACTTCGAGTTCTTTGTCGATTGATTGTTGTTTGAATTTCTAAAACCTTTTTTCGGGTTTTTCGAATTCTTTGAACTACTATTCCGGGTTCCTGCGTCAATTCCACTGTTTCTGCTTGTCGATCGTTTTCCTTTTGACTTTGCTGATCCCTGTTTCGGGTAAGCTTTGGTTTTGGATGGTGTATCATATTGATAGGCAGTAGCATACTCTTCTTCGTCAGATGATTCATTTTCCATCCTTTTTGATAAGTTTAGAAGATTTGCGATATGGGTAAGAGTATCATCGCCCTCTGGATCTTTCGCAAGCTCGAATTTACGAAATCGTTCTTCGTTTGTGATGAAATCTGAATCGAATGCAATTCTACATTTTCCACTTATAATTCCTTCAGCAAAGCCACATTCGCAAACTTTTCCACAGTTTTTGGTGCATTTCCGGACACGAATATTAGGATGTAGAGGTTTGCTATAAAAATGAATGAATGTTAATGAAAAGGGAAAAAAAAGGAAATTACGTTGGCACGAGAAGAGATAAAGCATCAGTTCTGAATCGAGCAATCTTTCCTATTATGGCAGGATTTTCAAAAGACATCTGAATTATTGTTATCAATATGATTTTTTGAATTGAAATCTTACTAAATCTCGACTATATATGTCATATTGACGTTCTTCATATATGAAACCAGGACGCAGATTCTTTACATGTCTGAATATGAAATGTAATTAATCTCTTATTCATATATCCGACTTACACTACATTCATTGCGAAATCTGAATAATCATATTGCAACGGTGAGCCATTCGTCCAGATGGTTCGACTTGCAAAATATTCTCCCTGAAAAATCTTTTTGAGAGAATATTCTATTGAAATTTTGTTACTCGAAAGAATCCAGGCATTTCCATTTCTTGCAATGATGGCACTTCCAATATTGGTTCAGACAACTCTTGTACAAGAGCAGTTCGGACTTTAATCAATAATTTTGCTTCTCTCGTTGAAATTCTCATTTTCTTTGGCGATGGCAAATCTATTTGATATGCTGTTTTGATTGGAAATACTCCTCGAAATTCGCCATTCTTTATTTCTTCCTGAAAGATGTTATAGATGAAAGAGTTGAAGAGAGATATCATACCGTCACTTGTCTACCATCATGAAAGATGTAATTCATATAGAATTTAAAATGACAATAACATCGTTTAGGGCTTCTTTGAAATGAAAAATCTCTTAATAATAATTGTCAGTGTGTATGTGTGTGTTGTTGCTATCATTGCTTACGAGATGGATACGTAATCCGAATATTGATCTCGAGTTATCTCAGCATTCTGTCCAACAATATATCCATCTTTGACAATAATTTCTTTATGTGGAGCCTAGAGATGTATTGAGATAGACAGTTATCATGTAGATGTTCATACCATGTTAAGATGTTTGAAAGCTCTTTCAACTCCTGAATAGTATGCATCCATATCACAAAAATCTCTCAAAATTCTTTTTTCCTCCACCTCATCCTCATCATTTTTCTGAAAAACAAATAACCAACAAGTTATTTGATGATAAATTCTATTCATTAAACCATTTTCTTAACAACTCGTCTACTTGATAGACTTCGGATATGCAAATCAAGTTGATTCCGCTTAGCATTATCATTCCTTCTATCTCGTATCTTATTTGGATTGAATTTGAAAACTAATGGTGGATCATCTATACCAAGAGCCTTATTAACTGTTATCTTAAATATATACTATATCATCTCATCTATTAACTATATAATACCTTATTTGTATTATTTTGATAAATGAGATTTCGATTCAAAAATGGTTTTGGTGAATTTTCTCCATCTCTTCTACGTAATACCATAAATTTGTATAATCGACATGCAGCTGAATATTCATTTTCAATATAAATCTCATAAATGAATCAGAAGCCTATACCTATGACTTTCTCCCTATAATCAGCATTCGAATATTCATTTTGTTCTAACTTAATCTATAATATAACATATTTAAATGATTATATTTCATATTCTAAACTAACCGGTGGATCTAATACTATATACTTATCATTCTTCTTCAACCTCATCGTTCTTAACTATAATAATATGTATAAGGAGATAAGAAGGGGGGGGGGAGAAGAAGAAAATGGGAAAAGAAGATAGAGAGAGAGATAGAGAGAAGGAGGAAGAATATGTATGTTACGGTGTATAGCATAGCTAACTAATTATTATAGATTTCAATATTCTATATACTTCAACGTCATTAATTATAATTATATATTATATTTACATATATGAAGGTGTAGAATAGAGGATTGAAAGAGAAAAGAAAAGAAATGAGGGAGAGAGAGTGAAGTCGGAGTATTGCATAGTTAACTAATCATTAGGAATGTGATAATTCAATATATCTATATCCATATATATATATATTTATATGTATATTGAATAATCAGTATAGTTAATATGAATGTCAAAATGAGACACGTATCACAAAGAGCTACATAATTTCTAACTATTCTTGAATGACACATTGCTATTAGCATCTAGTTGTTCGTTCTGACGCCGTTTTTTAGGTTGTTGTTCATATGAGCATACAATCAATCAATATATAGTTACACATAGTTATATATGTATATAATATATATATTATTATTATATTATTATACATCTTTATACAGTTTATCTGTTTATTTATTATATTATCTTTCATCTTGTAGAGACGCAAATTTTCGTCAAATTTGTACAAAAGTATCTCATTGAGATAACAGTCTCAAAGTTTTAATGATAAAACCAAATTTATTGAAAGAGAAAGATAAGATACGTATTGTCTCTTAAGAGAACAAGATAACTATGATAGAGAGGGAGAGAGAGAGAGAGCTAGAGAGAGAGACAAAGAGAGAGAGAGATAGAGAGAGAGAAAGAGATTTGAAGACAAGTGTAGAGAAAACAAAAACGAAAAGTCGTATTGGGAATAGAAAGCGTCGGCTATTTGAGAGAAAACGTGTTGCATACAAGACACAACACGAAACAAAGAGAGTGACGTTGCAATATGTGAGATAGTATGTATATATGAGATACAACGCTCCGTTAGAGATAGATTTTGAGCGTCTTTGAGACTAAGGTTTGGCTGAGATCGATAAAAATCGAAAATGCGGAGAAGAGACGTTAATACAAAATTGAAAAATTTATGAGAGAAAAAGAGAAGAGAAAGATATGATGAGGATAAAGAGAGATAAAGAGGAAGAGAGAGAGAGAGAGACAGAGGGATAAGAGAAGAGAATGGTTTTGATCACAATCGACTGTGTGCCACACACATCCACACATACTCATACATATCCTCCACACATACACACAGTCCAGACACACACAATAGCGGAACAGATTTGAGATAACGAAGGGATATGTAAAAGAAATGATGAAAATCAGACAAAAGAAAGGACTGTAGATAGAGTGAAGGCTGCAAATCTAATTTCAAAAAAAAAAAATTTTTTTTTCCAAAAAAAAAAAAATATTTGTAAACTTGATGTTTTTATAATTTTATGTGAAATTTGCTTTATTCATGCTATTTCCGTCAACAAATTATAAAATGCTATTGTTATTCAATTAACTATAAGACTCATGACTTATTATATATACTAATTAGCATAACTAGTGTTTCTTTTCTCTCTCTCTAAATACAATGCTATCTAACTTATTTTTCCTTTTATTAGCTATTTGGATTTTCGTAATGACCTACTACTATCTTGCTTTCCTTCCCAGACCCCCAGACAACGTCCACTCTCCCCCTCCCCTCTTAACCAACCATCACTCTTCAGTTTCTCTCTCTCTCTCTTTGTTTCTCTGACAAGTCTCTTCATCTATCTGTCAGTCTAAATTTTAGGTCAAATTGAGGCTGAATGCGCGCGGGACTTTTTGCGCCCATCATCTGAGAGATAAGACGATGACATTTTGTTAACGGGTGGTCTCTCTCTCGATGAGTGGCAAGGATTATATTTTATTGTTCACTCGCATCATTCGAAACATGTGCATGCATGGAGCGAGTGACACCTGCTTCTTCTCCTCTTCCAATATCTAGGTTGATGATGGCTCATCTCATAATTATATGTATTTTTAATTCTTATTCCACTTCTTCTCATATTTAGAAAATATAAAAGAGCTCATCTCCATCTGCTCATGTCATCTGTTTTAGCAAAAAGTGCAAGCCATCTGTCCATTTTTATATTTTTTTCTCTTTTTTTGTCTCGGACACAAAAACATTTTGATTATATGGTGCTTAGAGTGTAGTGAACATCTTTCATCCTCATGAGATGAAGCTCTTTGTTGATTTCTTGCTATCTGTCTGTAAATGTGTGCAATGTGGCTGAAAGTGTGAGTGAATGTCTATATGTGTCTATGATATTCCTATTCATGACAGATACTATTCCGAAAACAAAGACATTCTGATTGTGTGAGAGAAATTTATGAAAAAAAAAAGAAAACGAAAAGCCATTATGAACAATGCTTTGAACGTCAGAAAAAAAAAATCTTTGAAATGTGTGAAAAGTGTCCATGTTGTTCAGAGAGAAACTAGAGCTGTCTCTCTTACTTTAGGTTTCATATCTCTCATATTCACTTTCTCTCTTCATCTATCTTTCTATTTTCAATCAAATATAATGAAATATTAATTTTTCTTTATGAATTCTGATATTCTAAAGAAATAGAGAGAGAGAGAGTGAACGTCATTTAGATGGAGAAGGAGAAGGAGAGAGAAAGAGAGTGAAAATTGAAAGCTTTTCATGAAATCTCCCATGTTCTTATGCCAGCTAATCTCATTTCGAAAATAGAAAATGAGAATGAAAAGCTTCTCACAATCTTTAGTCGGCTTTCTTTAAGAGAATAGAGTATGTGACACATGCACATATACACACCATCATACAGCAATGTACTATGAAGAGATCGAGAATGCAAAAGAGAGAGAGAGAGAGAGAGAGAGAGAGAGTATGTGTAGACGTGAGAATATTTATTATTTATTGAGAGAAAATGTGTTACAAGACAGGTATATATAAAGCTGATTGTAATAATGAATTGTTTATAAGCCTTGCGATAATTCATTTGTAGAGCTTCAATTGATCTATCATTTCTTCTTTACTTATCTTTTCCTGAGTTTCCTGAAGTAAGCTATAGATAGCTTGCAATTGTTGTTGAATGACATCTTCTTCTTTAGCCTCCTCCTTTTCCTCACATTCATCTTCATTCGCACATTCCTCCATCGTCATTTCCATCATTTCATTATCCATTGTCATCAAGTCATTTTCATTGCATTCCTATAATGATGATGATGACGATCAGACAACTTTCTCTCTCTCTCTCTCAATCTCTCTCACTCTCTCAATTACCTTTGTATTCTTCTTATCATCACCTTCTTCATTTTCTGAAACAAAAAAAAATCATAAATGATTACGATATATGAATAGAACAGTAATCTCTCTTACTCTTATCGTTTGTCTTCTTTTGATAGAAGTAGGCGAAACCAAAGATGAACACAACTGTCTGTAACAAATATACGATATGAGTATCTCTTTTAACTTATGTTGATATCTTACTATAGCTGTACCCAATAGTACAGTGATCCATACGTTATTAAGAGCGTTCATGGTTATATCGAAGGTCATTTCAAATGTCTGTGACAGACAGAGAATGAGAGATAGAGAGAGAGAGATAGATAGATAGAGAGAGAAAGTTTCTAAAATACTTCTGATAACAATCATTTGATGAACAAAAAAAAAAAAGAAAGAAAGAAAAGATAGAATTAAAAATAAAACTGGAGAAGAAGTCGAAATGAAAATGATAATGTATGAAATATGAACAACAGTATGGATTTTATCATTCGCACAAGGATTTCATCAATGTGCTCTGGCAAATCCGGCAAAGCATTGATGTTGTGACAAGTGACTCTAATTCTCTCTCTACATATATCTTTCTCTCTCTATATATATCCACCTCTCTCTCTATCTATCACTCTCTCTCTCTCTCTCTTCTTCTCATTTTTTTTTCTTGTTTTCATTCACATTTATGTTATTTAAAATATCTTTACATATGAAGAAGTATTAAAAACGTATAACAGTGGTAGGATAGAAATAGAATGTTTTGGACGTTAAATGTAACACCACTAACGAATATGTGAATATAAAATATGAACTGAAAGGGAGCAGAATCCATTACTAGAGAGGAAGAAACCATTAAACGAGGAAATATGTAATTATTTGGCTTCTATGGCTACATCTGCTAGAACGTTCTGTTCAATTTTTTGCCATTGCCCCTAGCAAAATGTTTAAGTGTTCCATTTTATTTTCAGAAGATTTTAGAGAGATTTAGGAGAAAGAGAGAGAGAGAGAGTGTGTGCGTGTGAGAGAATAATGTAGAGAAAGTAGACATGAGATTTAGAGAAAGTCTCTCTTACGCTTTCTTTTAAGACGCTATCCTTCTCTCTCTCTCTACCTCTCTCTTCCTCTCTCTTTATATCCTTCTATTTATCTCTCTTTTCGTCTGCTCATTTAATTTGATGTGCGGCATCATATGAGAAACGTAGCTCCTTTCTCAAATAGTTTGTCAATAGTTCAAATTTTCAAAAAAGGAAATGATGCCAAGAATAAGATGTCTTCTCTATGATGATGAACGATTATGTTCATTTTGATATTTCAATGACAGTTGGTTAGCTATTTTTTGAAATTCAAAGAGCATGCGGCGGAAAGGTCAATTAGTCAGATGGTGGCAGCACATGTTACACCGACAGCTCTGCGGTAGGTCATCGTTATTGCTAATCCGCCAAGGAGGAAGGGCCAACGACTTATCTTAAAAGCTTTTTTGTCCTTCACTCTCTTTCTATCTCATTCGTCTTCACTCAGCAGATTCTATCTTTTGCTCTCAAACTCTATTTTGTCTACATTCTATGTTCGTTTTTCGCATTAATGCTACCTAAGTGTATGTCTAGCAAAGAAGTACTTCCAGAAATCGGCTTAGGTGATTTGTAATAACGAGATGCCTCGAAACATACTTAGTGATGCATATAGGCAATATATTAAGAATTCAGTGAGTTTTTCATCAGAATATTTTAATATTTTATGCTAAATCACTAATTATATGCTAATAATATTCCTTTTCAGCTCATAACTCAAGCAAAGGAAGGACCACACAACATGGGTAACATAGCATAGCCGGAAGTATAGTTTAAAGAAACAATATAATATTATAGAATGGTTACAATTCTATAAAGATTTGTGTGATAAACAAGCTGAAGGAACTCGACCATCTCTATTCCTTCAGAGAAGCTTAACATACATTGATGCTGATGAAATTGTATTATACTGACAGTTGAATTAGATGACAGCCGTTTGTTTCAGCAAATTCCAAACTTTGTGACGGGCAAAGTAAAGCCGCCACTTGCTTTTCCCAGAAAAGATAACCCCCCCAGGAGAAAAATAAAAAATATTGTCAGTGATTTACGAACTAGAGTGGGAAAAGCTGTTTCCGCTAATGCTGTGAGAAAGACGTTATTTGAACTTTAAAATGAGAATGATGAATATTTAAGACAGCCAAGTTCGATATGCGGCTTAAGCGCCGACTGGAAGTAGTAGTGCCCTATTCACAGGATGGCGAAATTCCCGAGAGATTTAGGGTATCAAGAAGGTCTTAAGGTTTTTATTTTTTCTTCAATTTTTTCAGAAAAGACATAGACCAGTCGTTGTTGAGGATGATGATGATGATGATGATGAGAGGCCAATCGTTGCTAAACGCATTCGTTGTGATCTTCTTCATCATGCTGCAAATTCTGCAGGAAATGAGCTGATGATGGAAGATGAGATCAGAGATAAAGTGCCACCATTAGGACAGAACCCAGTGCCGTTCATTCATCCTTACGACATTCTGCGGAATTTAGGAGAAGTTCGTATACCTTTCCCATCATACAAATACATGGGCGGATACAGTAGAGAAACACATTTCGATAAAGCATCGCAATGTATGTTTATAAATAGTAAAACACTGAGTCTAACACACAACTTCATTAAGTTTTCGTACCAAACTTCTTCAATATGAGGAAGTCCAATGAGATGTTGTTGAGTATGTTCCCTCTCAGTTGTCCAAGCGTAGTCAAGTTAGTTAGAAAAGCAATTATTCATCATAGAACATTGAATAATTGATAACTTTATAGTTATACGATTGCTGGTGTTAAACGTAAGGGCCCACCCGGAACTTATGTTAATCCAAAGACCTTTGAAGAAGTTGTTGTAAGCATAGTTCCTAATTAATTGGTGACAGATGTTCTCTTCTAGGGAAAGAAAGCTAACAAACGTAGTTATGAAACGTCTTCTTTGATCAGACGCTTTTTCACTTTCAAACGCAAAGTAGATGCAGACAGATGCATTCTGTGCAATAGGTTCGTATGAAAACCACTTCCGGTTATGATAAGAAATTTTTCTTCAGAAAGTTCAATAAGCTCTACTACCTTCTCATTCATTACAACACTTGCTACCCTAGACTTGACTTCCTTGTTCGTGTACCAAAGGTAAGAAACGAGTGTTCGGAGTTTGTGAATTGATTTCTTCAGCATGAGAAAGAGTTGAAAGAAGGTTTCCAAATCGTAATTTCTGAGAACGAGCACTACAACACTGAACATTATGAGAATTTGCCACTACTACCTGGTGAAGCAGCCAATCGATTTGATCCGCATTTCTTCATGAATCCGTAAGTTCAAAATGAGTTTACCTAAACCGGAATAATGCTCTAGATGGGATGGTAGAATGATGAGAGATCATGTATACCTTGATCTTACCACATTCATAGCTGGTTACATTGACACGGAACAATTTTTCGTTGCAACCAAGCATCCTCTTCGATTCTGTGATTATTACTATCATAGGGTTAGTATATGGTTTTCATTAACTAGTTAGTATGTGAGTTATTCCAGAAGCTAATTGAGTATGAGGTAATGGATCATCAAACTGCGGTTCTGCAAATGCTCTGGGTTGAGTTCATCTATCTGTTGAGCATTGAAACATGCAGACATTTGAAACCTTATGTTCTATACGTAAGTTATCTATAACAAAACAGAAGAAACATATCATTTTAAGCGTTTATTCATTCATATGTACCATGAGCAACTTCATGATTTGAGATTATTGCCAGCTATGGGCAATCATATTCAATATTATACGAAAAAGAAGTTGATCTCTTTCAAACTCGGTCGAGATATAGTAGAAAGGTGCTTTGAGTTAAGCAATAGAAACATAAATGTTTTTAATATTTTGCAGATTGAACGGTCGTAAGAAAGTAGAACCAACGGAAGAGTTTGATGTTCTCTTCAAGAAGATGTTACAGTACATAGATGATTCGAGAGAACGTCATATTAAATGTAAGAATTGTAAATATAAAGAGAAACTTATTGGAATTTAAGGCTTGCAAGCATACAACTACAAAAAATTCTTGGCTAACCCAATTGAGCCGAATATGCTTGAGATAGAACAATTGACTGAAACAGTAAGATTCTATCCAAACAACAAAATAGATCAATTGATTGATATTCAGGTTCTATCATTCCCATTTGATTTGCTGGAAGATACGAAATACAAAATTTCGCCGAAAGTCTACAGTCTGGCTCGGAAGGCACTGAATTCTAATAGAAACAATCATACTAACTCTAATACTTTTCAGCTGAATCAAAGAATGACTTATGGAATGTTCTATGAAATGTTGCAGCAAAGACGTCATTAATCCATTTTTGCTTGCTTTTCTTAAAATACTTATGATATACGCACTATGCTTAATCAATCAGCTTCGGCTTAACTTTACACAGTAGTTAATCAGTTTTGTAATTTGTATGCTTAATCAGTTGGTAGTAATAAAAAAATTTATTTAATAATCACCCGTTATGTGAACAATCAATTATCAACCTATACATGAATATCAACAATCAACGAATAAACTCTACAACAAGCTCATTCAGAGCTGTATCTGCTTTCGCAGATATCTCCTTGTAGCAGACATTTTTAAAAAGTCTGCTCAAGAGACTGCTTACAGCTGCTCCGTCCAGCTGAAACAAAGATCAATATTAGATGACAAATAACTGAATCAAATTAATACCTTAGATTCCATGTCGGATTTATTTCCGACGATGATGAAAGGAATCTTCGCAAATTCCTTTGAAGTGTTGACTTCCTTTATCATAGTCAACGTCTGAAATATTTGTTTAAATTATAAGAAGATGCGAATAGTCAAACCTCCTCTAGACTGTCTAGACTGCATAGATCGAATACATAAACTATTCCATTGCAGCTTGACAGACTTGCATTTCTCTGACTCGTCAGATAGAAATTCTGTTCTGTCAAGAGAACGGAGACGATTTTTTTCTACAATAAAAAACATATCACAATCATTCAAAAACAAAAATAGACTTACCCTGTATCTAGCCAGGTGGTAACACGTCCTCTTACGTGTGGTCGACTGCTTATCAAGAAAGTTATTCTTGATAATGTTGTCCACAATTGAGGACTTTCCACTCTGGCTAGCTCCAAGAACGACTAATCGAACTATAGCCATTTTTGAATGATATCGATTATCTGGAGAGAAGGAAAATGAAAAAGACGCTGGCTGTCAACTACGGTAAAGAGAGTGAGTTGAGTAAAACGAGGTCATAATCAATATATATCTCAAATATCACATGTGCTCAAACTACAAGACAAAAGAATTGAATTGAGCAAGGTCAAATTGGTCATTGAAGAATGAATTCAAGTTATGATAGATGATGTGTTTATATCAAGTTAACCATAACTTCAATTGACAGAGAAAAGTTATGTTATAATCTGGACCAAGCGTATGATGTGAGTTAACTCAAGCCCTGCCAGGTAATGGATGAATAGAAAATCAAATGGCTGATTATCAGATGAATGTCTGACAACAACTTGTTCTGCATATTTATCAGACATGAGCCCGCCCGACTTTGTATGTCGTATCTCTGATTATCATGTTCTATAGAATTTCATGAATGAATGTATTATAAACTCTTTGTGTGGTATTCAGAAGCAATTCATATCACTTTCCGGCTTCAATGTCATTCACACATATGCAGGTAAGATCCGTTATGTTCATAAACTAGGTATAGAAGTTTATTTGTATCTGCATAGATTATACATTTCCGTTGATATTCAAATTCAAAGCTGAATTCATAGATCTCATTTTCAAATTTCAATATATATCATTTCAGTACAATTCAGTCTACGTTCGTAAGTTCAAACTTATTATTTTCTCCGTCAGAACTTTAAGTCGAATATAGAAAACGTGAAAGATTGATTAACGGAACGAGACGTACAACTTAACTTGGTCAGTTCTCATACTCTATTCTTTTCATATTATATTTCGAAGCGAAAATCAGCTCAAACGAATTAGTCTTACAGACTAAACCTATACACGCTATGTTCATTTGATAGAGTCGTGAACTATAATCTGAGCACGCCGGGTCTAAACATACAAAAGGAAATCGGAAGGCGGATAAGGTCTTCCCTCCTCCTCTTTCGGTAAAGGCGTTAGGTCAGAGAAACATTCAAACATGTTCATCACAAAGGTGGTGAATTTCATTTGTCTTCTTCGTTCCCTTCTCTTCCTCTCCCTTCTTCCTTTCTCCAAATACATGTTCGACAACCACGTTCATTTCAGAATGAATCTCTACATATTATTAGCCATTCTTCCTCTTGTATCAACGCAATCGTTCTCAAAATCACATCTCGGCTTTCCTGAAGCTTGGGATGGTGACAAATACAAAGAATTGTATTGTCCCAGTAAGAATATTCCAAAGTTTTTAGGTATTTTTTTCTATTTCCAAACAGCTGGCAACTATACATTCTCTCTTTAAGATGGATACTTCCTTTGTCAATTGTCAGCTTCTTATGGTGATATCAATGCTGAGCCAGGACATAGGTTGAATCATATGATTGACGCTATTGGTGCTGTTGGATCTTTCCATATCAGCAAAGGAGAAGTCATATTCTCTTCTCAATACTATCCTTCGTTACCTTATAAAATCTGGGAATTTTATGATCGTAACATGTCTTTGGCTTCAGTCCCATGGGCTGGCTGGTCAGACTACAACTTAACCGCCATGACACGTTGGGAGCAGGTATGCATTGTTTGTTTAACTATTTGTTATTTTTTGTCGCCGAAGGTGCCAGGCAATCCTAACTCCGCACGCTTCCACCCCAATCTTGATTTCTGGAAAGTAGGAAAGAGAATTGTAGCCGGAACTGAAGCTCCTCATTGGGTTGGATATGAATTTGATGTATGTTGATATTGAAAGAAAGAAAAATCTCATTCCTCTCTCTACAGGTCAAATCACTAAGCAACTTCCACTTGTTTAACTTCACTGAAGATAACAATGTATTCGGAAACAAAAAATCTCCAATGATTCCTATTTCCATGGCTATTCATGAGCGCAACGATCCTGATGGAACTATTTGGGGTTCATTTTCAGCAATGAACTTTGAGGAACAGCGCTTCTACCAGGTGAGAAGAAACTTCAACAGAAGATAGAGTATAATAGATACATTCTAAACTTTTGTGAACGAAGGTGAATGTAATCTTTCTTATGTCAATAGCAATACACCTTTCTATTTACTTACTACAAATGACCATTAATGTACTTTCCATTAATGGATTTCTACAAGTTGCGAAAAAAAAGAAAAGTAAATCATTTTCAATTCTTTCAGGGAATATTCACATTAGACGTAAATGGAGTACGAAAGGTTGTTGGTATGTACGATTATGGAGTATGGGACTCAAATTCATGTGGAAGCAATGATGAATACATTGGTATGTTCAAGTTAGATTATCAATCCTCATATCTCCTGAGATAATAATTTTTTTTTCTTATTTTAAAAATGCAAACCGTGATCATATTGTTTTCATTATATTTACTTAGTTACGTACGCTAACTTTACGATGCATTGTCATTCGTGAAGATTATCCTTAGAGTTTAAAAGTGACCAATTTTTGTTTGCACATGATTTCATTCATACTTTACTTAAGCTCTTAGGGCTACAATAATATCTTAGCAAAACAACAATGGTCACAATGTTGACTATCTAACACTGTTGAAAGCTACTTTTCAAGTATAGCGAGAGAAACTTATTATATCTTCATATAGGTGACAAGACATTACTACCTGGATACATTCATTCAATTACATCAACAGAGAATTATGTTATCATTCCAATTACATCATTACTCATCAATCCTTGTAAATTCAAGGTAATACATATATACATGATATATATATATAAACAATAATTAATTTGTTTAAGGAACCACCAATGACAAACATCAGATCTGCTATTCAGAAAGGAGGTCTTTGGGGAATGGATTTCCATGATATGGTCCCAATTAGGTAATCTATCAGTTAAGATATTGATAATTGAAATGAAAATTATTAGATTCCTTATCTTCAACAAGAAAACCAAACAGTTTTCTACTCAAAAGCCACTTGAAGTCTTCCCATCCATGTTTGTTACTCATCAATTGAATGCATTCGAAAAGCCAGATGGAAACATCGTTGCTGATATGGTAAGTATATCTGATGAGATATTATGTGTCCAGATATCTATAAGAATATCTTATTCATTTTAATTTTAGGTTGTCTATGACTCTCCAGATCCATACATGAAGTACTTCTACACAGACTTCTTAACCAAGAACTTGTATCCAGCTACTGCTCGTATTCTCCGTTTCACATTAGATGCTTCTCAACACCGTGTTATGTACAACTATCTGACTCCTCAAGTAAGAATATTGAAAAATGACAGAATCTGATGAATTTGTGATAGGAAACAGTTGCTGGAGATTTCCCACAAATTAACAAACAATATGAACAGAAACCATATCAATGGGTTTATATGGTCGAACATCCATTTGCCTCAGACAACAAGATCATGAAGGTATTATCAAAAGTCAATAACTTTATAATGTTATTGCTTTAAAGATCAATATTGATGATACTACTGGTGCTCGTAACAAGGAATTCAAAACTGATGCTTCATTCATTCTTCATGAACCTTGGTTTGTGCCAAATCCATCAAGCCGTAGTGAAGATGATGGTGTTTTACTCATCCGTGCTTTGGATACGAATGAAAACAAGGGAGTTTTGTTAGTTGTATCAGCTGACACTATGCAAGAGATTGGAAGAGCTTACGTTCCCATCAGTATTCCATTCGGATTCC
Organism: Auanema sp. JU1783; assembly: GCA_943334845.2. Lineage (NCBI taxonomy): Eukaryota > Metazoa > Nematoda > Chromadorea > Rhabditida > Rhabditidae > Auanema > Auanema sp. JU1783. Next base: position 1,628 of record CALQYR020007212.1, on the reverse strand, counting down.
ATAACAGGTAAGATTGGTAACCTCTTACAGAAACTATGTTTTGTCTTCAGATATTTCTCAAAGAGTGATTTGGGACTTGCTCCAGGTGTCCAAGGCAACTTGTTTAGCAGTCAACCCCGTAATGCTGAAATGAAGAAGGTTGATTAGGAATAGAAATGATATTTTGATGTATGCTTTACAGTTCCAAAGACCATACGCTTCAACACCAAAGTTCGCAAACACTCAAACAACAACTTTGGGCAGATACAACATTATCACAACAAGAAGCACACCAGCAAGCTCGACTACAACAGTGCAAAATGTGCCTATCACAACAACAACAACATCTACCCCATCGACCACGACAACAACTGAAGCGAAAATCGAAACAGTAACAACCCAGAAGCCACTGCCCACCACCACAACTCCAACAACTACAAGAAAGCCAATAGCTGGTGAGTATTTTATATGTGTATAAAGCATATTCATATCATTATTTAGTTCCTACTCAGCAAAATCCTAAAGTTCCACGATGGTGGCCACTCATGTCTTCCACAACTTCTCAACCATGGTGGATGAAAGCTCAAATGACCCAAACTTCTACTTTACCATCACTGTTCAAACAGACTAATCAGAACGTGAGAAGAGAATTTAACAGCGAGTATCTAAATATACTTTTCAGCCACTTCAAAACAAACAAGGTAACTCTATTGAAGGAGTCAATACAATCGACAATGTAGAATCAACTTCATTAGAATTAATTTATGATCAAACATTGAGCACATTGTGTTCATGGTTACCAAAGGTTATCACTAGTATCTCAAATGATATTTGTTTACAACAAGGAAAGAAAGCTGTTAAGTAAGCTGATTATAAACACAAGACAGCTCACAATAATATTTCTTTGTAGATGGATGGGTCCTATTGCTTCATCATATTCATCCTCTCTTCAACCTACGCAACAAACTAAAGAGAAGATCAACAACCTTCCAGGAATTCCAGCAGTCAAACCAAAGATGCATCCTGTACAAAACTAATTTTACTTTGGTGGAACTGAAACTTTAAGTATTCAATCTCCATGAGGTGCTTAAATTCGCCTCTGATTATATAATGATTTCAATTGGGTTTTTTTTTGTTTTTTTTTTTATGAAAGATGATAATAAAACGTTTTGCTCAACACTTATTTGACTAAGAATGATCGAAGATGTAACCCAAACAAGTTGTGAAGGAAGCTTTGCACCAGCTGATTGAAAAACAGTTTGGAATGATAAAACAAAACAATTTTTTTGGTGAAGGATTACCGTTAGAGAGAAGATGATAGAGAAGAGAAATGAAGATGCTTCACAGCACTATCCTATTAAGGAAGTATGTGTATGATAAACCAATAAGAGATAGAGAGAGAGATTCATAGATGTACTGTTCATGAAGTAATGAGAGATATCTGTCAGTAACATTGATGAGAATTGATTTTCCTGAAGAGATTAGAGTTATGTGATTGTGATTGAACATTACATTTCAACAATACATTGTAAGTTTCAACATTCTCTTATTTGCTCAATAATAACTTAATTACACTGATTGTTTGATTAAACGTTATCAATATAGAATTATCATTTGAATGTCAATTGATTAACAGTTGACTATTCCAT
>CALQYR020007211.1:1323371-1401324 GCA_943334845.2 Auanema sp. JU1783 | reverse complement strand
AAAAAAAATTGCCTTCTTTCCCCCCCCCCTCCCCCCCCCCCCCCCTTCAGAAGAAAGTTACTTCAAATAATCATACTTTCTTTCAAGCTTTTTGCTCATTCTTCTAAAGTCTTCAGCATTTGAACGCCAAAAAAGGCTGAAGACTGACATTTTCTTAAAACTGTGAAAAAGTCGAAAAAGAAGAATTTTATTTGCAACCTCCCGCTGACTCTCCATCTCAAAAGCTCAATAGGAGCCTAGTGAAAATTGCTTTCGAAATTATTATTTGTTCGAAATATTTTTGAGGAATAAGTAGGTATAGTAACCTGATATATTTGATCTTTCAAGAGAGCTAGAGACATTTACATAATGAGTAAAGACGATGAAAAAAAAAGAGAAAAGTAAGAGTCAAGGAGAGCCAAAGTGCGTTTGCGGACAATCTTTTTTGGAAGAAATTTATAATCGTGAGTGCATGGAAGGTTATTTGAGTCCGGCAGCATTTCCTTTTATGGCAAATTTATATGTGTTATCTTGATTTTTGCTAAAAGCCCCAAAAATATATTACAACGTGAACCGTTGTGAAACTCACACAATACTCTTGGAGGGAGGGTGAGATGAGAAGGACGAGATGGAAGCATTTTTTTTTTCGTGTTGGAACTTCGCTCTTTTAATTACTTTAACACCTGGTTATAGCGCTCTCTTTAGACTAGCCGACACGAATCTTTTTGTTTCCATTCTATTCAAAAATAAAATCTTTTCTAAACTGAACAGCAAAAATATATATTATTTATGTACTGACATCTTACTTTCATCTCTTGTACTTTGCATATTCTTTCTTTCTTTCCTTCAATGTCTCTATTCTCTCTCCTTCAATGTACATGACACACTAGAATCTCTTCATCATATTCAAAAGCTTACCTTCATTCTCTATTTCTCTTTCTTCCAATACCTCTGCTTCAGTTAGAAGCTTTAAAAAGACCAACCAATTATGAGCTATATCCGCTTCTCCGATTTCAAACAAACCCTCTCTTCATCTTTTCCTCCAAAATTCTTGTACTGCAATCTACACTCAAATAACATCATTTCATCTTCAATATTTTCTCCTTTTATTTTCATATTTTTGCTTCCTCGTATCTACCTGTTGTCCACCCAACTCTTCATCAACGTATATGGCGTTAACTATGACATTGACGATTTCATTGTAGCAACAGTCACTTTCATCCAAAACTCTCGTTCATTTTTTCATTCAAATAGCTCTCATAAGAATCTTTGAATACTTTTCAAACAGCAACTCCTTTCTTTCAGCTTTCCCTCCTCCTCCTCCTCCTTTTTTTTCATTTCATGTTTGGTAAAGCTCAACTCCCTTCAATTCACAGACTATATTTCCGGTAGTTTTTTCTCTCCAGTTTTCCGAAATGTTCATGTTTTACATGTTCCTCAATACGTTTCCTCTTATATTCAACAATAATACAACAAAAAAATACTCCTTTTTTCTATTTTTTTGCTTTTTTTTTCAAACAAAAATTAATGAGAATAAAGCATTTATTCGAACTTAAAGGAAATACGCCATTATGCTAATTAGCTAGCAGACACACGTGTTGTTTCATTTTTATTTTCGCGACACATTGAGAACGGTTGAATTCGTCTCTGAAATTCTTCCTTCGTCTTCTCAAAACTATTACTTAATCTCGTAAGTAATCATTTCGTAGTTCTATTTAACTATTTCTATGTAATTGTTCTTTATTTCCTTTTCAAGCTTCTTCTTGTTGTATTCTCAGTTGACATGATGCAATAGCCTTCAGGCAATCTAATCGCCCTGCTTGTTTCTCATTTCCTAGACCTACCCGATGGAATTTCGATGCAAGGAAGTTAGTATATTGAATCGTTGAAGTTACTGCTTTCCTTATACTTCCTTTATAATTTATATGTATATACATATATGCTTCATCCAGCAGCTCATCCTGATGATTCTGTGAATTCGTTTCATTGCAAGCATCAAACACGCCTCATCCCTTACTCAGCCAAGATGAAGCTGAGTACACATTCTGCAAAAGATTCATATTCTGTGCTTCATGAGTAAGCACAGGTAATTATGTGCTAATGTTTGTTTGTAGCATTCATAATGCTTCAAACATGATGCAGTGAGCAGAAACGATGCTAAAATTCAATTGGATGTTGAGAAGTTGTTAGCACCTGTTTACGAACTCATCTAAATCAACTAATCGGCTATTGAAAGCAATAGAATACAAGATGACAGCATAATACATCTTTGCTGTCTTGAAGAATCCTTGTATTCGACTGTCAAAAGTGATGTATCACTAGTCTTTTAGTAAACCGCCACCTTGTTACAACCAATTACATTTAAGCTTTTCCATCTTCTTCATCCTCTTTTTTCGCAATTTCTTATTGCTGCTGACCGGAACGAATGAAAAGAATTCAACTAATAACATGACATTTATCAATTGAATTTGAGAGAAAATCTTTGAGATACAAGCGAAAAGCCAATGAGTTACGGCAAGATTTGATCTCCGCCCTCCTCCTCCTACATTGATATCTTACGGTAACAATTGAAAAACGTTTTTGTGATACTATACTCATTAAAGAATCAATAACCTTCTCATTTTATTATGTTGTTCATTTGCTTTACGTCTGCTTTTCTCATCTGCCTCTATCTATCGGCTCTTCCAACTTTTTGCCACCTTATGTTAATCGTTAAGCTCATCAATCAGTTATGAGCAGTCTATAACCACCGACGACAGATGACGTTGACCTCCCTGAGAACGAAGACGTTCCATTTCTCATATTGTTCTTCACCTTTTTCAATTACCTACCAATTGTAAATAGAGTACATCTTCTCACCCTCTTGCTGTGTTTTGTCGTTATGAATGTTGTTTTGGACGACCATAACTGGCTTTCGGTGTTGTTTAAGTTTCACAAAATTTTCCAGATGATGATGCTCTGTCTCTATCCTGCATCATAGTATGTGAATATGATGTGGGTATATTGAAGATATGCCTAAGTATTCTATGGCATGTAACCTCATTGCTATCGTTTATTTCCTTCGTTAGTATTGAAAGCCCTTTTGCTTAAATCTATTATCCTTCAGAATTTATAATGAACGCGCACATTATTTTTGAGATAATTTAGTTGCGAAAGTTGAAATGAATAGGATTTCGGAAGATTTCAGTTAAGCCTTTTGTTAGGGAAGGCAGGAGAAATGACGAAAAAGTATCATTGACTTACGAAACGATTGACCAACTAGATGGCATCGTTTGTCGTCAATTCCCTCAGGAGCAATGGCTAACATGCGATAATCGCTGAGACACATCGTCCGTTGTCGTGTAGCATCTTCTACTTCTTCTTCTTCTTCTTGTTCAGCTCTTCCTCAATGATATTCAATTGAAATATGAATGGCTATCCGATGAAGTTCTGCATAAGCTGCTCATGACTAGCCTTCTCTTTGTTCTTTTCAGACCAGAATCATAAATACGATGTGTTCTTCAGCATCTACTCGTCTTCAGCTCAATCCAACTCAATTCAGATGTTCAGATCTGAAAATGAATCGAATTCTCAAACATTATCTGATCACAAATTTCGTAATTATCCATCCATCATTTCATCAATTTTCTGTCTTCTATCACTTTTTCGTCAGTTCCATTCCACCTTTCTGCCCTCAGGCACTATCAAACCTTTCAAAATATTTTTTTCCTCATCATCCATCTCCCTACGAATATCAGTGAAGAATGGTAAAGTTCGCATCCCGAATCAAACTCACCACTTCAATTTCTATCGTTATAACCAACAAAAAAAAGTTTGTTTGAGAATATTTTCTTCTAATTCTTGAGCTTAGCACATTTTGAACTGGCCATCTGATTTATGGCCCCACTTTATAACTAGGAAAAGCAGTGGAAGCATTCCTTTTCCGATGCCAGTGTTCCAATTCATCTCATCGTTTACTCTATTTCTCAGTCTCTTTTTCCTTCTTTTTTTTTCTCCTTCAAGTTTATGCTTCTCATTTCCGTTTTTTTTTCATAATTATTTCCTGATTTTTGCTTATTTTTCATCATAACAGTCTCACCTCAAGACATTTCAGAATATTTCATTGTTTTAAGAAAGAATTCTTGAGAGATCTTGAAAACCTCCTTCTCTCTCTCTATGTCTTTCTCTCACTCTATGTCTCTCTCTCTCTCTATTTTGTAATACCTACATCTCAATTTATTGTTATTTTAGAGTTAAAATCCATGTGATATGATATCTGAATACACACTATGCTTTATCTAGCTTTACTTCTTGGTTTATATCATTTGACCCTCTGTTATGATATGGGTTTGTATAGTTAAAAAAAAACATATAATAATAACATAACTGATATACATATATTCAATCAAACGTCTATGAGTATAGAGAAGGCTTAACTAAGCAAGCTTCTTTGCGCTTTTTAAACAAATAAATCAAAGCTTAATGTGATGACTGTGGGAAGAAAGTGATATGAAAATTTTGGAAAATTACAATTAAATTGAGTATAATGACTAATTAATTTGAATTTATGTTCGAAGTTGAAACAAAATGAGCAGGTGTCTCATTTCGTGAGAGAATGTTATCAAAATCCTTTCATGTTGATGCTAGAAGAGAACTCATTATGAAACATTGCAGGTTCAATACCGAGACAAACGGAATGTTACTCATGTATGTCGTTATCATATCAAACAAGTTGGAAATATCTCCAAACAACTTATGTATTTCCTAAGGTATTTGCATATTCAAGCTTTCTCTTACATCTCATCTCAAAGGTTTTCACTGATCGATGCAAAGATCCGGCAAATGAACGAGGAATGCCGACTGTCTCTTGTAGCTCCGTTTGTATATCCATGTTAGAACCAGATATAGAAGCAGGTAATTTCATAAATGAGAAAGACAACACAACCGCTCACTTCATTTCATACAAAATAAAAATGAAAAAACATATTGTTTGGATCATGACGTGGCCCGTCTAATTAGCATAAGATACTTTATGCTAATTAGCAAAAACATTTTTTTTTTGATAAATAAAAACAGAACTAAATGAAAATTAAAAATAATTATCTTGTGCATGAAGAACATGATGTTGCAGGTGTTTTCATTGGCTATAAGCACATAAGAGGTTGTTTGGATCGTGTGTTACGAAACGGATTCAATCAGACAGCTCTTCGAACACATCGTTTCCATCAAAACGTAAGATGCTTATTTGATATGATGTGTTTGTTCATTCTATTCTTTCAGAATCAATGTCGCACACTATCTCGTGGCCATTTATTTAATCCGGCAAAACCATCCGATCCACCTGCCATTGGTGAAGTTCAGCTTTGCAGTTGCTACGGAGATCGTTGTAACTCATCCACACTCCCATCCTCAGTAGCTTTTTCATTTGTATTTTTAATATACTTCTTTCTCTCATAATATACATCTATAGCATGGAAGCCGGTATACAATGCTTCATCTCACATCCCTTCCTCTCTCTCTCTCTATCTCTCTGTCCATCCCAAAGTTTCCAAAATTTGCTCAATTTCATCTTATTATTATACAAATTATGTGAAATACTAGTGAATGCTGCCTTAGTCTTTCGTTCAAGAGAAGGAGAAAGTCTTCTTTCATAATTTTTTTATTAAAAAAAAGAAAATTATATTTTTAAAATTCAAAAATTTCATAGATTTTCTCATTTTTTATATTTTTGTTAGTTTGATGGTTGACACGGGTATTATCTTATGAAAGAAATTAAAATAAAAACTTTTATTATTATAATAATAAGTTATTTATAATATATTATATAACAACATATTTATTTAACCTTCAAATAGCTTAGGGATGTCTGTTAGAAATGGAATCTTCAACACCTTTGACATGTAATTCATTTCATATTTATCGTTGACTGTCCATGCAACTACTTGCATTCCACGTTTTGCAGATTCTGTTACGATGCTACTGTAATGTTGGAAGAAGAAAATTATTTTCTTTCCGTTTCAAATATAACTAACTGGCTGATATCACGATGATTAAGGAGAAGCATATCGACACCTAGGAAATCAGGAAGAAGGAATGATCGAAGAACTGCAAAAGCACATTCAGATAGAGAGAGAGGAGAGGGAGAGAGAGAGAGTGTGTGAGAGAATAAAATAAAAAATAAAAATATTATAATTATAATTAATTGATGAAAAAAGATTTAAAAAAATAAAAATAGATACCTAATAACAGAAAATCATCCATGAGTTCTAGAAACCACTGATTCCACCATACCCCTCTATCAACAGAGCCATCTTCAGTTAAGAAGCCATAAAGTGCTCGTCGATTTGTAAAACCTTTAATATTTGGATAATTGTAATTGTAGAAGAATAATGCTTATTTTACCTGTCAAAATATTTGGATCAGCTTTCTTCACAAAATACGGAACAGCAGGACTAAAACTGCTTATTATGGCAGAAGTATAGAGATTTTTATCTTGGATAATTCGAGCAAGTTCCCTCACCAGCTTCAAGAGAAAACAAGAAAAGAAAGTTAAAGAACAAGCTAAAGGCAAAACAAACCAAATCATTCATTCCTTTGATATCGAAGATCATTTTCAAATTATTTCTCATACAGAAGGTTATGACATCATCCAGAGTGGGGATTGTGTCGTTAATTCCACTTAAGAATAGATGTTAAAGAAATATGAGAATGAGAATAGAAAGCCATACTTGACTGTTAGTAAAGGTAATCCAGCTATCTCGGACAACACAGAAGAGGATACCTCAAATAGATATTTTGAATTATGAGAATGAGGATAAGCAGAAGAACTTCTCTCTTAATTCCAGTTGTTCTATAAGTATTATCATCGTGCAGTATAATAGGAATTCCATCGCTAGTCAATTGAACATCAAACTCTACCAATTGACATCCTTCGTATTGAGCCTGAATGTCATCAGATCATGAGGTAGATCACAAGATGAACTATTACCGCTTTCAGTGCTGCAAGTGAATTTTCTGGTGCAGATTCAGGTGATCCTCTATGCCCACCCATGACGAATCCATCGAAAAATTTTAATTTCTTAAAAAAAAATTAAAAAATGAGAAGGCGGGAAGAAGGAAGAAGGTAAACTGACTGTCTCTAGTGGTGCTTGTTCATTGCGAGCTATTGCAAATCCAATAATGAGCATGAAGGGGACGAACAAAAAAATATATAAAAGCTCGGAATATCTCGACCACATTAGTAGTAGTGTTAGAGAGGCTAGAATACACCTGCATTGTAATTCAATTATTTATTCATTATTGAAAGAATTAATTGATATTACCAAATCACGAGCAATTCGTTCATGACCGAGTTTGAAAGGATAAAACTGAAAAATGAAAAATAAAATTTTTTTTATTTAGAATACCACGTGAAGAAGTCACGTGAGCTTCGCGTTCACGTATGTCCTTTGATTGAACTATTTGATTCGAAACATTTTCATATAATTAAGATGAGGAAGAGATATTAACCATAGGACAATGGATATAGCTGCAATCGTTAACGAATAGCCGAGCATGATCTGTCTCTCTCTAGCTATCTATCTATCTCTCTCTGTCTGAGATTGTGTGCCTCTGTGTAGTTGATGGTGATGGTCAATCGATTTGTTATCAAACAGAAACTGAAAAGAAAGAAAGTAGAAGTCAGTTGGTGAAGCATTAAGTGAGAAAAAAAAGAAAAAAAATTAATTTTTATCACAACGACAGAAAGAATTGAAAAGTTCGAAAAAAACAATGAGAGACTACTGAAAGGTTTTTGAAGGAGGCGAAGTAGAAAACAAACAAACAAACAAGTCAACAACGTCTCTTCTCAGATAATGCAATGAAAAGTGATTTCAGTTATCGATTTTTCTTGTCTTTCAATAATTCCAAAGAACATATAGAATCTCGTTGTCCTTTTTCCCTTGCACGTACATTCTGATATGTTTCCATTGAATCAGCTCAATTTCATAAATAATTAGGAGAAATTGAGAAACAATTTTTTTTTCTCACATGTCTTAGCTCTCTCTCTCACTCTCTCTCTCAATTCACTTGGCTTGCCTACGTTCTGTTTGAACAGAAGAAGAAGACAAAAAAAAATTTTCATCTCTATATTCTTCTGTGCCTATTCCTTAGCTTCATGGAGATCTGCCGAATGAAATTGAAAAAGCTTTAATGAAATGACTAAATTCTTCTCCATTTAAGGCTATGATGATGGCCGGATGACTCATCTGATCCCAGCATCCATTCGTCCTCACAAATTTTTGGACTGTACTCTTACATATCCAATGCAATTTGATACATCATGAAGCCTTTCTCCTTTTTTTTTTCTCCTCTCTTCTTGCTAAAGGAGAATTCAGCAATGTCATCCACAATATCTTCTATTAGAGTCAATTGTGTAAAGCAAAAGACGAACTTCTTCTTTTTTTGTGTGTATGTCAATGTCAAAAATGGAAATATCAGAATCAGATGAGGAAAAAAGAGATCCGGCAGAGTGAATGATGTCATTTCGTTTCTCTTTCCTCCTAGCCAAAGCTCAGTCTTGTTAGTTTTCTTGTGTCTTGTCCCCCTTTTTATTCGTTTTTTTTTCTTTTTTGGAATTGTCCAAAAAAATTATTATTTACCTTCCTTGTGTTCTCCAGTTTTGTCAGAAAGAGTAAGGGTGTAAGAGACTTCAACGCTCACACATTTACAACTACAGAGGGAGGATGGCGTATGCGCCCAAAGGTAAGAGTTAGAGAGAGAATAACTCTCTCTCTCTCTTTCTCTCTACCTCTCTACTTTACTTTTTCTTGAACCAAAGTATAAAATAATAAAAATATGATTGTCACTTGATCGAATGGAGCCTAATTATCCCTAATTTCACATGAAAATTTTTCGATTTCACTTCAAAAACCTGTCAAATCACAAATTATTTATTTTATAACTTTCAACTTTCAACACTTGTAATGAGAAAATTCGTGAACGTGTGAAGTGAAAAGGAGACGGAAAAATGATTTTTTTTTCCTTATTGGTCTCATTTGCTTTAATTTTCTTCCAAAAAAATTTTTTTTCCATTCAAATGACAGCAAATTGCAAATTTGAAGATGTTTTCGACAATTGGCGAGAGGAACTTTCCGAAATGTGAAATCTCTCACTTCTCCAATTTTTTTTTCTGTCCGTCTATCATGGTTGTCATTGTGGTTGTCGACGAAATATGGTTAATATATTCGTCAATTTAGCTTCATCCCTCCCCTCCCCTTCTTAGGACAATTAAAACGACTTGGCGACGTTGTTACATACTTAAGTAATTTTATATATACAATTAACATATTACTTGTTTTCTTTTTACAAAAATGAAAAGAAACAAAGTTTTTGTTTTATTTCTTTCAAACAATTTCGTGTCCGAGAGAGAGAGCTAGAGAGAGAGAGAGAGATCTGGAGAGAGGGAGAGAACTTTAGTGAAAATGCTCCCTCTGTTCTTGTCTCTTCTTGTCTCTGCTAAAACTCTCCTTCCTTTTTTTCCTGTGAATTTTTGACTTAAATGTATTCAGTTGTGCTTAGTTCGATATTAGTTGAAAGAAGAAGAAAAAGAGGATAGAATAAGGCGATTGGCTTTTCTGTGACTTTATCTTCGTTCAACTTCTTCATCGTCTCATGCTGTGACTCTGCAACGTCGTTGGCGTTGTGAAAAGTTGTACGAAAGCTCAATCCTCTATGATTCAATAGCAAGCTAATTGACATATCACTGATGTTCAAACTGAATACGACGCAGAGCTTAGTTCTCTCCTCATAACCATTATTGTTTTCTTTTGACTATGTACGTACTTACATTGCAAGCAAGTAATGAATGAGAAGCAAAACGTTTATTTCTCCATCAGCTTCTTCAAATACAATTCGTTCATGAGTCAATTGGGAAAACTTTTATTTCCTTATTTAGGAAATATAGCGTGATTGACTGTCCAAGCTGCTGTTGGAAATTTAAATTGTTCCGATGATATTTGTATATTTTGAGAATGTAAAGAGAAGAGAGAGCAAAAAATCGCTTGAGACATTTTTGAAATGATGTTGCAGAAAGTGCTCCGAAGTCGCATATGTATGTATATATCCCAAATATAGACATTTCCATCTTATGATTGAGTCGCATGCTCTACACCAGTGTTCTAATCAAATAACAATCAAAGTTTCATTTCAAAAAACACATTTTTATGGAAAATACTGCTCATCACCTTGCTTACTCTTCCCTGTGTTTTCTGTTTTTTGTTTCTCTTTTTCGCTTCTGTTATCTCTCTCTCTCCATCTTTCGTTCCATATACCTCTTCAAATCACTCCCTCGCTTCATCTCTCCATCTCTTTCTCTCTCTCTGTACTTCTCCTCCATCAAATGAACGTCCTTTACATGATGACTACAACCATCTCATGGTTCAGATTTAGCTTTATTCTGCCATATATACCTTACTTACCTTAACTATATGTCATAATATGCTTCCCTTGATCCGTAATCCCTGTGCTTTCCCGTCATTCAGCTACTAATTGCCCTTAAAGCTGTCTATGGTCTAGTTGTGTCAATCAACTATCGGTAAAGGCGCACTCGACGTCATTTAGAAGCTCACACAGAGAGACAGCTCTTTTCATGAATGAGAGGGGTGGAGTTTTATTCATTATTTGGAAGCTTCTTCAATTAGCATCTTTTAACAGGAAAACGGAACAGTCGTTGTCATGCTTTTCACGTGTCTCATAAAATATTCTGAAAAATTTGAAAGTAAATTATCGTTGTAACCCGTACAATCTGACCATCTCTCATTATTATAATCTCTTGTCATCACTCATGTGTTACAAACAATACTTGTTTGAAACTTTTTCCTGTTTCGAATGCTCTGTTCCGTCCGTGTACAAATCACAGAATGGTTTTGATTTTTTCTTCATTCATCTGCATCATCTTAAGCTTCATCCTCATCATCATCGTCATGCTCTTTTCATGAAATACAGAAAAAAAATAAGAGGAGAAGAAAATAAAAATAATTTCTTTTCTCAAAATGCAACCGCTCGCGACATATCAGTTCATTCAAATGATTATCTTCAATAACATTATTCTTAAATTAGAATATGCAAATGAAGCATAAACCATATTCAAATTTAATTTTTGGCGCTAAAATATGAATTTAAGCAAATTTCCAATGAAATATAATTTCTCAATTAAATGATTTGTTCGTTCTTATTTATTAAAAAAAGCAAATACATAGTACAACTCGTATGAAATAGTTGAGAGAGGTAGGAGTAGAAGGAGGGAGGTAGATAGGGAGACAAGAAGAGAGAACTACGCCTAGAGAGATAGACATCCCCCGCTTGACTATATGTATTCAAATATTTATGGATTAAATGTTTTTTTCTACAAACTATTCGTATTGCATTTTTATAAATCTGATCACTATGTCATAGCAAACAGCATCTTTCTTTGCCTCGTTTTTCTATTATCCAAATGCTTGTGTTGAGGCTTGTTAAGCAAGAAAATCACAAATTTCCATATTTACTATTCATCTCCCTACTTGAACTATACATTTTTTCTGCCAAAAAAACTAACTTCTCTATCTCTTGCTGAATTTCAAGCCGTTCTTCTCTTTCATTTTTTTTTTCTCCAAAAGAATCATATGCACTTAGTGATTGAAGACAATTATGGAAATTAAAGAGAGTGAGCTGAGAGGATAGACAGTGAGAGACTGAGAGCCAAATGTACCCCAGTCATTATAAATAAACAAAAAATGACAAGATTATTCCTAATTATGTTTTGATTGAAACATACTAGTAGTAGTAGTGAATTGCAGTCTTTTTTTTTTCGTTGTTTCTCTCAGCTATGGCACTCCAAAGCTAAATAACAGCTGCTTCCATATACGGCTTGATGATGAAACATCTAGTGAAGAAAAATATTGATAAAACAATAGATCTCGATTGTTGTTTGATCAACAAGATGAGTAGAGAGAGAGGAGAAGTTATTGAAACTTTGTTCTTTACAATTATCATTTTTGGTTAGTCTATAAGAGAGTTAGAGAGAGAGCAGAGAGATGATGAACTATCTGAGCTTATTCCAAATTTGAATGAAAACATCCTCCTTTTTTCCCTGACTTCGAATTATTTCCTTAAATGGTTCTATATTCAAATAATTTCGTTGATCATTCACGTAATAATTATTTAAGCTTTTCCTTTTGTGCACTTTTCCATTTCCTCTCTCTCTTCGAAAATCTACAATGATGGGCTTTGAAGATAAAATGAAAAGAAAGAAGGGTTCGTGAGGAAGAAGAAATGAAACGAGTGACTTAGAGACAAACTCATAACATGATGTCCGATGAAGTGCCTGAGGGCAATCACATTCGGATAATCTGGTCTACAAAGCCGTCTTTTTTTTGGCTGATAAAGCTCTAACCTTTATAATTCTTGCAAGAGAATTAATAAATATTCCAGTTGGTTTTAGTTCATAAAAAGAAAATCCGACTGACGATTGCGGTCTGATTTGATTGAACCAACTGCAAGTCATTTTCTAGCAATTTTCAAAATAATTTTTTATCATTTCTTTCACAACTATCTTTCTCTCTCTCTGTCTTATGTGGGAATTGAATTCATAAATCATAGAAGAACACATGCTGTGATGACGACCTGCTTAATCTTTTTTTTTGTGTGTATTCTCTTGTTCACTCATTTCTTCAAAGTTCCTTCTCTGGCTTTTCCCTTGGCTATAGCTCCCTATTGAATTCTTCTTCATTTTTATTTTTCTCAATTCTGTTTTAAAAACCTTTAAATGTTCAGAATTCATGGAGTTAACGACCACAACTAGTCTTATCAGTATGACTAGTACGGTCTTTGATGAACTTTTAACTCCTTCTGTTTCACATATGACAACTGCTGCGACACACACGACGAATTCTATTGAACAGCAGAATGAAGCAACTTTAGCGTCAAGCATGGAAGAAGAAGTCTGGCTTAGTACTCAACGGTCAATGGCAGTAGCTTCTCTTTTTCTTGTTTTAATTGGCTGCTTCGGCAATGCTTTATCGTTCCTTTTATTCAGTCGACCTCACATGAGGACATCATCTGTAAGGAATTTAAATTGAAAAAGAAAGAAAAGAAGAAAAATTGTGTGCGTTTCAGGTCAACGTCCTTCTATGTGCTTTATCGTTTTTGGATTTTTTTCTTCTTTTATTATCCATTCCAACATTCGTTATACCAAACTTGGGAATGATGTATGTTTTTTTGGAAAGCAAAGCAAAAAGTTTGATTTGTTTTTATTTTTTAAGGGATGAACGAACAGCAACGACGTTTCTAGCATATGTTCTGAAGTTCATCTATCCTGTTAGCTTAATAATGCAGACATGTAGTGTTTATACCGTCTTAATGATCACCTTTGAAAGGTGGACGGCAGTTTGTAGGCCCTTGCTGGTATGCTCATCGTCATACCTCATAACTCATCATATCATCATTTTACAGGTTCGAGTATGGTTTAGTCCGAAGAAGTCACGAGTAGCCATAGTTGCCATTTTCCTTTATGCATCAGCTTATAACTTTATCAGATTCTTTGAATATCGCCTATTGTAAGTTTCATTGCCATCCTGCAACATATGTATTTTCGCGAAAGTATCTCAAATTTCTTTCGTATCTTGCTGTTTAAGAAGCATTTTTCTTCTCTTTCTTTTCAGAAGCGATCCGGATGACAACGGTGCCGCGTATTATGAAAAATGGCTCAGAGATCCGGATAAACACAAGTAAATATTGAAATTTATCAAAAACTTCCAACATGAAATGATAAGTTGTTTCTATTTTTCTCAGTGCCTATGAGATATCGTTTTGGAAGAAAAAAATTGCATTCTGAGAGAACAACCGTGCTGCAATGAAATGAAAATTGAAAATGAATTTTTTGAGAGGGCGTCTGTGAAAGCGGGAACACATGAAAATTCAAATAATATCATTCTATCTGTAAATATGCTAATTACAGATGGTATTATGTTGGATATTACACAATCCTCTATATTCTAACACACTTCGCCTTACCGTTCACTATATTGGCGGTTCTGAATGGTCATGTCATAGTGACGATGTGGAAGGGACGTCGAACGCGAATGATGTTGACGAGACAAGTTAGCAAGCTTTCTTTCTTTCTTTTTTTTCCAATAAATTTTATGGTTTTTAATTTCATTAGCATATTAAGCGAGAAAACATATAATTCATTTTCAGCAACAGCGTGAGCAATCGACCACACTGATGTTACTGATCGTAACTTGTGTTTTTGCAATTTGCAACACTCTGCCATTCCTTTTGAATATAGCAGAATCACTCGTTCCCACTTTATTCATAGATGATGTAAGTTTGATTTTTAATTTTTTTTTACAATTTTCTTCTTTCTTTCAGTCAACAGCTGGATTGGCTTATACATTTAATGATTTGGCAAATATGTTGGTCATGCTAAATTCGGCCACCACATTCATCGTTTATTTCTCATTTTCTGAGAAATATCGTCAAACTTTGACATTCATCCTCAAGTAAGCTTATTATTCTTTTTTTTCTCTTCATTTCAAAAAAAAATTTTTTACACAATTGATGAGCTTTGAAAAATCTAAAAAAAAACTTTTTCCTCCTCTGACGTCAGCACATGTACTAACAAGAATCAAAAACATCCTAAAAATTTTGTAGAAGAACAGAAGGGAGAGAATAGATAAAAGGAAAACTCTTTCTCTCTCTTTGATGGCTAAGCAGAGTAGAGGAAAAGTTCAGAAAACATTAAAAAAAAGAAAAGTGTCTTTTTATAGAAATGGCTGTTGTGCAACTATGTCTGATTACAATCAATATCAAGCAATGTCACGAACAGCTTCTATGAGAGTCACTTCTGGATGTAATGATATTAGCAGAAATGGTAGTCGAAAAAGCAATATTAGGTTAATCACATTTTCACTTTTTTTGTTTAATATAAAAATGTATTTTAGTCGAAATTCTGATGTTCTACTCAAGCCGCTGTATATGCAGAAGAGGACAGATCGCTGTTCGTCTGAATACAGTGAACGGACGAGCAAATACAAAGACATTGAGAACTTCAATTTGCCTCGCTTGCCGAATGAGAAGAAAAGAAAAAAACAATCGTATGTTCGTCCATATTATTATTTGAGAAAATCTTTTTTTGTTTCAGTTCGTTCTCCGTGTCAACCAAGCCAACGCCAGAAATAACGGTGACTTTTAGTGATGAAATAACGAAGAACGATATGCTATCACCTGTTATTTCGGAAAATTAGGAAAGAACCTTACATATACATACATATCCACGTCTATTGGAAGCTTTAGGAGATATTTGAGCTTGAATATTATTTCTTCTTCTCTCATTATTGTTCACCGGTGCCTTTGTTAATGTTTTTATTGTAAAAGATGTTTTTATTTGAAAAATGAATATTGTTCTAAACATTCGATGAGTAGTTCAACATCATCTGATACACGTGAAGTTCATTTAATGCGGAAGTTGCATGATGAGCGGTTGTTATACGAAATTAATTTACTCAAAATCCCGTCCACCCACTTCATTATCATCTCCACGTGCAGACAGCATGCGGGCACACGTGGGATTTCAATAATCGGCGTCATCTTCGAGTATGCTAATTTCCACG
This sequence comes from Auanema sp. JU1783, assembly GCA_943334845.2. Classification (NCBI taxonomy): domain Eukaryota; kingdom Metazoa; phylum Nematoda; class Chromadorea; order Rhabditida; family Rhabditidae; genus Auanema; species Auanema sp. JU1783. Next base: position 1,385,737 of record CALQYR020007211.1, on the reverse strand, counting down.
TAGTACGGGTGTGCAAAAAAAAAAGATTTGGAAAAAGAAACAGCAGTATAGTTATGACCGAAGCCATGACATTGAGCTTGGCTTCATTGAAACAAGTAGGATATTTGAATGAAAATTTTTGACTCCATCTTTCCAGTACCATGCGCTATTGTTTTCCGTCTTCGTCAATATGCTTTTGACCCTTTCTATTTGGATTTTCGTAAGTTTTCAAATGAAATCTGGATTTTATTTGAAAATTCAAGGTTTATTCCATGAAAACAGATGAGAACCTAATGCAATCTTTGATTTTTCAATCATCTGAAACCCAAAATGAGCTTTTAAATGCATCGGTGAGTTAAAAGATCTAAAACTGGTTGATGAAATGATTCTATGATTAAGCTTTATGGATTAAAGAGTGTAATTGGTATTATCATTGGATCAGTTGTTGTAGCTACTTTGGTGCTTTTTAATTTTAAAAAAACCATTTACTGCTGGTTCTATTGCGGGTCATTACTTCTGTTGTATGGATTATCAGGAAATATTATTTAGTAAGTTGTCGACGTCGATTGTCAGATGATGATGATTCAATTGGTCTCTTAGCGATTTGCTGTGCCTATCAAATAGTCTACGTGATTCTCCGCATTTGCCGTATATAGTTAGTATATTAACTATATTATACGGGTCTGTTGGTTGTCTGGTATCTAATGTTTGATATCTTAAAGCTTTCTTTTCATACATTCAGGCTTATTTCACAAAGCTTTTACCGAACTTTGTTCTTAAGCTTTACATCATTTGTAATGCTTCCCTCGTATCCAACACTTACTTAAGGTTTGCTTCTCCTTCCAACTCAACAACTAGCATCATTTTACAGATCAACTCATAGATACGCTTTATGGTTCTTCTTGTTTTTCATTTCAGCATGGGGTAATCAATTAGTTAGTTATCTTTATTAGACGTAAAACCTTCAGATGCATTTGCGGTAATGTCACGCTATGGGCCTTTGCGATTCTTACAGGAGAGAGCTGGAGAGTATAGCGATAATGTACTTTATTACTTTAGCCAATTTTTCAAGTCACCCTCCCCTTCTCTCTTTTCAGTTTGTGAGAGTTCTGATGTATTCTTGTGATACAGATGATTCATCTGATAAAGGTCGAATGGTAACTACAAACATTCGTTTTTTTATTTTCAATTTTAGATAGTAAACAATCAACAACTAAGAAACGATTAAAAGCTGGAAAAGAGTATGCTCGAACAGCTGATGATGCTTTAAATGATGGTAAATAAATGAGAAAAGTGTTTGAAGGTAATAAGCAGTATTCTTGAAGGATCTCAGCGACTAGGTGTGGGCGATTATGTTTTCTATGGAGTGCTAGCTGGAGCATCTGCCACTAATGGTGAGAAATATTGGAAAGGGAGAAGAAGAAGAAAAAGAAAAACTTATTTTTCAGGAAGTATTTTGGCAACATCAGTTTGCATACTTGGTGTTCTCATTGGCTTATATCTCACTATGTGCTATCCTTGTGATCGTCTGACGATTTTTCATTATATAAACAAAGATTTTTGTTGCAGATTCTGAAACGTTGCCAGCTTTACCTCTGCCAATTCTGTTAGGAACTCTGGGGCATCTCGTTGTTATCATTCTACAGCATTTATGGTCACTAGTCTTCTAGAAATCATTTGATCCCTTTGGAATTGTTACTCAAAATGACTAAATATGATTATCTCAATCAAATGTTATCAATCAAATGTATTTTGTAATGACAGCGACAGCTGGAGAGCTTCTACACAAATCCCTGCTTGACGCGGAAGTCGGGTCAGAGGCGGCAGACCACCAGGTGCTACATAATTCAAAATTTATCAATTGAAAACAATAAACGAAATTAAAAATTAGTTTCGAACTTCATTGGCATTTATTTCCGGTTTCTTAGAGTTCTATCGAATAACAAGACGTAATCCAATTTTATATACGTAAACTGTTGTTTCACTGGCAAACTGAGAATGTTCCAATCAAGGAAAGGAGATTCAGCCTTTAGCTGAAGTAAGATTGTCTGATCTTCATCGTCAGAACTTCGGTAAACAAGATTTCTCTAAGGACTGTCCAAATTGCAAGAAACCGCAGCTCAATTTAGTTCCATGCAAAACGTTTACTGAGATTCTGGTGAATCTTGTGATCGAACATCTATTAGAAACCCGTTTATTAAGTATGAAACAATTATTTTAACATCCTTATATACAAATATGAAAGTGAATAGAGTTCATTCAAACCATTAGCACTTCGCTCTCACGTGATCTGAACGATCTTCGATGATTCGACATTGACTTCATTGATGATGTTCGTGGTGTAAGAGAATGATAAGCTGAGCTGATTTGAGTACTAAGAGGCACCTGTAAACATGGCTAATTCAATCAAAGCTATATATACTGAGCGAACCTTTTCTTTCGGTTTTGGCGTATCGTAGATGATGAATGCAAGGTATAAGCCATTCAAAGCAAATTGGGCAAAATATAGAACTTGTGCGATGGATTCCATATAATGCATAGCTTTTTCATTTAAATTACGGAATTCATCTTCGGTAATGATAGTCAGATATAGCCGCAGAAGATATGACGGAAGGTTCATGCTCAAGTCCAATATGGTAATGCAGAGACACCTTCTGAGAACTCGCATTTGTTGTGATCGCTTCTTTGATCTGGAACAGCAAAATTGTGTTTGATTATCATCATCAGCCGTTTTTGTTTTGTTTTTATCATTAGAGAAAGAAGTTGAAGCAAAGAATATATAGTGTCTGCTTACCTCACGCGTTTGAGTGTTGAGTTATCAAACGAGGCTAATTTCGTTGTTCCTCCTAATAGTTTACTCGATTCGAATATTGCCCTGGACAAGCCTACAGAGTTCTCAAGTAAAAAATACTCCATTTTGCGATACTTACTATTGTTTCCTAATGAGTTCTGAGAAGTTACTTCAAGATGACACATGGCTTTTGCTTCTTCTGGAACAGCTCTTACTAATGAAGGGCTGTCTCTGGCTGTAGTTGATGACATTTCACATTTTTTATTTGATTTCTCATGGTAGAATGGACGACAGACCAAAACCTTTAAATAAATGAAACATTGAAAGTTGAAACATAATGAAACTGAATACCTTCATGTCTAAAGCGGTTAATATGGCTACGGGTAGGAAGTAAGAAGCTGTTATCTCGGATATTTGAAGATTTCTGCTCAGCCATTCATCAGAACTGCTCATACAAGCTGAAGAATGAAAGAATGAATGATGAGTTTCATGGATTTGTGCTAATAATTAGTTAAAAGTTATTCTCTTGCTATGTGACGTCGGTTTACGTAAACATGACGTAACATATGCGTGAACTTGCGTGATAGATCAACGTCATTCAATTTGAAAAGCCTCTACGGAACGGTTGTATGGTGCTCATCTCTTTCTCATCTCCTCCACTCTACTTTCATTGTCTCATTAGGCTGTTTCTCTTCTTCTCTCTCCCTCTTTCTTGCTCTCTCTTCTGCGTACTACTCTCAAAGCCACCATCATCCTCTTTTTCCTTTTTTTTTTGTTTCAAAAAAATGAATACCTTGGGCATCTGGGTGATATTGTATATCAAATAAAACCCAAATTTCCATTAAACAGCAGAAAACGGCTAAAATTATCTGAAAATCATGTGAGACGTGAGTATAAATAGAATAAAATTTGAATTGTTACCACAGCCAGACGCGGTTCTTTGTTTAATCGAAGATGTGTATATGGCCGATAGACAGCAACATATCGTACTGCCGATAATACAAGCCAGCACCATATAGAGAAAGCACTTGTAGTATGTATGAGAAATAAATCGATCTATAAGACAAAATATTATTTTGAAATATCCATTTTCAAATATTCTCGAAACTTACTTTACAAACTAAATTCAGAAACCACACTTCTTTGATGTGAAAATAACGCAATGTTAACATAAAAAGGAGAGAAATGAGGCAAATTGTGTCAGCAGCAGCCATTGTACTTAAGAGGAATAAAGAAGTTTTTGTAGTTGATGATGATCGTTTTCTGGATAAGAAAAGAAAAATATTATATTATATATCTCTATAAGGTATGAATTACGATGATTTTCTTCTCCAAAATATCGAAGCATTAGCTAATATTCCACATATGGCTATTGATACAAACACATAATGCCAATGACGTCTTGAAATGATTTCAGTTGAATTTGATTGAGCAATAATAGTCTGATTTCCATATAAAAATGATAAGTTATCATAATCTTCAATATCCATAAGAGGAAGTAACGTTAGATTGCCGTTATCCTTCATACTAATTCTGAAATGGTAAAAATAGTGTTGTTTGAATTAAAAAATTATAATATTATGAGAAAAAAAAGAAAAACAATGATGAAGAAGAAACAAAAATATGTTTGACAGAGAGAGAGAGAGAGAGAGAGAGTAAGAGAGAGAGAGAGAGAAAAGAAATAAAAATAAAAATAGAAGTTGTTGAGCTGACGACATCTTCTCCTGATGGAAACTCTTTCTTCTGCCTTCTAGTTTTGCCTTCTTCTTCATCCTTCTTCTTCTTCTTCTTCTTCGTCTTCTCCAACTTCTATCTTAGAAAACAAAAATAAAAGTTGAAATCTTTCAAACATGGCCATCAACATGCTCTGTTCACTGACTCACATTCTATTTTTTCTTCTTTTCCAAAAAAAGGTTCATTTTTCTGTTCTCGTAGAGCGCTTGCCTGAGGCATTCATTGAGTAACATTAGCCCATTTGGAAGAAGAAGTAGAATTTTAGATGAAGCTCACACTCTCTTGTTCGGCTTCAGATTGAAAGTAAAAATGTGTAATTTGGAGAGGAAAAGAAGACCTAAGATGTGAGAAAGGCACTGAACACAAGAAGTTTATATGTTTTATTTTCAAACTTTCAGTTTCAACCTCTGTTTCTCTCGATGCTGCTATGGGATAGTAAGTGCATAGGTGGTTCACCAAATATGATGTAATCGAAATTAGACAACAGCAAAGAAAAAAAAATAATGAGAGGGGGGAGGAGAAGGTGGAAAAGTAATTCAAGAAAGGACTATCTCTAAGCTTGTGTGGTATTGGCAGCCCGAATGATTGAATTCCTCGGAAATTGCGGATTATCAGCCCAATTGTGTGATAGTTAATGAGAACAAGAGAAAAAACATAATTTTTAAATATAATAGTTTGATATATGGTAATTAGATAGTGCATGCACCTTTCTTGTTATTTGAAATCACAAAGGATAGATTGAGGAGCTTATAGCGACTACTTTTCAGTTCTAAAAAAAGAAAATGATCAAGTTATGTGGGAGAGATGAGATGCGAAGAATAGCTAAAGAACTTTAATAGCATTGAACTATAAGATAACGATTGAATTGTGCCATGCAAGCTGTTGAGGTCAAACGGATGAGTTCTTTGAAAATTCATAGACGATGAAAAACAGCCGATGAGGATGAGAAAAAACATTATTTTATTCGTCAGATTTGTGATGTAATGAGTGTTGATGAAGAATATTCCAAGCGAAGATTGACTTTGAGGTTTCAGCCTTTGCATAGACTGATTTGTTTTTTTATTTTATTTCATTTCACTTACAATCTTTTAGAGGAATTTTCAAAAGGAAGATGATCATCATCACAAAAAATACAAAGAATAGAGAGCGTGAGAAACAGATGGAAATATTCAGATGGACTGATTGAGGGAGGTAAATGAGAAGCAGAAGTGTGGGCATGTCACAGAAGAATCTCTAATGTTCCAACTCATTATGTTCACAAGGCTATATTAGGTGGTATCTTCACTCTCATTCACAAGCTTTTCATGGAAACGAAGCTTTCTCTGGCCAACACAATTTGATTTAAGCTCCGATTTGAGTCAGATTTTCTTCTAGCTTAGGGCAATTTCAATGTTCTGTTGCATAGACCATTGGGGTATAAATGAAAGAATAAAGTCTAAAGTAAATAGTTTTCTTTCCAGAAATTATTCATTTTTTCTTTCTGTGAAAGAAGAAGTCGAATCGAATAAGATATAGCAGCAAGCAAGCAAGCAAGCGAAGACACAAGCAAGCAAGCAAGCCAGCAACAGATGAAGAGCTAAGAAAGTGGTTATCAAACAATCATATGCTTATATACTATATAGGGAAAAGGCGAAACAAAACAAAACACGAGTTATCCTTTCGAACGGACGTGAAAATTTATCGAAAAAATTACGTCAATGTGACTGATATGCTAATTATGCTAGAGATTAACATTTTCAACTGACGTTCATTCTAATTTTTTGTTTTCAAAAAATTATATTTCATTTTTTCGTCAAAGTAGACAGAGAACGGTTGGTTTGAAATTATATATTCCCTAAATGAGATACATAGAGGTTCAGATAGAGAGAGAGAGAGAATGAAAGAGGTTCGGATTGAGATAGAGTGAGAGAGTAAGAGAGGTTGACAGAGATAGAGAGAGAGAAGTTGTAATGTTTCAAAAAGAAACGGCAAGACGAATTCATTTTGGCTGGATTATGCTAATTACTCTAATATGGTGAAGAAGCTTATGTTTATATGACGAAGTTAGTTAGTTATGGATGTTGAGAAAGAACTTGGAAAGATAGTTTATTTTCTTTTTTTCTCTCTTCGTTCGCCTTAAATAATTTATAATAAAAGTTTATGGGAAAAGGTGATCGAAGTGTGAATGCGAATTATGGTGAGGAAGACTATGCTATAGATGTTTCTCTCCAGACGAGAAAATATCTCAAAATTTTGTTGTTTTTTTTCGAAAAAGTAAAGTGGAAAAAAACATTTATCGAACATCATTTAGCTAAGTTTCCATAATCTTTTTATATTTATTTGTGAAGAGAAATGTAGAAAAGAAAACATGTAACATTGAGTTTTAAAATAAAAACGAAATTGTTACTGAAAGCTTCGCAACAAACTTCGCACAAGAAAATACTTTTTCCTTCAAAGAGTTTTTTCTGTGTGGACGATCTGAGAGAAGGATTGAGAGACAGAGATAGAGAGAGTTAGAGAGAAAGATTGCAAATGAAAGAATGGACTTTTGAGAAAGAGGAAAAGAGTTCAATTTCCCAGATTTATCCTGCGATGAAGCTGTAATCACGAGGGAAAACCGTCGCTTGATTCATGTAGTGTGCTTTCTTGGATTATAAGGCTGTCAACGATGTGGATGTGAGCTTCTTCGCCTCCGACATGAACATTTGAAACAACGAAAAGTCAGACTCGTGGCAACTTGTAGGATAATTTGATTGAAATAATTAGGAGCAAAATATATAATTTGGATAATTATGGAAGAAAAAAAAAGAATTGTGGAGAAAGTTTCGGAAAGGAAAAAGAATGTAGTATGAAGGAGAGATAATACTCTTGAAAAGTACTTTTTGTTAAAAACAATGTAATGGGAAAATGATCAAAATGTTCACTTGGCTTAAAGACTTTCGTTTGTTTGAAAAGAAACTCTGACATAGAGAAGGGAGGAGGTGAAGATGGTGAGAAGTGAGGTCAGATGTCTCTTGGCGGCATTTTGAATACAAAAAAAGATTTTGTTGTGGCGAAAATATCTTGCGGTAATCCGTTTCGAATATGAAAGGTTAGATTGTGTTCATGATCTGAAAATCAGAGAGCAGACAACTAATCTTCCTATCATTTTTAGATATAATCCCATAAATTAAGAAGTCGCCTACTATTACATGACGTGCTTAATGATTCAAATCTCATCTTCAACGCTTAGCAGTATTATAAAACGGAAATTATGAGATGTGAGAAGAAGCTCACTATCTTTGCAACGATAGGAAGGGGGTAGCAAAGAGAAGAAGCAGCAAAAAAAGAGACTTTGGAAGAGACGAAACGTGAGAGGGTTTACTACAAGTCGTTTTTTTTTGACATTTCGTAGTTCATTAAAAAGAAATTTGGAATTTCCTTTTTCGGAAGAGTCAAGTGGTTTCAAAAAAAAAATAGGAAATTTTAGTTGTGGGCGACACAGAGAGAGAGAAAGAGAAAAAGTTTTTTGTTCATTTAGTTGAATGAACAATGGGTCGAAGGATTTGAAGGATCAGGTAAAGAATTAGCTCGAATTTCCCATTTTAGTCAGAATCAATAAAAGATGAAGGTTTTTTCATATCAAGATCATTCTCGATGGAATTTCAAAAATAAAAAAATTTTTTCAGCTGTTCTGAATATGTTATGATAGTGTTTGAGAAGCATTTCCTCATTGCAGCAGTAGTTGACATCAATTGAATAAGGACGTTCTCTTTTTCGTTTTTTTTTTTTGAAATAAAACTAATCAGAAAGTTAACCAAATCTGCGAACGCAGTAGAAGAGAAGATGAAAATAATGCTGAATATTTGGTTTATTTGAATTCATAATAGAAATAATTGAAGAAAATGGCTTTTTTTTCTCATTTTTTATATATTTCTTCTCAACGAGATGATCAGCACTGAGAGAGATACAGAGAGATGTGCATGGATGAAGAATGAGAAGATTAAGCTTGCTTTGGATTTGAAACATGAAAGTTTCGGAGGTCGTCTGTTCACCATTATCCGCCATGGCCGGCCATTGAATAGAAAATATATTTTTTATTGAAAATAGTTAATTTCATAAAAAAGGTTTCCTGCGAATCTCAATACTCAATTTAGAGTTTAAAGATGAAGTTTTGTTTGTTTCGGTAACAATAGTTCTCCCCAAAAAAAGCATCTTCCTTCCTTCTTTTCACGTAATTTGCATAAATCCCACGTGAATTTCATTTTGAAAATGTGAGCGAACAAACGCGGTTGCATTCAATTTCAAATTTCAAAAATGAAAATGTTCATATCGAAAAATATTTTGATAATATCAAAATCTTGTAGTTCATATACAAGTTCACTGAAATCAGTATGTTCACAATTCAAATTCCCATGGCAATTTGAATGATATCAAACAGTTTGTCCCATAAGGTTCTAATATGTTAGAATATAGAACATTTGCCCTCATCAACGTCTGTCTAACAAGTTGAAGCAAGAAAATAATATAATGGCACTTTAGATATTGCGTTTTAAAAAGGTTCTCAAGATGTACGGACATGAGAGACAGACAGAGACGGATTCATACTCATCACAAATCACATGAAATGATTTTTCAGACAATCCCTCTGTATATGAGATGGAGGAAGATATTGTCTCTGAAGAAACAAATTACTTTGTATCCACTTACTTTTCATCACTAATTCTTTATTTAGCTGAAACGATTGAGAGAAGACCGAATCAAGGCTTCTTAAAGATAGCCCACTAATCCCCTAAGGCCCAATGGCCCAAAGGTACTTGTGTTTGGTGGTGGTGAAGAGACGAAATCGATTTCCGGCTTAAAACGTGCACGAACTTGCATAGTTAGAAGTTTATCTTTATTTCTATGTGTTCATTACACTTTTTTTAGTTGAGATTTTCCCTCATTATGACTTTCCAATAAATCATTGTATTTTTCCTGCTCCAGGTCATTTACTGAAACTCACGAGCTAACGTAGAAATTTGATCAGCTGGATAGATATTTCGTGTATTACAACACAGTGCTCTCTATCTCATATAGTTCACTTACTATTCCGTTCTATAAGTCTTGTTGAGTTCTCATATGCTCTTCGAGAGCTTTTCGCTTTCGCTTTCGTCCTGCTTTCCTCGTTTGGCTCATCTTCGACGTCGTCTCCTTCGGGCGCTTTGCAAAAAAGCTTTGTTGTCAAAGTCATTCTTTCTTAAAAGCTTATAATCTCGAAGAAACTGAATCAAAATACTTCTAAACATGAAAATATAAAACGATTTCCATTCATTTCCGTTGTCATTCTTGTTTTTACCGACTTTCCTCTTCTTAGGCGGTTTTTCTTTCTGACAAAATCCCACTTTTTTGCTGGTGGATTTGATCGGAATTTCATATTATTGAAAAAAGAATATGTAAAGGAAATCATCAAAAGAATTGCTCATGTTGAGATTTGATAGATCTATCAGTTTTCCTACCGTTTTGACAAGATGACGAGGATTGATTATCAGGTCTGCCAGCTGTCTTGTGTTGAGAAAAAGCTTGTAATTAACTCGAATTTAATCCTTTGCCAGTTTATTTGTTTCCCGTACTTCATCTTTCTCTCTCTGCAGTCTGAGGCAGTGTTCGTTCGTAATTCTCTTCTTTCAGAATATCTGCAGACACCACTGTGCTGGTTATGAAAATAGAAAAAGTAATTAAAATATTCATATAAAATAATAAATTATTTAAAAATACAAATTTTCAGACAATCTTTCTGATTTTTTCATTATGCATACCTCATTGTACGTCATCTCCACCTGAGGTACGGCTGATAAATGATTTAATGGTTGGTTATGTGACGGAAGAGAGACCCGTGTTGGATAGCTCAAAACCAGTTGTAGTCACATTAGGAATTTCACTTCAACAAATTATTAATTTGGTATATCTGTTCAAAGCAAGAAAAATCAAAAAAACAAGAGATTACATTCAGAACGAAAAGGAGGAACAGCTCGAAGTATCGGCTTGGCTGAAGTTTGCTTGGAGAGATGAAAATCTTCGTTGGGAACCTCTTGCATATGATAATGTGACTGATTTACGTCATCCATCTGGTTCTCTTTGGCAACCAGATATTCTTCTCTACAATAGGTTATTAGAATATTCAGATTTGTTTTGTTTTCGTGAAACAAATAGTATTATTTTAAGCGTGGATCCCGCATTCGATTCGACGTATAAAGTTAATCTCATTAATTATGCTGATGGTACTGTTAATTGGGTCCCACCAGGAATTTTTAAAGTAAGACTTTTTCATTAGTTTACATAATATATTATAATAAACTTCATTAGTATAAGTGACGTGAAAAAGCCACGTCACTTACGTGAATTGCGATGTTGATCATTTTTATTTTTTAAATTGCTTGTTCCGGTTGTGCTCTAATCTCTTATAATGGAATATTCATTAATATGTTCTCATTTCTAGGTTTCATGTAAATTAGATATTTACTGGTTCCCATTTGATGAGCAGATATGTTTTTTCAAGGTTTCATCTTCTCATATCATCATAATTATCGTTTCGTATTTCAGTTTGGCTCTTGGTCATTCAGTCGAGATAAAATTGAATTGAAACATGGTGACTTTGATTTTTCTGAATTCCTACCTAATGGCGAATGGCTAATAATGAGTAAGGATCACCAAAACAGAGACAACATACAAGATGTGTTCGTTTCAGGCTCTTCAGCCAATGTATCCATAAAAACATACGAATGTTGCCCTGAAGAATACGAAGACATCAAATTCACTTTGGTATTAAGACGAAGAACATTGTAAGAATGTTGTTGAAATTCCTTTTTTTTTCATTTTGTGGTTTCAGATACTATGCTTTTAATCTGATTATGCCATGTTTGTTGGTAATGATTTTAGTAATCTTAGGTTTCACTCTCTCACCTGACACTTGTGAGAAGATTGGATTACAGGTACAGAGAAAACCGTTCGTCTGAAATAAATTACAACGAGCATTCCAGATATCCGTCACCTTAGCTATTTGCATTTTCTTGACAATTATGAATGAAATGACTCCGCATACCTCCGAAGCTGTTCCCTTGTTAGGTATTTCTACAGTTTTAGAAATGCAGGATGACTATTTGGCCTATTCAGGAGTTTTTTTCGAAAGCTGTATGGTTATATCGGTTCTGGCTACTTCCTTCACCGTCTATGTGCAGAGTTATCACTTCCGTAACCATCAAAATACTCAGAGAATGGGATTTTGGGTAAATTTATTGCTTGTTGTTTCAAAGATACATTCTCACTTCATTAGATGAGATATCTCTTATTGGAATGGGCTCCATGGTTCTTACGGCTGAAACTACCTAGACGGCCGAACACACTATCTACAATGAAAGAGAGTTGGAAAGAGCGGCGGAATCGTGATGAAGATGCTCGAACTGCTTTTGATTATGTATTCGAGAAACTTCTGTCAACCCCTTTGGAATTTGTTTTTTTTCAGACAGATGGAACATGTAAATTAATGCAAACCGTTGGGGATACGATGAAACAAAACTTCGAAAACGTTATATTCCAGGTACATCCTAGAACAAGTGTCATATCATCATATAATCTATAGGTTAATTCGGGGAAACAAGGAACTGATAAGAAGTTGATGGAAAGATTGAGAGTACTTCAGAGAATTCACGATCATGTAAAGGTAGTGTCTGTTGATTGTTTTAAACAACCGCCGCATATCTAATACGTTTGAGGGTGAATCTTAAAGTGTCATCGAGACGAATAACTTTTTAATAGAAAAACAAAGAAAAAACAAAAATTCAATTCTTTACTGCCTACCATTATTGATAAAAAGAAAAAGACCCACTCAATGTATGTACGTAAGTGAGCCAGAACTGACCGGTTAGCATGAAGGGATAGAGAGAGAAGCTATTGCTCAATGGCAAAGACTCAACATACTGAAAAGCATTAATTCTTAAAAATGATTTTTTTAGATGATTCGTGAGCACGACGATGATTCCCAAGAAGATAAAAAAGTGGCTTTCGAATGGAGATTTGCAGCTATCGTTGTTGATCGTTTGGGGCTATTATGTTTCACGGCTTTATTATTACTAACATCATGTACTTTCACATTTCGTGCACCATATCTGGTTGCGTGAATTGAAGGAAACGTATTTCATTTTGATGTCAAAATACTGGTATCGCTCTCATATACATAGAACTGATCTCTGTGCTCAAATAAGTTTTAAAATAAAACTTTCTTTCCACCTTTTCTTATTTCATATTTTTTTTCTTTTTCAATAACTTTATTTATTTGAAGAAGATGAACGAAGCGTGGGTGACTGAACGACTTTTCACACTTTTGTCGATAGATTGTCCATCAGATGACTGATTAGTCTCCAGGATTTTGACGTTGCTCAATGATCGTCAAAAATTCATCAGAAATTCGTACGAACGCTTGTTAAGTGAAAATATTTCTGCATTTCTTCCATTTGTTTGGCACTTTTTTTTCTTTAAAAAACTGAAAAAGAAAGTACAACTTCAAATAGAAGTATTTTGAAAACAAAACTATGGGGATTGAAAGGGAATTCTGTTAATTTACATGTAGGCGGATTTGATTACTTAAAAAAGTTAGTTGGAAAACTCTATCTGTATGTTTTTTCGTTGAAATTGAAAAAAAAGAGAAAGACATCAAGAAGAAGGTTGAGACTTTATCAACATGCCCGAATACTTGGTTGTCTGTGCTGTAGGCAGTAGCCTAATGAGGAAACAAACTTCAATGATGATCTGCTGCAATAAACAGAACGCTGAAATTTATGATTTAGAAAACAATAAGCAACAGCTGCTTTAAGTTCTCTTTTAAATGATTTTCCTAATTCTTTTTGATGTCTTTAAAGCTTTTCAAACCTCTTTGAGACACTTTTACATGTGTTATCATTACACTTCTTTTTCGAAAAAGAAGATTTCTCAGATACGAAAACTTTCTTTCACCACCTCATATCAAAATTGCCTTTTCATCCAAATTGCTTTTCTACGTGTGTTGTGTCGAAACTATATTTTCGATTATTGTTTGTTCAGTTGTCTCTAAGCAATCACTTAATACTACGATTTTGTTGATTATAGTAAATGATGAGCATTAACTAACATGAAAAATAATTTCTTCTGAGGGTTTTTGCGTTTCAGCAGCAACACACACACACACGTGAAACGCTTGTGCGTTTTCATTTCATTTTCCACAGTTTTCTGGAGCGGAACGGTTGCTCCTCACCCATTGTCTCAAATCTCATTTGTTGAAATTCATCATCTCATATCCTATCGTTCACTCTTTTCACAAAGTCTGTGTTTTTCTTGGATCTCCCTGGCTCTTCAGAAAATACACCAATCGGATTAGTCGTCTTCGGAATTCGGTCATTCATCTAGGCTTGTCCATCTACTTTGCTCAAAGCAGTTCATTGACTTAAAATGGTTGTGCAAACAACATCGTTTGCACCAATATCCTTTGACTAAATTAGTTTCCATCTTAAATCCATCATGATTCGTCGTTTCTCCGTGTGTTCTAAAGTACTATGTTCATCTTTTTTTTCCGCATTCAAAAATATTTATCTACTTTCTGTTCAAGAGGGAAGCATTGCTTCTTAATTGTTCTCAGACGAAGGTTTTTTTCTCAGGAATTATAGTTTTTCCCATTTTTGTCGTTTTGAGCTCTCGTAACCTGAGACACGTGAGTGGATCTGCACTACAAAGTAGTTCCAATCCCATATCTGATTTTTAGTTGGATTAGTTTAGTGAAACAAATCTTATTTGTTTCTGAACTTCTATCTGAAATCCAACAAATGCCAAAGGTCAACTGAAAGGGAGGGGGGGAGAGTTTACATTCGAATTCCGTTTGTAATCTCTCCATATTTTACTCATTACGCCTTATCCCTTTCGTCTGTTTTTTTCATCCCAAAAAATAGATGAATGATATGTTTCTTCCTATTTTCTTAAACATTGAAAGACATTTTCGCATTTCCATTCCTTTTCCAAGAAACAAATGAAGCTGACCCAGACTATTACCTCTGCATTGAATGCATTCCTAAGTTTTCGAAGCATTTGAGTTCCTTTCAACTTTACCGACTTCATCTTCTCTACGGCTCTATCTGAACTTCCAGTTTTCAATTATCTTCATTAGACTATCCTATTCTATCTCATTTAACAATTTGTTCTATCAAGTGTTTTAAGAGAAATGATTGGATGTAAACGGCCAATATCAATTCCTCCACCGGTGGTCGAATCCATTAGCACAGCCATCTCTTAACGAATGAACTTTTTTCGTTTTCTTCTTGTCCTTACAAGCTATATAAGCAAAAACGAATGTTCGAAAAGATATCGTCAATTGTTTTATTTCTTCTCTGAATATTCAACGCTATTCTACTTCCTCTCCCTCTATCACTTTTACAACAAGAAGCTAAAATGGAATCGGATACGTGGATGCACTTCAATCTTCCAGAGCAATTGTCTCACAACATATTTCCAAACGAACACTTTATTTATCAGCAAACTGGTGTTATTCACACACTTTTCAATAACTTACTTAATCTGCTTTTACTTTTATATATGAAATCTCTCCTCTAACACCGTCCTTGCTCAGCATTCCATCTCCTCGAATGGTAATCCCTCCCTCCCCTTCTGAACTAAGCCATCAGCTGTTATCTACGTAAGAGATTCCGAACCTGAGGTCATTTGTCACACAAGGCTTAAAAAGTGATCGAAGTTTCATGTCAGAGCGACATCGGGATTCGCCATCTCTTGGATAATTTTGATTTTCATTATTTCAATTCTTAATAGTATGGAACTGCTTTCATTGAAGTAGCTCGGACTAAACACCCACACCATTTCTTTCCACTACACTTTATCTCGAGATTTTCCCCCACAACTCATTCGTAATAAGCCGTAATGTTATGTTTTCTTTCAGTTTCTTTATATCTGTCTTAACTCCAATTTGGGATTCGAACTAACATGCCTTATTAGCATAAAAAGCAGACAAAGCTTTGTTGGAATTATCTAACTCATGATTTGCAACTTCTGTGCGGCCTCTTGAGTTGCCTAAGTTCTCACATGGATGAATAAGTTTCAGTTTGTCTGATTCTCCTGCGTTTCCGTTAACTTTGAGCATCTTTCTTGATTTTCTAGTAGATCTTTCACTCAAAAAACTGCCCTCTGGCTGTTTTTCAAACGCTGATAAGAGGAAGTCGTTTGGAGAAACGACGCAATACCATCTGCAGGTTCCTCTGCTAGTTCCTCCTCGGATATAATCGGCACTTGAACCAACAAGTTACAACTGTTCTCTGATTTTCCTTTTGCATTAATAGAGTTAACAAAAAAACTTTTATTTCACATTTATCATTCCGTCTCAAACGTTTGGAACGCTTTCTTTGCAACTTCATTGATTCTCAGCTTAAGCATTGCACAAGCTTCAATCAATCTGATAAACCAACAACGAAATTTATTAACGAGATGAATCAAAGCTCATCATTCGCTTTCTATTCACATGAACTCTCACTATACTCACCTTCATTTCATTCTTGTTAATAACACTAACGGAGAGTTTCGTTGTTTCAAATCTCTCTTATCGAACTCCTCAGGGAGTTGAAGCTGGAGACAAGAGAAGCTTTTTTATTTTTTAGCCTTTCTTGGACACAAAAAGGACTTCATAACATTCTAAACAACTCATATAGGTTTTAACTTGGTTCTCCCATGCCTATCTCAATGAAAAGCACCCAAAACATAGAAAGATCTTCGAGCATCTCATTCAACATAAGCTTTTCTTTGTTCCAGCTTCAAGTTTCCACTTGTGTTTTGATTATGTACTAGTATAAGGATTAACCCTTTCAAACGAGTCCACAAACATTCACTAACATTATCTTTTTGAACTAAATGAAGATGAGTAACACTGTTGATTGCAACTAGACTCACTATAAACCTTTCCTTTTTCTCTTCTGTTATTTTTTGTCTTTCCGAATGGGCCACTTCCGTTCAAGAGAAGCTCAGTAGCCGTTGTAATAGCAGAACGTGATAAATGACTTGTATTCATCCCTGTCGCCAATTCGCCAATTTTTTATCACTAAAACACAAACAAAATCGACACATCCAGATAGGAGAAGATACCTCCATCTAACCTAACCTATGTCTACTTCTCAATCGACTTTTTGTCCATCACATCTTACAGCTTCTTCTTACACATCATTCAATACTACAACTCTGATTTCTTTACATTTCCTTCCTTTTGGTGTCTGCCAAGTTCTTTCATATTTCATAGTTGTTCTCTCACAAAAACGAGCATTTAAAGACTTTTGAAACGGCGATATTTCAGTTTTTATTCCCATCCAACTCACGCTGTAATCTATTTCGAGGATTTATAAATCTCACTCAAAAAGTAGTTAAAACAAGTGAATTTAGCACAATATGCTTTATCAACATCAAATCTCGTCTTATGTACCTTCTATTCTGTATCTGCATACTCATTCGATGAAGCAATCAGTCGCTTTCAGCATATGAACTGATCCGACGATGACATGTTGTTCTTTCTCTTCTTATGTGTTTCATTCTTTAATGGGGCATATCCATCATATCATGAACGACGTCTGTATGAGGTATGAATACTTTTGCTTCTCCTACGGTAAACTTCAATTAAGGATTTGATGAGAGACTACAATAATCTTGAACGCCCTGTGTCCAACCATTCCCAGCCTGTTGTTGTCTATTTAAAAGTAAAACGATCATAGCTACTTAAGCTAAATTTCGGTTGTAGGTTTCGTTGCAACAAATTATTGATGTCGATGAGAAGAATCAGGTTGTTTACATAAATGCCTGGCTTGATTATGTACTGTTGTTAACCTAGAGCATCTCTCTTACTTCTTCTATTTAGACGTGGAACGACTATAAGCTTGTCTGGGACACCGCTGAATATGGTAACATCACTGATGTCCGTTTTCCAGCAGGCAAAACCTGGAAGCCAGACGTTTTGTTATATAACAGGTTTGATGCAAGTTTAGAGAGACAAATAAAATTTTTTCAAGTGTTGACACTAACTTTGATTCAACTTATCCTACCAACATGGTCGTTTATAACACCGGCGACGTTCATTGGATTCCACCAGGAATTTTCAAAATTTCTTGTAAAATAGATATTCAATGGTTTCCTTTTGATGAGCAAAAGTGTTTTTTCAAGGTTTGGAGAAGAGAATTCGTCTGCATTTCCTACATTTTCAGTTTGGTTCATGGACATACGATGGTAACAAATTGGATTTGAGACCGGCGAAAGGTGGTTTCGATATATCGGAATATCTTCCGAATGGTGAATGGGCTCTGCCAAGTAATTTGAGTATTCAAATAATTTGTTTTTAATCAATTGACATAGTGACAAGTGTTTCTCGCAGTGTTAAATTCTATGATTGCTGTCCAGAGCCGTATCCCGACCTGACTTTCTACTTACACATGAGAAGACGAACTCTCTATTATGGTATGTACCTAGTTAGAAACAGATTCAATCATATGAACTAGGTTTCAATTTGATTATGCCATGTATTCTCACAACTCTCATGACATTACTAGGATTTACACTTCCACCAGATGCAGGAGAGAAAATAACATTACGTATGCTTACTTCACCTACTTCTTCAACCTATATTATTTAAGAAATAACTGTTTTGCTTTCAATTTGTTTCTTCCTTTCTATAGTCTCTGATATGTCTCCTCCAACATCTGAAGCTGTTCCTCTACTGGGTTAGTTAATTAGCATACGGCTTAAGAAATTCTCACGTTTCACGTGAGCATGTTGACTTCATTTTAAACAATGCAGGCTCAGTGAACGGTTAGAGAGCAAATTCTCTCAAAAAACATTAAGTACACCCTTATGTTATATTGAACTTGTAGGTATTTTCTTCACTTGCTGTATGATTGTGGTAACAGCTTCCACAGTTTTCACAGTATATGTATTAAACTTACATTACCGCACTCCAGAAACCCATGAAATGAGTGCAATGGTACTGTGTAGCTGATTTTAGAAATAACCAAAAGTACTTACAGACTCGCTCACTATTGCTTTTCTGGTTTCCTTGGATGCTTCGTATGGAGCGCCCAGGAGTTACTCTGTGTTATGCTAATTTACCTTCAATTTTCTGCTCAAAACCGAAAAGACATTCTGAATCTCTAATTAGAAATATCAAAGAAAACGAATCCAGTTCGAGCAGGTTTTCTTTGAGCTCTTTGAGAAGTCACTTTGTAATCTCGCTATTCAGATCAAATTCCTTAGATGTAGAGAGAAGGCTTCATCATTACATGACTGCCACGGGCTTAACAAACGGATTTACTTCTTCTACACTTGGTTCTCCAAACACTCAAGTAGCATTGTATCATTCTCACCTCTCACTCATAGTTCTTCTTAGGTACCGGCCAATATAGATTTAGGACAACAAGCCACTCTATTGATACTTCAAAGGATTTATCATGAACTAAAGGTATTATTATAGTTCAGCTGACAGTCCAACATATCCTATCCAGATTGTAACAAAAAGAATGGTGGAAACGGACAGAGAAGAACAAGCTTCTAATAATTGGAAGTTTGCAGCTATGGTTGTAGACCGATTGTGTTTGTACATATTTACCATTTTCATCATCGTCTCAACATTGGTCATCTTCTCATCAGCACCATATCTTGTCGCTTAGCCTAAGACATATTAAGAAAAAATAATCGTTTATATTACGCTTGGGTAATACCATGAGCTTTTTACGAAAAAATGTACCATACCAGTTGAACATTGTGATCTGCAATTATCAAGTATAGCGAATCTTTCTTATTATCCATTGCGTCATTATGATATATTATCATCTGTCGCTCAATTTTTGACAACACATAATTGTTTTTGCATTCAAACTATTTTCAAACAAAGATTTTAAAACATCTCCTTGCTTCATACAATAATTATACGACTTACACTACATACACATCAACACTCATTCAAGCTTGTCAGTGCTAGTTAAGCTATACTGTTTGTTCAACATCAACGCATCACTGGATCAAGCTCAGACACTTGCATGTGCTGTCTGTTGCTTTACTGACTTTATGAACTTGTTAACAAAGCTCCTCAAGAATACAAATTGATCCCACTGAAGGGGCGATATGGAAATAGAACCACGAGACAACGACAACGTTCAATCTACCTAAGCTTCACTCACATAGGAGATGTGCGACGCCAAGGCTGCAGCATAATATGGGAAAGTTAACTGACATCCATAATACTTTTATTAATAAAAATAGTATTTACACATAAAAAGAAAACAGAAATAAATAAAGGGCAACTAGCGTAGTTACCAAATAAAGAACAATTTCTTTAACAGCACTTCTGAACTAAGTCCCAACATTGAAAAGAGCGAAAGATTGCGTGGGCCTGTGAACGTAACAGAAAATATTCAGAAAGAACCTTTTACATTAATTTACTTCAGGGACACGTACTTTCTAGTTCATCGCATAGTTAAGCTTTAGCCTTAGTCTTCTTCTCATCTTCTTTTTTCCTCTTCTCTAAGTTGGTTAAGTTTGTTCGCAAAACTCCTACGTAATCCTGATGGAATTTATTTACATCTTTAGCTGCAACCTGGGAAAACACATTAGCCATATTTCGGAATGAAATGACTTACAACTGTGCTTATTTTTCGATTTCCTAGTTTAGCTCGGAAGAGGCATTGAACAGTGTCGGGCTGAAGAGGAGTACCTTTAGGAACTGCTTTCGATCTTCCGTCATCTAAAAATCATAATAGTATCATTAAGATTGATATGCTCTACTAACATGGCTTCATGGTGACATAAACACTTTTTGCTCCATCAAGACGGGCTTCCCTGTACAGAGTACCAAGCTGAACTAAGAATTCGCTGTTAGCCGTTAACGTCATTTCTAAAAGAAACTACGTTATGAAAAACCTATTTTAAAGGTAACAATACATCCTTAACAATGAAACAAAGAAGTACGGTCGCTAAACTAAAATGGAAAGAATCAAAATCATGCAGTATACTGCAGCATCCCATTCGCTCGATTGGAGGTCGCAATACGGACGTACTTGCGTACGTTCGCTTACCGTATCCGGGGTTTTCGAAACAATGTTAAACTAAAGCTTACAAGGAATGGGGTTGAATACAGTTCCGAGATGCATATCAGAGGAAACAACCAAGATTATCATAACCTACACAAAACAATCCTCATTGAAATTAGAATACAGAGATGACGTGGCATGAAGCTTCATCCATCATTCATTTCCTTATGCTTCGGCGCTGTAAACGGTTGCTCCACAACTTTTTCGAATAAATGAACACATAACAAGCAAAAAAAACGGTTTATTGAATAAGCATGACAAAAGTATGATTGATCATTGAGAGAACGCTAATTGAAAAAGGTTTATTGACTACTTCAGGGAAAAGCATCTGAATGTGGTCGGCTATTAAATACATGATACCTATTAACTGACTTAGAATTACCCGTAACACTTGTATTAAGTTCGTGTTAGAGTGGCAATCACAATTCGCGACATGGCAATATCGGACGAAATTATGTACACAACGATCAACTAAGATCTATGTATATATTATTTAGCGACCATCTTTGGATGGGATTAAAGCCTCATATCAGAAATTTTCTAAATCAATGATCTAAGTGTAAGTTTAGTTTAGCCGAGAGGCTAAGTAATAAATAGGCGCTTTAGAAGCTGAGGTTCAATCGAGGTATTCACTGTCTATTTCATCGCAATCGGGAACAACTCTATCTCGAGCTATTATTTCCCTTTCCAATGACATGCGAATACTTTTAGTTTCTATATTCAAGCGGTTACACTAAAAATGAGTCTTAACAATAGGGCACATCATTGAACGAACCTTAGATGCCATTTCCAGAAAAGTAGCCTTAAGTATTTTATTATCATTTCGTAGTTGTTGAGCTGTTTCGTACAACTTATTGTGTAATCTCTCAAACTCTCGATCAACCTCAAAATTTAGTCCATAGAAAATGTACTCACGAAGTATCTTGCGAAAGACACTAGTTTCCTAATATTACCTCAGATTTCCTTAATCGAAGTCTGGCCTTTTCTCTAGCCAACCTGACCTTGCGAGCTATAACTATGTTTTCAATACCAGGAACTATTTGATATAACACTGGAGGTGCTATATCATTTTTCTATACCAACCGGCTAGCTTCGAATTGCAATTCCGCTGACTCCGTCGCTTTATGAAGTTCGCTGTCCAATTTATAAAATCTTGCCTTGTTAAAGATCCTTGATTATGGTGAGCTGCGTGCATATTGATTTCTGAACTCATCTGCTCTTGTGTTAAGTAGAGCTATCTAATTAAGCTGAAAACTGATTGAGATGACTATAAGTTATTAAAGAGCGACATTCCACTCCATAAATACTGAGAAATAAAGATTTACGGACGATATGAATGTCCATAGTCAGGGGACAACGTATTGCTACTGGTCGATTTTCGTAAATGTGAATACTCGGCGGCCACAACGCGCAACGCGCACGATCGCGACGCGTATATTCGAAAAGCATCCGATCAATACCCATCAGAATTACACCCTAACAGATTCGTAAAACAGTCATTCATCTATCATATTTTAGTCAATAACAAGAGTATTTGGGGTACATAATAATTTATTTTGAATTCAACAACAAAGAAAACAGAATTGGAAGTTCTAGATATGGAGCAAAGGAATCTTGTCAAAAGATTGCTTGTAGTTTCAATCGAATAGCGCTAAGCCTCGGTAGATTTCGGTATTGGTAATGATATTCTTTCCCCTAAACGTGAGAGTGAATATAACGTACAACCTTCTGTTGAAGCTTACCTTCAAACATTAGCGCCTGTTCCTCCGGTTTGAGAACTACCTAAGCTTAACTTAGTCCTTGGTTTGACAGAGGTGCCTAGTAGAAAGAAGGACACATGTCTTAGTCCATCACCTTTGGTGGTTATTTGGCGATGATGGTTGTGACTATCTCATAGCTTAGCAAATATGATTGAATAAATATTCAATATTATCATTACACCAACCGAAAGAAAACTGCTTCAGCTAAATTCCAAAAAATCAAGCCAGCGAAGCTGAATGAGAAAGGATACCCTCGCGCCACATCTAGAAAGTGAGATATAAATACAGATAGAAACATGCAAAAATTACAACAAGTTAAAATATATACAATATCAACAAAGACTTTTTTTTTGATTACTACACTACGTGTATCTAAAAAAAGTAGAGATCAAAGAAATCAGAAGATTTCAACTTTTTTAGTTTCTTCATAAGATTTAGAAGGTACGTCGATATGACCAGAAAGAAGGTTTCTTAAACGCTGCACTTCGTCTTGAAGATTTTTATATCCATTGTAAAGATCTGTGTACCGTTCCCGTAGTTCCTTGTTCTCGGCATGTAAATCCACCACTTGCTTGATTGACTCCTCCAGCTGTAGTTTCTTCATTTCACGGTACTGTCGGGCATAGTTGGCCATCTTCGAATTGGATCCGGCACGGCTGGGTCGTCCACGTCGTTGCTTAAGTTGTTCTGCTCGTGGTAGGGTGTAAGGAGAGACCCTTGATGAAAACTTAGAGACAAGGGATCGCTGCTCCAATAAGGGTTTTTGGTCTTCTAAATCTTCCTCATCTATGGGTTCTGGCTTGATTTTCTTGGCATTGGCTTCCTCGTACTCGTTGATAACAGATTCCAAGGGATCATTGAAGTTGAGAGGTGGAAGAGGAGGATTTAGGAAATCATCAAACGTTGGTTGATAGTCATAGTCATTCATGATATCACATGGAAGATCAACGGATGTAGGCATTGAATTTTCGGGGTATACTTCAGAGTAAGACTCACCAAAGTACTTGCTCAGAAGTTCCCCTTCGTATTCGGCACAGTTGAAAATGACGCGTTCACTGTCTTCGATTCGAGATTGAGAACTGAGCAGAACTGAATCCAGAGATTCCGAAGGTGATCTGGAATTGTCGGCTAACATTTTGCGAATTATTTAAATTAGCGTCAATCGTAGAAAGAATAAGAACACAGTAAACGATATAAGCAGCACACGCCTATGAGGCAGTCAGAATTGAGAAAGCCTTAGTAAACGCGGCCGCCACGCGACGCGGTGTTTCGAAATACATACCGTAGGCGTGTACATGCACATCAGGAATCCTTTCAAACAGCATTTTATGCAAATTTCGAAATGAAGCAAAGAAAGAAGAATGAGAATGTATTTCGGAACAAATGTAAAGTACAAGGGACCACGAGAGTGTATGAAAATAGTATAAAGACTTAATATGTCGAGTTATCATATTTGAAGCGAAAAAAAAATCAAAAGTAGAGATTGATAGCGGAGTATGATGTTTTCACACGTCACATTTCATTTATTATCAGAATGATATCGGTTGGCAAGATTCTTTGGTCATTTGGCATACTCCATTTTCAGACGACGGAAACGCGTAATCGGTTGTGTGATTTACACTCGTACCATCTCACCAAAAAAAATGGTTGACATGAATCTTTTTGGAATCAAATGATTTTTCTCAATTTAAATTGAAAATATAATTATAATAAAAAAAATTTTTCTTCTTAAAGTATTAAATCAGCCTGTTTGATGGGATATGGATTTGATTGATATAACAGCCTCTTTCAAGTTCAATAGTCTATTGGTTAATAGCCAGGTTAGGCTTACATATTACTATAGTCATTGTTAACTTTAAGGCATTCTCTTCTTTACTCGATCTACTCCATAAAGAAAGAAAAAATCCCAAAAACAAACTCGTGTTCATCGACTGCTTCCATAGTTTTGGACAAGTGATAAGCGGATGGGCTTTCCAGGCTGTTCCTCTACTCATCAAGAATGGTAATCACATATGAAATCATGAAAATTACAAAGATTATCAAGGGGTTTTCAATGAAGAAGAAATTCTAATGGAAATTCTGACCAGGCTCAAAGGGAACAGAGATTCGCAATTGCTCTTATTACAAGGGTTTTTCAAGTTACCAAGTTGTTGCTCTTTAAAGTAGAAAATATTATGAAGGGTTGGAGAAAGAAGTTGAGATTTTCAGAACTGTCTTCCAGATTCTGCAAATAGACATATCACTCAGTTATATAGTGGCTCGTAGTATAATTCAAAAAGCCGATGACTCGTATGTTCGAATGTAAGAAGCTTACACGAACTTCATTTCTAGATTGTACCCTTGTCTTCTGGCTCTTTATTCCTGCTCGGATGTTTCGTTAGATACAAAAGTTCTGATACTTAATTTCTTCAATGATGGACACACCAAAGAAGTTTTTAGTTAATTTTAGCTCCACTAATATATAATTGATTCAGATCGATTTTTCTGATCCGTTCAAAGTTGTGAATGAGTGTCAGAAAAACCCTAAGATTCTTCTCAACAAGAATTTTCCCAATAGCTATGTTCTTCTCCCATACATGATTTCTTTAACTAAAGTTCTGTGAGTTGTTTGCACCTCAGGATGATATACATTACCAAACACAGGTCTGACATGGAGAAATCTCTGCCAGGATTGCAATCAGATACCATTCCCAAGGTTCGTAAAGGTGTGACTCAAGTATTAGTTCTGGATTTCAGGCAAAGGCCATCATGCTTTCGGGCATGAAAGCCAATCTTGATCATATCAATGAAACTCCAAGCTGGAATAAAATCTTTTTCCTGAAAAAAGTTATTGATGATAACCCAAATGGCTACCTCAAACTTTGGAAGAAGCAGATGGATGCCATAGTTTGTGAACCCAAGCTTCTCCTTACTTAATACTTCGATACAGAAGTCTAAAAGCTTCGAACTTGAGGATTTATTGTTTGCTGCAAGTTTCTTACCTTTCGCGGAGACCCGACTTGTCACGGAAACTATGAATAAAATAGTTCTCAGGACCCCAACTTTGGTCAGTGAATTCATCTCTATGGAAAAAACATAATCTTCAGGCGAACATAGCACTCAACTTCTATATCCTAGTCTTAACTAAGCCTCATTGTAATATTGACAAGCCAGTTCTACTGAAAAGCATTAAAGAGATCGCCTGTACCAAAGTAAGATGTGAAGCTCTTCTATTTCTCAAGTCTTTCAGTATGTTATCGATCCTGTTATCAACTACTTGATGCTTTTGACTGAGAAAACTGGAGACATTGTCCCTCTTAGATTCATAAGTGAATTAGTTCTGAAGTTAGTCGTCTTGACCTTTCCCATAACAAATTATATTCAGAAATCAGAGTTTAGTCGACAAAGTTCTTCCTCTAGTCAAGATCCAAGATATTGACGATGAAGACAAAATCCAGGAAAGAATTAACTTATTGAAAAACATGCTTCTAGTCAGGTATTGAGGAGACATGCGGTACTATTAATGAAAATCCTTCTTCAGCAGTAGAACTGATAGAATATATCCTATTCTTGAAAATCTATTAACAAAGAATGATCCAATCCTTGGGTATGCTATCGAAGCACTGGTCGAAGTATCGGATGAGGAAGAAGTAAGCTTATATTTGTAGCAAATAATTGATGAATCTCTTTCTAGAGTTTTCACTTCCGAGCCATGCACAAGTTACTATCAAAACAAGTTCGTGAAAAGGGGAATACAGATGCATTAGCTAAGTATTGCTCTTTCCTCTCACTTTGTAGAAAACTGGATACTGAAACTCAACAAGATTATCGTCATGAGTGCATAAAGGAGTTGTGGCGATTGACAACTTATGACAGTAGCCATTCGGAGAAGGAGAATGACAATGTTCGCCGTGCAGCTTGGGAAGCCATAGGTGTTTTTTTGTTTATTTAATAAAACTATCTCATACCTTGACAGCATCCCTTGACCAGGAGGAACTTTTCGCTGTTCTTTCCTTAGATTCCAAGAGTTTAATGAGCTTGGTCAGTAACATGAGAGAAACAGAGATGCTAGGTAAGATATTAGGATATGTAGTTCAGTAATTTATTAAACGTTCCCAGGGTTTGAGAAGTTTTTGAAAAAAATCATACAGGATGAGGTGGAGAATGTTCCACGACCCGTGTACACTAAAAGATATACTTTTTCTGACCCTATTTTATCTTTGAGTGAGAATTGGTTCGAGGCGTTAAGTAGATCCAACAAAGAAGTGAGTTCTTGTTTCGTCATTCTTACAAAGCCTTTCATTGCAGTCCCCGTGGCTATGGAAGTCTACATTAGGATTATCACCTTATTTGGTTTCTTCATGTCCTCCAGAACGGAGTAAAACTATGTGTTTGAAACTTCTTCGGAGGTTGCTGTCTGAAGTTGGTTTTTGAAGGTTTACCTGTACTATCGAGTTTTTCAGGTACCTCAACCTAGGAGATACGGGGTAAACGATTTAGTGAATGCATTCGCTAGTTGGCGAATGCTCATGAAAGAAAGTATCGTTTTATTAGCGAAGGAGGGAGATACATCTTTGATTAGGTGTGTTGTTTTATCTTTTTTCTCTCATTCATCCAATTGTTAAGTGCTCGAGACCATATCACTGATGAATGTAGTAAAGCTCTCCGACAAACTGAGCTCTGCCTCTCTAACGTTTTATTCGTTATTACAGCACTGATTTTGGAAATAACTGATGCCATGAAAGAAGTTAGAAATCAATAACAACACTGAAACATTCAAATCGTTCAGATGATATCTGTGCAAAGGAAAGAAACAGAAGTTGCCATGAAACCATGGATAGGAGGCGCTTGTCACTTTATTTTCCCTCTTTGTGATCCGTCAGAAACGAATTTTGTAGGACTTATGAATCCCATTTTTCAAACATGCGTGGTATTGTCTTTTGGCTTTCTTGGCATCATATAACTGTGTAGAAACCAACGGAGTTTTCGAGAGATGTCGCTCGTTTCTGTGATTGGATGCTGAGCAGTTACGCTCTCGGTCCTCGCTACTACGAAGATATTTCTTATTCTGTGAAGAATAGATATGATCCGTTTACTCCAGTAAGAAACTTATTCAGATGTCTCAAATATTTTATGCTCAGGACAATCCAATAACGGCACAGTACATTAAGTTGGTCTCTGGATCCAGGAATTTCACCGGTTCCAGGAGTTCTCTGTATTCCTTAGGAGCTGCATTAGGTTTTGCTCTACACGTTTTATCATATTATCTCTCTACCTGTTAAGGAATATCTCCTCTCCGGCTCTCATTGCTGAGCGAGTTTGCAGATGATAAGGATTCAATCCGTTCTCTCGAAAGTAGTTTAAGTGAAGAAAGGACTCCAGAATCGATGACTGTTAGTTATATGATGGTTCACTCACTCACTATATCCGTTTTTCAGTTGATTTTAAAGAACATCAGTAATTTATCTGTGGCTGAACGATACAAAAGCCGGAACGCCGTCAAGAAAGTTATTGAACGAGAATGGAGTAATAGTGACTCCTTCAAACAATCGATCTATGAAGGTTATTGACGTCGTTCCTCAGCAGATAACACTTTTAGCTTCCAGCTTTGGCAGATTATTGTCGCATCACTTGGCTTCAGAGTTCTGAATCTCTACCCATGAACTATGATCATTTATCGGAAAAGAGTATTCTGAAAGATGTCATATCTGAGTTTATGTAAATTTATCAAACTTTTAATAACTTATCCACAAAAGTTCAGGATTCGAAGATTTCCCAGCTTTTCTTTTGTTAGTTTCATCCATATTTTGTCTTCCATACGTCGCAGCGATCAACGAACTCTACCTCCGCTCAATTGGGCTCCGCTGTTAGAGGAGGTTCCTTGTTAAGCAATCAAACAAAGTAAAAACAATGCTTCAGATTATGTATGAGAGAAACGTGGGAGACGCTGCTCTGGATTTATGTATTCAAGAGAAATGCAAGATGGTTGAGTCGTGGCATTCGTATGTTCATTTATTCGTTTTCTTCAGGTGGTTTATAAACTCTCTGATCGGATATTGAGGGATAAAATCATCCGTCCTAGTACAATTCTCGTTTTTATGAGAGACCTTCCCTTTGTTTTGTCTTGTTTAAATGCCGAACTCATACCTACCCTTTTGGATAAACTACTTGAATTAGTTACCTCACAGCACGCTCAATCAGATGATATACTATCAGTTATTACGGGATGTAGAGAAAATTCGGTTTATCATCTACCCATGTCTGAAATAATTGAAAGATTGATTTAGATTGTTCATGATTATATCAAAAACAGACTTCCTAATCTTGAACCGTTCGACAGTGAATCGGTTTTAGATAGTGTAGTAATGCAGCTACAGATGGAAGGACAGTTTGAAGGGGAAATTAGTTTGTCAGTAACAATCTTGTGATTAACATAAAAATTCAACTGTTTTCAGATTTTTTGACTTCTACGTTTTATGTGGTGGCCACGAGTTGAAATTCCCTCACTTATTCCAAATATATGAAGCAACGCAGTACAAGTAAGTGATAGAACAACAGAAGCAACCGTGTCTAACGTGTACAGCGATGAAAATGAAAACGCTAGAAACGTGAATGCGTATGCTAATTAGCTCTTAATCATCACTTACATTATTTATGTGTGATCAATCAAAACCCTGTAAGACATTAGTTGAGCGTTTGAATTCGGAAATTTCAGTTCCATATGTCTTCGTATATTGGGTTTCAAAGTGCATGCCATGGATGTGAAAGACAATATACAATCCTTCATCGTTCTGGCTGGTTATCAGAGTTATGAAAACAGTTGTGGAAATTATAAGGTTTTCATGGAAGTTTGTATTTCATACATATACTTTTGAAGGACGAAGCTTTCGACTTCTTCCTGGTACTTGTTTGCTCCATATCAACCCAGTTGCCACTTTTCTGGACAGGAAGAGAAGTACGTTTGATTGAAAATAAAAATTGTTACCTATTGCTTTAAGGATATCAAGAAGATAATTTATAGCAGATGGAGGTATTATTGGGAAGAAGGTGTACTACCTCTCACTACCACAAAGTTGGCGCTTGTGGTAATTATAGTTTTTTTGGAAAAGATTCATTTGCTCTCCTTTACAGCTTCAAAGGTTCTTACTCAATAATTTGGTATCCCATAGTAATGAGAAGAACAAAGATATAATGAGAGGTGCTGTTTATGATTTTTCCCCTCTAAGAGAACTTTTCCAGAAATGTTGTACTCTTTGTTTCCAATCGCCAATACATCTGTGGGCGATATGTTGAAGTTTGATGATACTGAAAGACATTTACTATTCAATTCGGAATCGGCACATCGAATTCATAAAGCTTATATGGAGAAAATCGAGAGGAAATCGGTATTTTAAGGCTCTAGAATTCATGCTGCTCACCACCATATGAATGATTGCCATTGAGACTTTGAATTTCATGAATATTGAAATAGTACCTATCGGCTTCGTTTTCTATCTCTTGTTTTCTTTCTTTCTCTAGTAATCTACATGTTCATCATAGAATGCGTTGTATTTTCATGTTTTTTGAGTTTTTGCGCGGATTTATGAAATTGTTTATAAAAGTTTTAATAAAAATGAGAGCTGAACAACAGGAAACGATACGATTTCGCTTACGAGAATTTTCATTTTCTCAACATCATTTTCAGAAACTGAACGATGTATGGGAAATCTGTGGGATATCCTTTAAAGTTTAATTTGCAGCTACAAGTTGGCCGGACAGATTCATTTAATAACACAATAGCGCGCTCATATTACACTCTGTTCAAAAGTCTTCACCAAACAGCTGCTATAGTCCTTCCTTTTTTTGCTCAAATTTAAATATTTATCTTTTTTACTTTAAAGACTGAGAATACAAATTGAAAACATTGAGATTATCCCCATGCCTTCGTATTTAATTAAAGTTATGAAAGCTTTCTATAAGAATGTTTTGAACAAACTCAAGTCTAAGACAGACACGAAGGAAAGAGCCTGTTCTCCAATTCTTCACTTTTGCTTTGCTGGAGCATCTTTGTCACTTATTTTTGTTTTTTTTTTGGGAGCCTCAAGTGAAAATAGTCAAAACGCTCAAGTTCTTTTGTCTTTTTATGCTGGGACAAAGACGACCAAATCTCATCCTCAAACCAGAAAAAGAACGTTTGTATTGGAATGTCTTATTGCTTCACTCTCTCCTTATTCTCTTCCTATATTCTTCTTCTAATATTACCGATTTGTATGCAGTCCGGGATGAAGTCAAGAAGTCCATATTTAGCCACTTGTTGGCAGCTGCCTTACTATTCTATAATTTATGTCATTTGAGCTGCTTTCAACAGCATCCCTCAGGGCTTGTGCAACTTCACAAAAGCCCAATCATTTGATTTTTTTTGTTCTACTACATCTGACCTTTCTTCTATTCAGTCGAATTGCAGTTCTTACGATCGTTTCGTGAAGTTCTTTTTTCCTTTTTTTTTGCAGGAGTGAGATGTCAATCATGTATTTGCATCAAATCCAATTTTAGTCATCTGATTCACGAACATTAGACGTTCAATTAGAAGTGCGCTTCAAACTGAGCATCTGACATCCTCCACCACCCGGAATATTGCTTTTTTCGATGATTTTCGAAGATTGTCATGTTTTTATCCTATTAGTTTGTTGTTTTGTCAAAGGTTATTGGATATAATGCCCAATTTCAAACTTTAATATGTGCGCTTCGAAGGGAGATGTCAATAGTTTCTTTCGAATTTATCTTTTTGATTGACAAATTTGTTCGCAGTTCATACATACATATTTAATTGACTTATTCCTTTTGCGGATAATGTAAGCGACGGATATTTTCCAAAAACTTTTTGCTTTTCTCTAAGAAATTGGAAGTGTTTCGTTTTTTGTTCTTTTCGTCTGCACCCGGCCGTTTGAGGATTCTGGATGAGCATGATTTCAACCTTTCCTTCTTCATTATTCATTTTTTCTCAGTCAATATTCTTTCTTTGTCCTGTTTTGTCTTTGTTTTGCTTTCGTCCATCCCAACAAGGCAAAGCCACATCGTCCCAGAGGTATCCATGACTTCCTCCTCTGAGATGAGCTTACCTTTTGCCGCTTCAGTTGCTACTGGATTTTTAATGTTTTTTTGTTTTCCTTCACTTCCTTTGAAGATTATTCGACTCATTGCTAAGAAACATATCTCATATATATATATATATATATGGAGATATATATAGCTTTGACGCTATCGGACAAACACCCCAACAGCTCTTCGCCACCTTGTTCCCACCAGACTCTATCTTTCTCTCCTAACTTTTCCGTCATTCAATTATTCCTATATTGCTTAACAAAAACCAAAAAACAACGAGTAATGTCTTGGCGTCTACATACTGAATCCTTTCTGATGTGTTTTCATCCATGTTGACGTTACGAATTTATTCTTTTTTTTGTAATTTAAAGCTTTTTTAAGCATCAAGCTAGATGATTACATCCATTGTTCTTACATTCTTTTTTTGTTTCGTTTTGTTTTAACAAAAATGTTTCCGCTCTTCCTTTATTTGACAAAAAGAAACAGCCTGAATCTCATTTTTTGCGTTCGAATTATCATTGGATTGAAAGAGAATTTTCTGTTTCGGCTTCCGTTTTTACGGAGCAAATGCGTGTGAAGACGTTCTTCTTTCCTCCCCTAATGAACTTTGCACGGACTCTCAACATCATCGGCCACTCCTTTCCTTCGTAGTCGTTGGTTTCCGACGTCAATCTTTAACAAAAAAACTGACGAATTTGAAAGTTTCATTTGAATCCATGCTGCGACTTCATTTCGTTTTTTATTGCTCAGGAAACAACCTTCTTCCCAATGCTCTTATGGAAATTCATAATTTCTCAAGTGAATTGTTCAGCCTTCTTTCTCATTTGTATGTGCTCTCTGTGAAGGAAGGAGCAAGAAATCATCGTTGTTTATGTTTCCTTTTGCCCATATTCAGCTATTATTTGCTTTTACTTTTAAAGCTCATTTTTCTTTTTCTTCGTCTGCTTCTATCGTCTTCCACTTCCTCACTTTTATCTTCTGAAATTCCGAGACTTACTTTGATAATTAGATTTCGAATCTTCATCATTCACCCAACAGACAATGCGTATTCGAAAGCATTTTCTCCATTTAAAGCCTTTCGCTCAATAATTTCTTAAAATTTCAGATGTCGTTTGCCATGTACAAAATAGTTCTTGTTATATCTATCTGTCTGATTGTTGCGGGAATATTACTTACAGCTTTTAGTATATTTTCTCCTTTATGGCAGGTAACCTATCTATTCATCTCCTCCCTCTTACTATTCACAAGTTGTTAAGGTAGCAGAAATTCCATCCTTGTATGTCAGTCATCATCATGGCCTATGGTGGGATTGTATTGTTTCATATGAATCGAACGAAAAGATTATTCCACTCCGAGACATAGAAACAGATAATGATGGTAAGTCAAGTCTTTCTAAGCTTAAAGATTAATTAGAGGCTTTCTTCTGAAGTCTTCCTTAAACTCAATTTAGTCTCACAAAGACTGTCCGTCATCCCCCTCACATATGACCTTTTTTAACAAACTTTCTCATTTAAAGCCATCTATCTTTGCTCTTTACACATCATAACTCTTTTAATTGAAAAGAAAAACGAAATTGTCCTTTTAAGGAGATAAATGTATCAGCAAGTTCGACCCATCATCTCAGAATATTCTGAGAACAGCGTTGGAGAGAGGAGACATTGCTTCGCGTGAACTCTTATTACATAGATTTCTTCGTACGTTTCTCTATCAAATAAATTTATTTTGTTAAAGGAATCTATTTCAGCTCAACATAAAGCTGTCATATTTTTTTCCGTTTTCACTTTCCTTTTTGGGATTATTGGAATAATAATTGGAGCTTGTTCACCTTGCTTTCCACCTAACTCTCTACTTTATGTCGTTGCCATATTCATGACTTGTAAGTTTGAATGTTAAATAGAATAGAAAACAAATAGCCGGAAAAGAATTATATAACCTTTTGTTTTATTTTCACAAAAAATTAATTTATTTTTGCAGGTTCATGCTCTGTACTAGCAGATATAATTTTTGCTTTTGCCGCAACTAAAGATGACATGTCGATTGAGGAGAAAGCTCTAGATCAGGGTGGGATCGGACCATTCAAGGTGAAAATGAAAACAAATTCGAAAGAATATACACATATTGAAGTAAAGAAAACAAAAAAACACGAATGAAAGAGCTTTTCAAGTGTAGAGGATATTTATTTTTCGGGAACACGGAAGAAGGGGTTGGGTGTGTAGGGCGGCTGGAGCAAGAGATTAGAATATGTGAATATCACGTGATCTAATTAGCATAGACACGTGTAGATCAAACACAATTGTTTGTTTCATCCATTTAGAGCTTTCTCTAGTAACGAGCGGTTGTGTTTTGGGGCTGTGCTTGAAGAAATAAATATTTTATTTAAATTTAAGAGAAAAATAATGTAAACGGCCAGACAAAGAATATATATGTAAACGTCTCCCTTTCTCTCTCTATGCGTGTGTATATATGT
Organism: Auanema sp. JU1783; assembly: GCA_943334845.2. Classification (NCBI taxonomy): domain Eukaryota; kingdom Metazoa; phylum Nematoda; class Chromadorea; order Rhabditida; family Rhabditidae; genus Auanema; species Auanema sp. JU1783. Next base: position 1,351,867 of record CALQYR020007211.1, on the reverse strand, counting down.
AAGCTTGATGCGAATTAAATAAAACAAACTATTTGCTTTAAAAAAAGAAAGACCAAAAGAATTAATATTCAAATATTGTTATTTTTTGTGTTTGCAGCATCGTCTTGGGTTTGCCAGCTATGTGCACATGTTTTCTTCTTGCATCTTCGCCACGGCACTCGTTTTTTCAATATTATCATCATATCTTTTAATAACAAGTAACAAAGGACAGGATAGCTGTTGTAACAGTAGACGAGATTATTTGGAATCAGGAAGGTACAGCTCATTCACTTCAACTCTCTTATCATACATTATCATTATAGTTGGCGTTCGTCCAATGGTCATCATCGCAGCTACGATCAGAAAGTGCGTCGACCGTTTGTTGTTGTTGATGACGACGATAGTTTATAAAAGCACAATTAGATGTTATGTCGTTACAAGCTGTACATAATGAAAACAATACTAAATCAGATCATTTATGTGAATTAAGAGGAGCATGAGGCGATACTCATGGACACACACACACTAACTAACACACACACACTCCGCCCAACGATCTCGAGAGTTATCAAACAAATTTTGTTTTTTTCCATTATATTTTTTATTTTTTTATTATTATTTTTTCTTGTCTCCGAAATTAGTAATGTGATGATGTACATTTCAGCTTTTCATGTCATTTTCTTTCTTTTTTTTTTTCAAACAGATTTTTATTGAAAAAAAATAAATAATTTCGCTTTATTATATTTCAAAACCAGATGGTTTCCTATCTGTTTTGTTGTTATTATTGTGTGTTTGTTCTAAAGAATGTTTTAGACAATTCCATACACAAATGAAAGTTTTCATGAATTATTTAATGAAAATTACTAAGAATTTTCGTGTTCGAAGCCGCATTTTTTGCTTTCGTAGACCAAAGTCAACTGTTTCCTTTTCCTTCTCTACCCCCCCCCCCCCCCCCCCTCACTCAGTAGTCATCATGAACTGTCGTGTGTAGTACTAAAGGAAGATGCTTCTATGGCTGTGAGCTGTGTGTTCGATGCGCTCTGTGCTCATGCTGCTTCACTTTTGGCAATAAAACAAAAATATTTGTTTTTATACTGAATTTGTACTAAAACAAGTCTTCGAACTGCCTCATGGCTCAAGCTTTATTTTTTCAAGTTTTATTGTTATTCTCTTAGTTTATCCCCATATATCTTCTGAATCTGCCATTTTCAGTTATTTTTGTGTCTCTGAAGAAGCATGAAGAAGTTGTTCTTTACTATTGCAGAACAGTTTCAAATCATTTTTCTTTTCTGTTGACTTCTTGGACAAGTAACCACCAGTGACAGTGTTATGAGCTGGGAAAAAAAACTATTTTTTTCTGTCTTTCCGAGAATTTATTTTTTTTCTTGCGTGTGCCCATCTCTCTCTCTCTCTCATCCAACTATATTTTAACTTTTATGCAAAACTTCTATGGAGAGCTTCTTGATATCAACACCCATCTATCCATCATGGCTTGTCAGCTTGACTAAGCTTAAAATGACAATTTACTAATAACCTTACCCTCTCTCTCTGTTTAACTTGTTCCTTTCACCTCTCTCTATCTTTCTCAATCACTCACTCTCCCTCTCATAGTTGCCTTTTTATCTCTTCAGACTCTTCATTCCCTCTCTGACGTTCCATTCGAGTTTTTTTTGGGGCTCGTCAACTGAAAAATAGTTTTTTTCTTGTCGAATAAGAGTTTTTAAGATATTTCTTGATATTATATAAGTTCAGCAGAGATAATTAATCGAGTACATAATTAGGTTATTCCATATATACTACTATATGGAAAAAGTCATTAAAAGCTTCAAATAATTATAAATTCACTATAATCATCGTCAGAGGTCGTTCATCTCCTTCTCTGTTTAGCTTAGGAACTTTTCAACTTTAAAACATTTATTCTGTCGTTTCATTTACTACATTTCTTTGAAGCTGGCCTTAGCTGTCATTTGATGGATTCACTCGACAGGAACACATGTTTTGTCGTAGATGAGCTTTTCGCAGATTTATTGACAGACTCACACGAGCACACGTTTACAATAAGCTGATCATCATCACCCAACTCTTTACTTATCACAGACAGAAGTTTAAACGCGAGTTCTCATTTTCTCCCCTTCCATCATCACTCCTACAAGTCAGCGATTTTCATTTTTCTCTCTGTTTCCCTTCCATCATCATATTGCTCATAGTCATGTCAACTTCATATTAAAAGTGTTCGAGAAACATCCTCTTCCTACAAGATCATTTGAATAATGGCTATGTGCTTGGATAAAACTATTTGTTTTGGCACTAAACGTCACCTGCTTGAATATTTCAACTTTGACAACTTTTTTCTTTTTTTATTTTCTTTGAACAAGTCCAACCCTATCTTTTCCATTTTTGCCGTTCGAGTTTTGAAGGAGAAACGGAAGAAGAAAATAAGGGGAATTGATCATCCTTCTTAGAAGACGCAAAACACAAAAGAGAAGTTAGTGCTTTTTGAGATTTTTCTTTTCTTTCGGTCATCCATCCTTACCCTCCTCTATCCATCTGCATGGAGTTCAACAATGAAAATATCATCTACAATTCACAAAAAATGAAGAAGAAAATAGAATTTTGTGAAGTCTGCTCCCTGGTTTGTTCTGTTCCAGCTTCTCATCTTTGCTCTCCTACTGAGCTTTATTTATGCACTATCATATGAATTCGTTGGATTTTCAAGAGGATTGTGATGTAAAAGGCGATCTAATGATATCTCATCCTTCCCTTCCTTCATCCTATTGAAACTCCCACAAACGTAGTAATCATAATGAAGTTATTGACTATTATACGGGCTCTCTTTCCTTGTCCGGAAATCAAAGTCTTAGGGCAATTTATTTACGCTGCTTAGCTTGCGCTATACTTCTATCTTTCCCAACTTGCTAGCATCCTGAATAAGCTCACATATGATTTTTCAATTTTAGTTTTGAAGTTAGAGCTTCTCCCCGTTTTTGCTGTTAGAGAGATCAAGCAAGGAGACAAACATCAAAGCAATAAACATCAATAGAGAACGACCTTCATCAGTTAGTTATTTATGAATGATATGCAATACTTCTTCGTCTTCATTCTCTTCCTCCTCCTCTTCTGTCTTTTTTTGGTCATTTTTTTTCTGCACCAATGGCTATGAAATGAAAAATATTAAATGTAATGACATATTTCCTTTTTTGCTGCCCTCTCACTATTTCTATAGTGAGAAACAGAAATACAAGAGAGAGAGGAAGATATAGAGAGTAAGAGAGAAAGAGAATTTCCAAATTATTTTAATCTTTCATCATCATATTGTATGATTACACTTAAATCTAATTAGCGTATGCATGCACTACGTGGAACGATTTCACGTCACCGACTTCTTTGCCATCTCACCATGCGTCAATTCGGCTTTGTATCATACACAGGACGGTTGGCTTTTCCAATCTTTCTCTCTCTCTCTTTCTTCTCTGACTCTCTGTTTCTCTTATACTTTCTTTTCTATCTCATTTCTTCTTTACTTACAACTACTCTCATTTCCGCTTTTGTCTTTTCAACTCACCCTGATCCATCACTCCTACCTCACTCCCTTTCCTTATTCTGCCTTTTATTTCTTCTTGTCGTTTTCTCATACTCTCTCCAGTATTTCTGCCAAAAATCCTAATGGCTTGGATTGAATTTCGACGTCGGATGGACATTTTAGCCTATCAACTATTTACATCACACCAAGAGTCACGACATTTCAATCTTTACATAAATTGTTGAATGAGGTTTCTTGGCACAATTTGTTTTTCTTTGTCTTCTTTATTTTTATTGCAAAAAAAGGTCCATGAAAAGCTTCTTGTGAGTTCCTTTTTGGATTGCCATTAGAAGCTTAAAAGATTGAACTTTTTCTTATATTCCGGCTTTATTCTCTAGAGGAGTTCTTGTCAAATATTTTTTTTTTCATAAAACCTCCCACGAAGTGTATTTCCGTCTATATATCCCCTCATCTCTCTTTACATATTTTTCTCTCTTTATCTCTCTCTCTCTCTATCGCTGTCTCTCTGTCTCATCACGATTATGCAGTTTCAGAGAGAAAGTAAAACGAAATGTCGAATAGAAACATATGTAAACTGATATGTAATAACCCTAATGGTTATGCTTATATGTCATGAAGCGTGCTCTCTCTATCTAAGCGATCTAATCCTTGTCCAAATTTAGACTTTTCAAAACAATTCTGTTTATTTGCAGCTTCAGTTCAAATATGAAGCCAATGATGATACTGCAAATGAAAATGAGAAGAAAATGGCAGAAGAGAGAAAAAAAACTTTTTTTTGTCTTCTCCACTCTCTTTGTTCTTGTGTTAACTATGTGATATATAATCTAAAACATACATAAAAATATTTTAAACATTCGCAGCAATATCAAATGACATATTGCTTAATCCGCTTGGTCTCCTAGTTCAGCTTCAAGTCAAATGAGGTCATTAGTTGGTTGTTCAATTTAAAGCTTCCGCTTTCTTTCTTCTCGCTTTATTACTAATTATGGGCATCTTTTTTTTATTTAAAGATTATTTTTTAATCTCTTAAAGTGTTATTTCCTCTCAAAAAGCCTCAACCCCATTCAAAGCTTCCGATGCCGAATATTCGCTCTTTTTTCTCTTTTTTTTGATGTTTCTTCTCGCAAAAAGAGAAAAAAGAAAAAAAAGAAAAAAGCTTTGTAGCTGTCGTAGATATCGAATCTCATTCTGTTCATTTGCTTGTTCTTCATAGGCTTTTCGTTTAGTGAAATTGCGTGATCAGTTATGTTCTTCAAACATCTTCGTGTTACTTCATAAGAGACTCAGATGAATTGATGTAAAATATATTTTTTCGTTTTTCAACATCTGTATGTGTAAGATATGAGGAGGAGAGTAAGACGGAGGCAGAGGAGATGAAGAAGAAGGCTTGTACAAGCAACACCCAAGTGAAGCAATAATAAGAGATTTTTATTTTTCATGAATGTTGAAATAGGGTTACACACGGACATCTTGTCGCCCACTGGGTGAGCATTTTTGAAACTTCAAAAAGAAAATTATTTTTTCATCCTGAAATCAGCCTGCCTCTAATGTCTTATTCGAAAACCATTAAGCAGCACAGCTGTGCTCTCAATGATTTTTATTCTACTTGAGGACTTGAAGCCAATGATGTGGAAAATTTCAATAAAACTTTCCGTTAATTATTGAGAACTTTATTTCTGTTTATTTTAGTCTTTTTATTGTTGCTCTGTGTGTTTTCTTCCGTAATGCACTTGCTAGACCATCACGTACGGAACTTAACGTCAAACCCGTGGGGCCTGGTCATTTCTCATTTCCTTTCAAACGCCGACCGGTTGTTTACCAGGTTCTGTAAAAACAGATTTTAACTTTATTTTTTTGTTATAACTAAGCTATTCGTATATATAATTATGCGTGTTATTTCATCAAGTTCAATTCTTATTTACATCTCTTTCAGCCAATATTTTCAATGTGTAAACCTTTAATTTCTGAAGTTTTGAATGCGCCTTCTTCACTTTTGTGAAAAATGAGGATAAACTTCTCATTTTTTTATCTTTTTTTTCTTTCCTAATAGTAAAGTGATCTTTCATTCGTCTTTTCCCTCTTTAATGATTCGCTGTTTGACATCTCTGATTTTTGCACATCTGAGTTCCTTTTTATATCTCTGCTTCTCTATCTAACTCTCTTCCTCTTCGCATGATATTGACCTGTCTCTCTTTCATTTAAATCCTATTTTATTCATTTACATATATGCTCAGTTACACATTGATTTCTAAGGTTAGAAGTCCAGCAACGAAAACTTTCGAAAGCCGGAAGACTTTGATGGCCGAGTTTCTGTAGCTTTCTCAAAAGATTTCTTTGTACTCCACATCATCCGCCGTATGTGGCCAACATAATTCATTCAATTGCGCACATTTCAACTCAATCATAACATTAACCTATGAGTTGAAGGTACGTTCGAAGATCTCTATCGTTGTTTCTGTTTCGCTTCTTCTCCATGTTGTGCTCTTGCTCTCCTGTCTGCCTCCGCAGTCAATTCACTTGTTTCTTTTAAATTGGCAAACACCACTAGCTTCATCAAACCAATTTGATCAGTTACAACATGTCTTTCACAAGTTCTACTTTCCTTCTCCCCGCTTTCTCGAAAGTCAAAGGCCAGAGAGATTAGGCATTTCTTTTATTTTTTCCTTTCTCATTCATCTTTTGGGGCTCAGTTTTCAATTGAAAATATTTATTCCGCACGTGGTCATTGTTCTTTTCTATTCCTTTAATTTTATTTTTTCGATAATTTTCTTAAAACTTTCTTTGCATTTTTGTCTTGCCTACTGGAATACTTCATAGCTTTAAGATTTGCTTCTAAATAGAATGGAGCTCCTAAATACCATTCGTGCTCAGGAACAAAAAAAATGTTTGACATTTCCTTTCTTGGCCTTATTTTCCTCCTACTCGCCTCAATTTCAGCCAACATGTTTAGTTTCTTCATTTCTCTCCAACAGCGCCATAGTTTTTTCATAAATAAAAGTATTTATCATATTGTTATTCATCTATCATGTATTTTGCCAGATGTCAAAATCTGATTTCTCGTATATCTTTACCTCGCCGATCAGAGTCATCCACGACTCAAGTTTGTCATGAGATTGGCTTGAAGAAACAAAACGAGTTGAATGACAACGACAACGGCGACGACCGTCCGAAGCCGAGCGATAACCAAATTTGGACTGAAAGCTTCTCGCATTTCCGCTCGTTTCTTAACCCAGCCTTGATTATTCGTCTACCGAGTAGCCGGTAGCAGAGCAAAATGTCCTTTTTTCCTTTTCCGAATGGAAAACGAATTTTTTTGTAATTTTTTTGTTTTTCTACATATTTTTACTTTATTTTCTATTGAGAAATAGTTTTCAAGAGTTTCAAACAATCTGACAACGTTTGCCTTTCTCTATGATTTTCCAATGTTTCCATTGAATTATGCCATCGGTTTGCAATTCTTTAAAAGGTTGTTTATTCTCCTTCCTCACCTCCTGCATAGTCGTTTCGCCTTCTCTCCACAATAATTTTGATCTAATAATGTTCTCAAGATTTCAACTTTCTACCCTAAATCACCCAGCCATACATGACACTCAACTGAGCTAAAACCGCAATTGAAGTCGGTTACCCAATTCTCTTTGCCCTCTTATTTCTCTCTGCTTCTCTCTATTGCCATCTCCTCTCTCTATCTTCGGCCACCCAGCCTCTTTCTCAGAGCGTTTCTTCAGTTTACCAAATATTTCGGATTTCCTCAATAATCCACAGACTAGCTAGCTCAAGTTTAGAATATCTTTCAATAATCTTTACATGTTAAGACAAGTTTATAAAAAGCTTTATCAGCTTTCTTAAAAAAGCTTGTTTAGTTGCGTGAGAAGATGACTTTTCCCTCCAGTTTTGCTTATTTTCTACCTTGAACGTCATCATTCCTTGTGAATTTCCAACTACGGCTGTAAAGTTTTCTTCAGAACTTGTCGCTTCAAACGTTTTTTTGCCTTTATTTTTAGTTCATGGAACTATTTACTGGGTTTTCCGTATCCAAAACATATATAGTGATTGGCAATCGTAGCTTCATTAGTAGGATTGTAATTTGATTTTATGGATTTTATAGTTATCCCTTTCTGGTGTTCGGAACATTCCTAATATTCTCCCTCTTATAGATTATCTTCATAATTCTCTCTCTTTAAGTTTTCCCTTCTTAATTTCATCTCTCTCTATCTCTGTCTCTCTGACCTTCGATCAAATTCCCTTTCAAGCGTTCTGTTCATCTCTCTATCCCTCTCTTTCTCTCTCTCTCTATGAAATAATCCCTCCTTTCCTATTGCTCTCTCTTTCCACTGTCTATTCGTGTTATTACAAACTTTATTTCCAACTAAAACGAACGACTTCTGTTACGGAAATAAGCTGATTGTGCATTTGACGATATGCAAGTCAATCATCTTTATACCATTATGTTCATTTACTATTAATCAAAGCTTGTTCAGCCTTATTTCCTTTCCAATTTACTCTTCCACTATTTTTTCTTTTTTACTGATTTATTTGCATATTTAGTAAAAACTTTCATTTTCAGTTTGACTATCCATATCAACATGTCGAAATGCGGAATTTGTTAGCTGATTTCATTTGGATACTATGGCTGTTCTGCGGTTTGTCAGACGCCATTAAGTGCTATTCATGTGCAAACGAGTTTATCGTTTGGGTCAGTGATAGTCCTTTTTTGAAACTTCTTTTAGCAACCCTCCCCCTCTCCCTCTCTCTCTTTCTCTCCCTGTTATTCAACTGTTTCTCTTTCAGCAATGGCGACATCTATTTCTGAAACGAAACTACGAAGTAACTGCCAGTGATTCTGAATGCGTTCTCAAGTAATATTATTCTGACTCAAACATTCAAAAATTAATTTTCAAGAGATTTCAAGCCAGAGTCTTTTCAACCCTGTCATTCAAGCTGTTTTATTCTTCTCATCAATGGGACGGACAGAGAGACGGGATATACGAAAAACCTCGGTATTCTATATGACTTCACTACTTTTTACATAATATGTGTTCTTTAGGAGTTGGCCGTGGTTGCTCGTCACATTTCTTAACTGATGATCAGCATATGCATCTAGGCTTGGGTACCAACTCGAAAATTTCCGAAATCGGGGAATATCTACCTCATGACTTTGATAAAGTGAGTTGACACGAAAAATAGTAAGATCTCATACATCCCTGTTGTGCAGATGGAGATTACGGAACATTGGTGCTTCTGTGCAACAGACAAATGCAACTCACACAAATGCTTCTCAAGTCCTTTTGGTTCTTATGATTATGCAAATTCTTATATAGCTAAACGTTTACAATATTCTTCATATAGCAGTAACGGATGGAGATATCGAAATACAGGTTATCAACTGACACTCATGAGTCAGTTCATTGTGATTCTTTCATTATTGTATTTGTAAATATGTTATGTTAACATGTGGTTTGAAATGTACCTCGAAGAACATAAAAAGTTCAATTAATTTGAAAATAGCGCAAAACTATCCTAACCATTGTACGTTTCACGTGGAACACAAAGCAAAGCAACCGTTCAAAACTCAATGAGACACCTTTTTAGCCTCCGAAAACAATTTCCAATAATCACGTGAAGTTTCCACGTAACAAATGATACGTGTCTCAGCAGCACGCAAGGGAATTCCTATGTCGTCATTAGAGAATTATTTATTTTATTATAAATTTTTATTATTGTTCCAATCCGTTTGAACAACAAATTCAGGACATAATACAAATTGAGCAGAATGAAAATTTTTCATAAAGTACGCCTATACTTATACTGTTTATACATAATTCTATTTGAAAAAAATTGTAAAAATTCAATAAAAAAAGGTTTGTTCTAAAAACGTTCAACGTTTTTGGATATGTTTGTACGTATAAAGGAAGGAGGAATGAAAATATAAAAAAAGGGTTTCCGGAGGACATCTCTTGAAACTTACACACAATGAGAACTTGAAACTTGGAGAAGATTGGCAGTAGGGAGATAGATAGATAGTAGTAGACAGCACAAAAATGTTCAATTAAGCAGGCAGATTGAGAGAGAGAGAGAAACAAATGAGAAAGGAGATGAGTTAAGAGCTCGAAAGATATCAAACAAAAGACAATTTTTGAAGTTTTGAGCAAATTACACTCAAATTCGTTATAAAACATATTGAAAACAGCATCAAAAGGCGTATATGAAGAAAATCCTTCTATTCTTCTCTAAGACCCGTAGAATGACGACGAGAGAAGGAGTATATCTCTATAAATTCAAAAAAAAAATAAGAGAGAAAGAGAGAGAGAATGTATTGAGAATATGAGGAAAATTAAAATCTATTCAGGTTTTCTCAAATTAAACCGCTAATGGGACACTTTCACGTTTTTCTTTGAGAGGGTCCCCATTATTAGTTGAATCAGCACTTTCGGATGGAGGGCTGTTTATCACAACCTTAGTTGGAGTTGAAGTCACAATTCCTGCTCGAACTTTACCAAACCTACAATACAGAGAATGAGAAGATAAATACAAAAAATAATTAACCGTGAAACAACAGTCGTACCGCCAGCAGAAGTTTGCTGAGGATTTCCTTTGTTATCGGTATTGAGTGACCGATTAGTAGATTGGGTACGGTTCAGGCGGAAGCTTCCTCCCGTGCTTCTGTAATTATTGTTCACGCTGAGGTTTTAAGGCAACAAGAAAAAGAAAATATTCTAAGGATAAGTGGCATTCTTTTCAGTGATAGTTGAAAGGGGTAAAACTACAACTTCTTTACTTGTATTTGACAATCTTGGAATGCAAGACGAACGAGGACGAACCAACAAAGCTTGTCACCACCACGCTGCACGACATTTAGCAAAATATTGAGCTTAAATGTGCGAAAAACGGGAGAATCGTGTTTGAAAATGCCATTTCCGATTTAAAACATGTTATAAGCTGAGAATATGTTTGTAAAAAGTGGGTGGTTGTGATGTTTGGATAATATTGTGAGTGATATGGACATGCTCAAGCGTGTCAACGTGCTTTTGACAGGATTTGTTCGTTCCTCTTCACCTGTGAGAAAGAATTCTTCCTAACCGTTGATGACTTTCGGAGTTTGTGCTATCATGCCGCTTACGACGGATGGATTGAGCTCTGAAATGAACAAATTCTTATAATCAATCATATTCATACTATTTCTGTATAATCTAACTGTAGCTGATCTACATAAAAGTATGTTAATAGGAATCATACCCCCACCTGGCGAATGTTATCAGAGAGGAATCTTCGTCTATAAGGTTCTCTGGATGTTGAGAGAGATATCGTTTCCATAGAGCATCTGTAATCTCCGTACAGAACATGACTCCTGCATGCATTGCTATCATACGGAGCACCAAAACACCATCAACCTGTAATCATTGATTCAATGAAACATCTATGATGGACTGTAAATTTACCTTTAAGTAAGTTCTTAGAAAATGTTCCACTTGTTTTCGTTTTTCTTTTCGGAACAGTTCCGGCTTATCAGGATCTGTTGTTAATTCAAGATGTCGAAGAACAAACCGAAGTCGATCTCTGGAAAGAAGCGTCGATGTGAAAGCTGATAGAAGCGAAAAACCTGTGAAACATGCTGATGCTAAACCAATATAGCATATCTAAAGCAGAAGCGACAAACAGTAAAGTGAACCACAGCCATATAAGTATAAATATTTTTTCATTGAAAATATTTATGACTAAGACACATTGCACAGAATGTCTCTGATTGTTTCCTAAGACTCGAACCTCAAAGTCGCACTGCAATGAAAGGAATTAGCGTGCGGATGATCATGATTTGAACTCACTAAGGTGACTCGAGGAAAGTTTCCACTTTCCATCCACGTTCTTCCGAACAGAAGATCTCTCAAAACTCCCAAACCGTAAACACTATATTCATCGGTTTCCAGGAATTTGTTGACTAACACAAGATTAGTCAGAATATTTCCAACATACATTATCTTTGTGGCCTAAAATGGAGGTTGAAGAGAAAGAGCTGAAGAGTTTTCTCACCAAATACATCCCTGTCACGTAACTTTCATAATATCTCATGTTAAAACATTTGAAAACTCTATGTAAGGTGTATTCTGTTCGCGATGTGGCCGTATGTTGATACCTGAAATTCGGACATTCGTTTCAACGTATCGCATACGACAAGTTACCTAAGAGCTGCCTCGATGTGTCTGGAAAGACTTTCGATTGTACGAATTCGATAATCTGGCTCAATATTTTCCTTTTCTGTTGCCATTTGAACTATATCGTTTAAACGAATCCCTTAACCATGTATTTTAGAGACAATGTGTATGGAATAAGACATTACCTGATTTATCACTCATCAACCTCCACATTAAACAAGGAATATAATAAAGAAATGCTTGTATGAGGAGGAAGAATGGAACCCATTGATAATAGGATATTTGTCTATATTCACGTTCAGATATATCAACTGGTATATCCTGAAATGGCAATTATAGATCTTTCAATCCAACAATTCTGGGCTGACCTGTTCTATGGGTACCCAATACGTGTTTTGAGCCCAACAGTACATTTCTGTGTAAGCTTCCCAACTAGCAGTAAACTGAGCTGGCACCCAACATTCCAGTGGTCTTCCACCAAACTATATCATTATGCTGATGATTAGGAAAAAGAAAGCAATTAAAGTTTACTTGTTTGAAGCTAACAAGAACAGCCATCATTATAAGAAATGATGATGTGTAGAAATAAGAAAGTCTATCAACGAAGTCATCATCTTTTCGATAATGAAGAAATGAAAGAGCACTGAAAATGTGATTATTGGTTATGGACAGAGAAGGTGAGGGGATGAGGACTAGTAGCTGGGTGTGACAACCGCGAGAGGAGGCCTAGGTTTGTTGGTTTGAAATAAAAAAAAATCCTACGCTAATGAATTAGTATTCATTATAGTATTTCTATAGAGGATGGTTCTAAGGTTAGATGAATACATACAGCTGCTCACTGAAGAATATTTGAAATCCTCTTCATCATTCAACGCTTCGTAACATAAGATGAGTCAAATTGGTTCTCACACTAATTTACGTGTATTCGTCTTTTCTTCTCATATTCAGTCGTTTAGAACAAAATAATTTTTTTCCATAACATTCAATCATTTGACTCAGATTTCCATTTCGCACAATTCCTCCTCTTAACATAATCACGTATTGATTGAAAAATTAGAATTTCACGTATTTCTTCACGTAACGCACGCGTGCCAACGTGGGTGGACCTGCCTTTTCTCATACATTGTCAGCTGCACGCAAAAAACGGTTGAATGCGTGAGAACAAGGAGAGAAATGAGCGAAAACGAATTAATATTATTTCCTAATTCTTAAATACTCTAAATACTCGTATCAATCACTTCATTCTCATCAAATATCTTATACCACGGGGTCTAATGAGGATGATAACAATTATAAATTAGCTTACCTGAACATATTCTGGAGCACCATGGCTCCAACCTCGACCACCGCCGCGTGGTGGATAGACGAAGTGTCGCGACCGTGTCCTAAACATTCTCATTTATATTCAAATTAAGAAATAAATCGAAACGATATTTCAATTTCTTATAGAAATTGATTTTCTCTTCCTAATTCAATGTAACACTCAGCATTTCTATTTTAGATACCTCACGATCCAAACTGATGATGTTTTAAGCTTTTACTATTTGGGGCCATTTTTTCGAGCTGAACAACTTTTTTTTATATCATTACATACATTTCAATTTCATTGAAGTTCTCTTTCTCACTCTTCCTCTCTTGTTCTTTTAACCTCTCTTGCTACCTTTCTGCATTCCTCTACCCTCCCTTTCTCTCTGGATCTCCCCCTCTATTTCGCTCTTTATGGGATATTCATGTTGAAAGGGCTTATTGAAGCTGTGCTAAAGACTAAAATCTAATTTAGGAACGCGAAAAATTAAATATTTTCTTGTAGAAGGTATCAAGAGATGATGAAATGAAAATCTATTATTACCTTTCAAGATTTATGAAGAAGAAATAATAATTTTCTATGTGTGGAAGAGACAGTATGAACAATACAAAGAGGGTTTTAGTATTAACAAAGGACAACTGAAGTCTTTCATGAAAATCAGTATATGTGATCAATTCAAGAAAAATATCTTTCAAAAGCAACTTTTTTTTCCTGGGAATATACGAAATCAAAAACATTCTGTTTATGGATTTCGGATGAGATTTACTTACTGGAAAAAGCTGTTTCCCGTCGTTTTCGATAGTAAGAGGTTGACCGAAGTGACTGCATTGCGCGGTCATTCGGTCATATCACTTACTCCAGTTGAGAGCACACAGAGATGAGCCTTATCTTTGCTTAAAATTTAACTCAGAATTGCCATGAACGTGAAGACATACAAACAGATCGACAGATATAGAGAGAAAGACAGAGAGACAGAAAGAGAATATAAGAAATCAAAAAATGGATAGGAAGAAGCATCAGAAATGATGCTTTTGAAGCAATGAAATTAGAAAAATATTTGATAAGTTGTGAAGAACCTGAAAAGTTTCAGCTATTGAGAGGGGATGATGGGGCTTGTCCAAGTGGACGACGTCGAAAATCCTGAGAGAAAAGTGGAGCAAAAAGTATAAAAAGCCATTTTAGTTTATGAGATTGGAAGACGAAAAGTTATCAAAACTGAACCTATTTGGACTTTTAGTCTAAAAAGTTTTATTACAAATTACTTTTTGGTGAAAAAAGATAGGCACAGAGAGAGGTAGAAAGAGAAAGAGAGATAGAGAGAGAAAGAGCACGTTGAGAAAGTACGTTGTGAGTTACTGATACTGCTGTGTGCTACTGCTGCTGCTGCTGCTGCTGCTGCTCACAGAATATTTGGTAATGAACGAATGAAATGATGAAAGATTAAAGAAATGACGAAAATGAAAGAATTATATTCAAATTTGAGCTTAAAAGGTTCAGGTTGTGTCACAAAGGAGAGTAAGATCGATGTCGGTGGTATAAGAGAGTCGTAATCCTATCCCATATAAGGATTTCTATGACTATTTTCATTGAATTTGTGATCCCCCTTCTCTAGAAAGTTTTAAGCAGTTTAGAAGTTATATAGTTATATAAATATAGAGAGATATTCGTTGTTGTCCTTCTCTTATTCACTTTTTTTTGAACAGAGAACAGGACGCACAAAAAAAAACAATAAAAGAAAGTTAAAAAAAAAATGTCAAAAGTTGAGAATTTCGAAAAAGCCTCTTATGTGTATTGTGAGACATGAATTATATAAACTGAGGATTATATATAATGAGGTTTTTGTTAAAAAGTTAGTTTTTGTTGGAAGGCAGAAGATGCTTCTGCCCTTGCTCAGAACATCTTCTATCTCTCTCTTTCTCTCTCTTACCTCTTTCCTTTCAATCCCACTCTCGCTATCTTTCTCTCTTTCTCCTTCTTTTTTCTGACATATCATGGTGAGGCACTTGAGAATAAAAGAGGAGTCGTCGCAAACGGAATTTTTACATAATTTTTGAGTTCCGAAACGCTGAGGTTGAACTCAGGGATGAGTAAAGACGAGATGAACGATGTTTTGCATAGAAAAAGGTGAAAAGGACACCAATAACTTTTATTTTTGGAAGTTTGGATACATAGCCTGAGGCGATTTATAAATGTGAATGTTTGATGTGTATGTGTGTGTGTGTGTGTGTGTGTGTTGTGTATGTGCATGTGTTGTGTGTGTGTGCGAGATATGAAAGTAGAAAAGAAGCTTTGATGATTCAGTTGACCTTTCATGGCCAGTACTCATCACCAAGTACTTTTATGGGCAATAAATGACAAATTGATCAGTTTCAAATTAAAATCTCCTTTATTAGTATCATCTTAGCTTTCATGATATCCTTCGTATTTTCATGAACTTTTGTTTTTTTCTGTATGTCGAACGATGAGATGAGACAAAACCGAATTCTCCTTTCTCTCCTTCACCGATGGAGCGAAGTGGGAGGAAAACTAATTTTTGTTTTTTTTGTTCTATTAAAGACTATAACCAGTGAATTGTCGGATATCATATTCATAAGAGATTGGAGAGAGCTTAATGAGAACTGTTTGAAGCAAAATTAAGTGATAAGAGAGAAGAGAGAGGTAGAGAGAAATGGAAATATAAAGAGGAAATGCTTGAGATAGTGAGAGAGATCATGAGAGAGTGTAGAATGAGAGAGAGGTATGTGGTTGCTATGGTTCTCCTCTCTCAATAACAAATGGAATAACAAAATAATTGTAGACTACACAGGCTATATATGGTCAGTAGTTGAGACCAATGATATCATTACCATAAATGTCTTAATCAGAAACATACGCGCGCATTGAGACAACCCCATACATGTGCAACATAGCTTGAATATGAATGAAAAAAAAATCTTTTTTTATTCACTTTGTTAATGTCAAGAGAGTTTAAAAAGATAAAAGATGAATATCACTTGGGAATAGCTAGCAGAAGAGCATGATTTGAATTGATTTTGTTTGAAGGAAGATAGATGAAGTGTCTGGTGTTCTGTCATCATTTCAACTGCAAAAGTAGATGAACTACTGACATTCAAACTCCATAAAAGTCTTTTTCAAACAACATTTTCTATTTAAGTTACAAGCAAATGAAAGAATCAAACTTTCTTAGTGGGCCATCATTGAAAGTTCATCTGATGACTTTTTGCTCAAAGAAAAACTGAATTTGGAGTCCTCTAATGATCTTTCGTGATATTTCAAGAATACAGCTACAACCTGCTTAATTGAATTCAATACAGAGATTATTAAAAATGACAAAAAAAATTTATTAAAACAATATCTGTTTTTGGGGTGGTTGGCTTTGTTTGTACGAAAAGACGTCGAAAGTTTTTTCTTTTTTTTGAAATACTGACACACAGGGAATGGAAATGACTGTTTAGTCAGGTAGAAAACAAAGACTTCAAGTACTTCGTATAATCATAAATAAAATATTTTTTTTAAGTTTATGTTAATAATAATTCTGAAACGACCAGATAAAGCTGTGTCGATTGGTTAAGCGGAAAAGGAACTTCCCTCTCAAAAGCTTTTCAGTGGAAAAAATGATTCAAAAGGATATTAGTGAGAGAGAGAGGGAAAATGTAGGTGAGACAAGAGAGAGAGAAACAAGATATAGTTGCCACGATAATTCGTCAGCAACTTGACTAAGCGCATTCAATTGAGCCCATGTAAAGGTTAATAAGCTAAATGTCCTAAATTAAGTGAAACAGATTGTAAGGTAACGGGTGAGCGAGAGAGGGGGGGAGGGTGCGGGGGTCACTAAGGAAGAAACGGGAAGGAGATGGAATACAACCGGTTAATGCGAATACGAAAGTCAAAATGGTCCCTTCGAGACATCTGCTGATCACGTAAAAGCAGCGTGAGGGACTACGAATTTCGGACTGATGAGAAGGAAAAGCTCGGAAGACAAGAAGAGGAGTGACAGAGAATAAATTAAGAAAAAATGCAGCCGACAGTGAATATAAAAAATGTAATTTGGAAAAGCAAAAGGACAAGGTGAGACTATAAATCGCAAATTTTAATATTTTTGATCATTCTCTGTTCTATTTCATAATGGCTTGTGTGCAAATGCTTGAAGAGGGGGGAGGCATAGAGAAAGAGAGAGAGTGAGTGAGAGCAATAAATTTTTCAAACCAAATTAAAAATGGAAAAGCTAAATGATCTGAGCTGTAAGAGCAGGATTGAACTTGGTCAGACGGACGTGTTAGTCGGAAAATAGTTGAAGTGGAAAATGCATTGGAGAGAATGTATGTTGAATGATGAACGAGATGGTATAGTTAGAAGAATTTTTAATAAAATAAATGGTGTGATGGAAACGTTGACACATCAAAACTCCTTAAAATGGTTAATTTGAGAAGCAGATTGAAGTTTAGTGCGACGGGACTGACGATGCAGTCCGGAAGGGTAGTGACGACGACTTGATTCTTGAGTTTGTATAGTTCGGAAAGCAGACCAAATTCCATGAAATTAGTGAAAGGAAAAAAGAAAAAGTCAAAGCAGAACCTTAGAGGTCAGGTTCAACAAACTGAAATGTAAATGTGTTTAACACCAGAATGCTTTCTTGTTGTTTTAGTTAAAGAAAAGTAAAATAAAAAAAATAAAATATGCGCTCAGTGTGGGTCATTGTGAGGTTCTCTCTTCAGTCGGAGAATTTACGTAAACATGGGAAGAATATTTATGACTAAAAATGGACTTGTAAAGATTAAAAATAAAAATAAATAAAATAATAAATAATTAACCCGACCCCCTCCCTTCCTGTGACGAAAGTGAAGAAGGGAATATGTGTGTGTACGTGGTTGTTACAGAGAGAGAGAGAGAAAGAGATAGAGATGAATGAAGGGGAAATTATGGTAAGTAAAGAGAGGCTAAGAGAGAGAAAGACACAGAGAGAGAGAGAGAGAGACGAAAGATTAGAATATTTTCGGTTTATTTTTGTGATTTTGAGGAAGAAAATGATGAGAACTTGGAGAAAGTGTTTCATGAAAGTAATTAAGTAGACGAGAAGTAGTCCAGCAGCATAGATGTACGAATAGATGATGGAGAGAAGTGAAGAAATAGGCTGAAAAGACAGCTTCTTGTAACATACGGATTCAGATGAGCAGATTATGAAAAATGTTCAAATAAATGTTCGTTGGCAAAAAAAAGATTTAAGAAAGGATTACATATAATCTGCAATAGTTCATAGTTGATGATTTGTCTCGCTGAAACGAGAACGGAAGTAGCGAAACATCTTTTTTCTTCTTTTTCATATATTTATTTCAAAAGCAAAATATTGTAGAAGGTGAAGAAAGAGATTGATGGAAATGGAAAATTTAATTGAAAGGTGTGAGAATTGAGTGATATAGTAATTGGAAAAGAAAAAAGACGAACGAATGCAGAGGGAGAATGAGAGTGACGGATGTGATTTTACAATCTGAGCTCATATAAGGTGTCTCTCAGCTTCTTCGATGAAGAGACGGAGAGGCAGAAAAATTAGTTTCTGCAAGCATATTATGTCCCAACATGACCAAAGGAGGAAATGAGGAGAGAAGAGAGCGAAAGAGCTGTCACACAGATAGATGCTGAGAGGTAGAGAGGCTGAAGGAGGGAGGATGTTTGGAAGAGATAAGTATGGTCTAAGAGCTATATAAGTCGAGTTACCTTAATGATTGAGAACTGCAAAACAGGTAATAGTATACATATAATATTATAGTTTAAAATATTATAAATACATAGTCTGAGGGGACAACCTTGTTTGTACAATATTTGGAAATTTTGTGTTCGTTGTGAAGGTAAGTCGAGCGTCTGCCTAATTTAATGAATTGAGGAAGAAAGGGCTTTCACCTTATTCACTTTGTTCGCTAAAAACAAAATTTTTTTTCCTCTTCTTCCCTCCTGCCCCCTGTCTCTACCACCCTTCAATCGCATCTTTAGAAATAAACATTGAAAACCTACTTATTCTTCTTTGGATGGAGTTCATGTAGGTAAAGTTACTCTATTAAGAGAAGCTGATGATGAAGCGAGAATGAGTCAGAGAGGGGATTGTTTCAAAGACAAACAGACATCTGATTGGATTTGTCTTCAAATGAACTCCATCTAGCTGTCAGGTGAAAGTTTGTAAAGAAAAAGGAGAAAATCTGACATTTGACGATCAATAGTCTTCTGCCCTTTATTATAATTAATTTGAAATTTAAAAATGGATCACAAAAAAGGCTTTGAAACTTACTTTTATAGCAAAATGAAAGAGCTTGTCTAAATGAGAACGAAAGGTGATCTTCCTAATAATCTTAGCTTTGAAAAGCGTCGTCAGATTTGAATCTGATGTACGATAGGGTGAATGAAGAGACATGAAAATTTCTCTTTTACTTTTAGAGCTTTATCGTGAATTGAGAGTTAATTATGAGCGGATATTGATAATTTCACTTGTTGCCTCATTTCATTCAAATTCATTCCGAATATCATTCGTTACGTATTTAGTTTAGTTAAGAATATTCTTTGCATAAAAAAGAGAGAGAGAGAGGGTGAAGAGAGTGGGATGTTATCGATCACAAGGTGCTCTCTTCCACCCCCTTCCCTCTTTCCTCTCTCTCTCTCTATCTCTTTCTCTCTCTTCATTTCAAATAGAGGTAAAGATTACGGAAGGAGAGTGAAAAAGAGAGTTGATTGGAAGGTTTCACTCATAGTTTCCAGTCTATTATCTTCAAATGAGGGAAAGGTTGACAGGAGAGGGATTCGATAAGTTCTATTTCCATATTCTAATCGGGATATCAAAAGGCATGATATAGTAGTTTAACAAAAGAAGTGATGAAATGAGATGATGCGATTCCCAATTGTGGGATAATTGGTTTGAAACAACTTATAAGGTATTACAACTTGTCTTTTAAATGCAATCAAAACTAATGATGTGATTATCAAAGGGAAAAAAAGTCGTCTGCAAAAGATTCCGTCATAACTATTAATAGGGAAAAGCTTATTGATGACCTGGTAGTGGTAGAGGTAGTCATGAGAGGATAAATAGGTAGAAATGAAGAGACACACAGACTTATAAAGATAGAAGGAGATATAGGATGGAGAGAGAGAAAGAGAGAGAGAGAGAATAGAGAAATCAATTCGTCGTTTAACATGGCTTGTAAACTTATCAAGAAAAGTATATGACAACCATATAAGGTAATTTACATGCAGCATGGAGATTTCCAAGAACATGAAGCTGAAGAATGAAATGGAGAGTATAGACAGGAGAACTTTCATATAATTATTTTAAATTTTGAAAAGAGAAAAAATGTAATTTGAAGTCTGAAAACAAGACGAAAGTTGTATGACAAGGTTGTAAATAAATATAATAATAACAAATGAAAATCAGGAGCAAAACTATAGAATGAGACATGGAGTACAAAGAGACGAAAAAAGAAAAATGAGAAAATTCGCTTTTTGGAGTCAAAGCCGCCTTTACTTGTGTATACCCCCACTGTGTGTGTGTTTTTTCTCTTTTTTTACATCCATATCTTCTCCAGAAAAGGCGTGAAGTACCACTCTTAATGACTTCAAACTAATATTTTCTTGTTTGTCTCTCTCATCATCACTTTTTACGTGAAAAAACTTCTTTTCGTTCTCACCCTCATTCTACTTTCCCTTCTCTCTATCTCCCTTTCCCTCTGTCTCTTTGAGTCCCTCTATCTTTTCGTTGGTCTTCTTCTCATTCTCATTTATGTTCAGCTCGAAAAGCCACATCTCTTTAAAAGCTTACAAACGATTTGTCGCTGATAGCTATTGTCAACAGCCGTAATCAACAAAACTTGGTTTCTTTCATCTCTTCAAGAATCAGTTGTATGAGGTTAAGCAGGCTAGTACTTGATGATAATATGTTATTATCTCCTCAATCCGTCTCTCACAGATATGCTCTTTGAAACAATTACAGGAGAACAGATCATCTCTCCTCTCTCTATTTATCGCTTTCTCTCTCTCTCTATTCTTCCTCTTAGCTCAAAACTATTGTGAATCGTTTGTGCCTGTCTCTCCTTTTCTAACTTCTAAACAAAACAATAATGGAAAAACACGAAGACAAGAAGTAAATAATAATTTGAATTTTAGGATGAAAGAAACATTCAATTGAATATTCGTATTAATATTAAATATTTCTTTCGAAAAAAACAAAGGTAAAGAAGGAAATTGAAGAAAGCAAGTCTCATCAGGAATCTTTAACAGAATGAGTTAAGAAGTGTGTTATGATTCGTCTGAAGAAATACAACTTTCTTCATGTTTGTCAGCAGAATTTCTTTTTTTTTCATTTCTTTTCTCTTCTAAACAGATAAATATCAATTTGCTTCTTTTTTTTTTGAACAAGAAAAAAAGACCAAAAAATATAAAATAAAATTTGAATTTGGCATCAAAACACGCAATTTACGTGAAAGTTGACGTGTAAGCTCCGCACTTTCTCGCAGTTTATACGTACAGACCGGTTGTGTTTGTTGCAAATGAGCAGAATGAGACGGAAGAAGGCGAATGAGACTTTCAACGACGTTCTTGTTTGTTTCTTTTTTACATCCTCACAACACAATATTATTTATGAGATTAAGGAATATGAAAAGAAATGAAGTAAAATGCTAACCGTTTTTGGAGTTCTTACTCATAGTTTTTTTCATACTTGCAGTTGGCTGTCAAAGAAAGAAAGAACTTTCATAAACCACTACTTGCATTCAACTCTTTAAGCTTATATTCAATAAAACAGCGACTGCATAATGTTCTTAAACTTTTCAATTCACAATCGGTCATTCAAAATACATTCGAAGGACGTTGTTTTGTTTCAACAATTTTAATTTTTTAGTTCTCGCTTCTTTCAGCTCGTAGGTAGATGAAGACATTTGAAAATGAATCTGTATGAATCCTTACCTTGCCTGCCGAATTTGGCGGCCTTACTCAGAGAATCTCTCTGACGGTATGTAGAAGGCATAGCATTAAGTGCATTTCTTCAAATCCAAGATGATGATACCATATAGGCAGAAACTGAAAGAAAAAATAAAAAAAACTGATATTGCAACGTATTCGTTTACTAACAAAAAACATATTTCAAATTCACTTTAGCTTGTATGAAGAAAATTGATGTGAACGAGAAAGAGAGAAAAAAAAAACGAAATGACTATCCGAATTCACAAAATAATTCAAAAAAATCCGATAAGACCGACTAAGCAGAAGAAAAACGTTTGAAATACTTAAGAATACCTCTTGGAGCAGCAATTTATAATAACGTTTTGTCACAGTTTTGAAACAAAATGCAATTTGTGGGAAATATTGGTGAGTTTGGAAATATTAAAGATGGATTAAGTTCATCCAGAACTTAAAGATTATGGACATATATGTAATCTTCAACAACTTAAGTTATTTTGTTTATAAGGAGTCGGATGAAAGAAGAATGAATGTTAGTTACCTTGTTAATCTCGTTATATCAACAAGATGCTTAAGAAGGTATAAGGAAAGCAATAGAAAAGAGACGAAACGACAGCGCAACACTGAGAGACACAGAGAAGAAGAGACGAGAATGGTGAAAATGAAAAGTGAGAGAGAGAGACCAAAATGAGAATGATATACTTCTTTAGATGAAAAATAGTTGCTGGATGAAGAAGATGTGAGTATTTTCATGGTGGTAAATAGCACGTCAACCTCTGAAGAACATTAGTTTTCAGTTTAGAAGACGATGACGGCTATTTGACACAACAACGTGTCCTTCTTCTCGTTTTCTGATGAGAACATAAGGTTTGTGAGCAGAAACGAGAAGATAGTTAAGAGCTGAAGGAAAAGGAAGCGCGATTAGGGATCCATATGGCATTTGGGATAAGAGCCAGAACCAATGGATATTAGCCATCGTCTTGAAAACAAGCAATAAATATGTGTTGGATAAAGGTATTGACTGAATGAACAAAATTCTTCTGCACAAACTCATCTCCTGAACCATTTATTGGTTCATCTCATTGAGGAGTATGATATCGAAGAAAACATACATAAAAAGCAGAAAGACTTCCCAATCACTCAGCAAAACGAGATACGGAGCAAAAAAGAATATGACTAGCTAGGGTCGAACAAGTATGCTTCGCCCTTAAATGATCCACAAAAAATAAACTTTATAAAGAGTAAGAAGATCATTATGGTGGGATAGAAAGACAAACTACAAAGTGAGAACGATGAAAGCATCCTAAAAGGAAATGAGAGAGATGGATAAAATATCAAGAGGATGCATATGAAGAGAAAATAAAATACAAAGGAAAAGCAATGACTTGTCTACAACATAGAGAGCGATAGACTTTCATAAGCTCCTTCTTCTCCTTCTCATATATATTCTCTTCACCAATTTGGTAAGTTTTATTGCATTTTCAAAATAAAATTTATAGAAAGAATCTTCATATAGTGGAAAGAAGAATGAAGTAGATGCGAAGATGTTGTAAGTAACAATAACTGTTTTCTAACAGAAGCCTATTCATCCTATACTGTCGATCAAACACCAACATAACGTGTCTTCACGTGTTATAACATGCTTTCACTTGTATTTACATATTTCCACGTTCTTTCACGTGACCGATCAACAAGATTATTCATTCTATATTTTCCTGTGAACAGAGAGCGGTTGCATCAAATCTTCAAAATATGAAATGGAAGTATAAAAAAAAAGAGAAGTAGTTTATTGAAAATTGAAAGATTGTAAAAGATATAGAGAGAGAGAAAGATGGATGCTGAGAGGGAAAGAATCTTCATTCATTTAAGAATAAAAAGGTTTTAACTTGTTTGTAATATGATACACGTTTTCAAAAAAGTGTCAATAGAGCTTTGAATGAGATGTTATAAATCAAATGAAATAATTGTAGAAACCTGCGAATATGTGAAGATGGAAGAAGCACATTCTTCATAATTTCTCGATTTGAGGCATATGAAATGAGAGAAAGGAGGAGTTAGAATGAAGAAGATGAAGAAGAAGAAAGACTGAAGGGTTTGAAAGGTAGTCGTCATCGTCATTTGTGATTATCAGCGGAAGGAAATGAAGCCTAGGAAGGTAGAGGGGGGGGGCGAATCTTTCTCGTATTTGGATATATGAAATTATGAAAATGAATAAAAAGAGATAGAGAGAGAAGGAGAGACAGAGAGAGAGAGAGACAGAGAATATCAAGGTTTTTTGTCTCTAGCATATCGTCTGATCTCTGCTTTTTTAATCTGGAAGCATTCCAAATGACGAGAATTGTACCCTTCTTACGAATGAAATTTGTTGTTTCGAATGTTTGTTTTCCTTTCAATTTTTTCTGTTCTCTTTTACGATTACATCAAAAGTTTTAAGAGAGAAAGTCTAATAAGAGAGAGTAGCTGGAAAGACGTAAGATCATAGAGCCTACGAGACCTTATAGAGAATAAGGAAAAGGGATGAGGCTTCATGTGCGGCTTCAACTAATTGCTATATGCTTTAGTATTGACCTTTTATGGAATCAAGAGCACAAACCTTTCTATAAAACTTTGTCCCTTTTTATGATCTTTTCAATTTACGAAATAAAATCCTTCTTGATGTTCTTTTAAAGTGTAAAATACGTTTCTTCAAAAAGTATTTTCTTTTACTTTGTCTATCCTTCTCTCCGTTTTTGTCGTCGTCGTCGTCTTCTTCGTTCAGTGTTCTTCGTGTGTGTGTGTGTGTGTGTGCTCCTTCTGAATTGTTGGACCTTTTCTTCTTCTGCTTCTTCTTCTCACTTACTTACTCTCTCTCTCCTCCCTCTCTCTCTATCTTTTCTCTCCAACTGACAATGCTTTTGATTTCCTGAAAATTGAGGAATAATTAAAACAAAATTTAAAAATAAAATGAAGAATAAAAGAGAATTTTATTTATAAATTATAAGAGTATAATGATTGTGATGAATAGAACTTGAAGTAGTTCATGTTACAAAGGAAAAGCCAACGGCAAACGGAAAGTCGTTTAGATTTAAGACTTTCAATCAGAAGTTGAAGGAGACAAGAAGCGAAAAAAACGAAGAAGATGAAGCCATTCTCTCTCTCTATCTCCTTCTCTCAACACTATTGAACATCATTTGAGATTTTGGTCATCCTCACCATCTACAGACGTGTGTTCCCGTGTTTATTATTGACCATGTACAGCCAATAGATGATTATGATTCATAAAAAAAGCTTAGGCTCTCTTATTTTGTATGTCTTTATAAGGATTAGGCTTTAATTTGAGGATATCACGACGACTGCTAATAGTAGAAATCATAAGAATTCGATGGTTAATGACATATTATGAATAGGGAACATGCATGCAATCGTCCAGTAAATCTTTTCTTAATTACATTTTTCATATTTTCATCTTTTGTAAGAAAAGGAAAAAAATAAATCAAAATGCCACTGTGTTTGTATCCGCACAAACCCTCCCTCTTGCTTTTCATATTCTCACTATCTCTCTCTCTATTCTCTATTTTCACCTCTCATTTTCAGTCTTTTTCCATCTATCACACTCTCCTACGGCTGGCTGTATTCTCTTCTTATACCCAGAAGAAGATTCAGATTCTACATTTCAATAAATCAATATGAACCAAAAAAAACAATAAGATATTGAGATTAGATGTGAAGATTTCCTAAAATAGATGAATATTTACTCGTTATCTAACAGCTTGTCCATTTCTAGTGATCGATTGGATTAAGAAATATACGAAAAGCCTATAGACTTTGAGCTCTTTCACTTCCCCATTCATTGCAGGCAAATCATTTTGGGAGATATAAGAAAACTGATGAAACACAAGATTTCTTCCGGAAGTAGGCGAACAGAAATTTGACTTGATCAAAATAATGAAAGAATCATGAAATATTGAGAAGAAGCAGATGATGATGAAGAAGAAGAAGAAGAAAAAAAGAAGATATAGATTTCGTATACTTTCTTAGGGAAGACCGAATTCTCCCACAATTTGTAGAATGAATGAGCTTGTCTAAGAGTTTTGATATGCAAATCATAGAAAATTCAAGGAATATAAATACTTAATGAGAACAATTGAACGGAATTAACTGACAATGAAACAGCCGAGTACACAGATTTTATAACAAAAAAAAAAGAAAAAAAAAGTTATCGAAAAGCCATGTTTAGCATCTGCTTTCTGCTCACGCCAGAGTCCATGTATACTAATCAATTGAGTTGAAGTCTTATAAATAAATTAATCCATTTCATATTCACAATAGCCTTATTAGGTTTCTCAGGTGCTCAAAACAATCAGCAAAGATGTGATATATGTATGTAAACGTAGTGAAACAAACTGATACAACAAGAGATAAAGCGATTTTGCAGTTACCATAAGCGTGCGAGACAGCAAGAAACCCACGTCTCTGTTTGGATAAATAATGAAATATGAAGGAGTTTTTTTTGAATGCCAAATATGGATTACCTCAAGTGATCCTTATGTGAATATTAAGAAAGCAGTCTATTAATTGACTCCAACGACCCTTCATTGGGAAATTACAGATTTCCTTCTCATTTGCATTTGTTTGCTTACAGCACAAGCAACGGATATGCCTCAGTGTACGTTTCGCTCATTTGTTCTAGTAACCTGCAACTTATAAAATCCTTGAAAAGAGAGAAGAAATTTGAGTTTCATAAATATGGATGTTCTCGTAGTCTTTTCCGCATCTTTCCAAGAACCGTAAGGTTTCCACCCAACACAGTTGGTTCAGACAAAGAGCTTTCGAAAGATCCAGGAATGTAATTAGGTATGTCACCCAGGATAGGACATCAATTGCTCAAATTTACATCCCTCTAGCCTCTTCAGAGTCTAACCCCTTACTGTTGATAAAAATGAAACTTCTTAGTAAAGATCTTGAGGTGTTACCACTATGCTGGTAAAGTGGCAAACTTAAAAAGAGTCCGAAAATGGCATAGTCCTAATCAAAACTGCTTCTGTACGCATACTTGATAAGATTCCTTTGCCCGTTATGTTTTGTTATACGATATAAGATCTCTAGACACGAGCAAAGAGAAACTGGAACGAACATGTTTTATGATGAATAATTTTTACGGGACAATGTTTAAGCGGTGTGAGTGGGTGGTAATATTACTCAGTTCCATTTCTTGAAATGTTAGGTCTAAGGGTGCTCTTGCCAGCTTGGGATTGAAGCCAGAAGAGATCAACGGAGATGATTTGTAAGATTCTAGTTTTCAAAGTAAAAACGTAGTAAAAGTTATTAAACAGATCTTGTTTTTATTAATACAATACGGCTATGACATCCTGATGTTGTTGTGTCCTCAATGTTTGGGGGTTGGGGATGCTGAAATCAGTATATAAGGGTTACACGTAAATTGGTACGTGATAGCACTGCTAACACTTACTCATAAGTGATAGTGAGGAAGAGTATACGGACAGCGTGAATCGTTCATGCACAGTATTTCACCAAATCTAATCAGGCGCTAGAGGAACAACATCTTTGCATTTGCTCATTTGTTGTTGTTGATTCTCATAACCGTCAATCCTCTTTTCTTTCAAATAAACTGTGAATCTGTCTGAATGAAGAGTCATCCTGTATCTTCTCTTCACTCCACAGTCCTAGGAAACAGTACAACCGCTTGGCACTGACAGACTGATCAAAATGAAATGAACCATCGTTGAAGAAGTAGTGGTGAAGAGCGCTGGTTTTTGGGTATATGAGCTTCAATGTAGAATTAGGAAGATATCAAACTTCTTGTAAGTATATATGCATACATTTCTATCTATTGATAGAAATTGTCAAATATTTCAGCCTTCTGCTATGTATAGGATGAAAAAGAAGTAAGATTAGCGACTCGGTGGTGACAACTGCTCAGATTATATTGAATCATTTTACTTGTAGTTTATTACATATACATAGGTATACATAGTAAAGATACAATAGCCAACTATAATACTGTTCTGAAAATCAACTCTAACAATCTTAGTTTTTTATTTTCAGGAATGGTTTGATATATCGGACTTTGGAATATATTTTCTTGAACTTGAAGTAGGGTATAGCGTTCTTCTTCTGATTGTTCAGCAGTGTTGTTTGAGACTGTTCTAACATGCGATTTTTGCCAAGGAAACAGCCAGCTTGAAAAAGATTCTCGATCACGAGGGCCAATTTTCTTTTCTTCCTTATCAAGAAGGTAATTTTTCATTCTTTTTTCAATGCATATGGAAGGTGAAAAAACTCGGTTAAAATAATCCACCTGGAAACACTTTAAAGTTGTAAGAAGAAACATAAGGCTTACGCACTTTTGTTTTGAAGTTATACTTCCATGAAAGAAGGAAGAGCTCAACACTTCTATCATGATCCATTAAGCTAGTCTCCCACTCAGAATCCATCCTATTTATGCATTTATGAAGAATAGAAGTAACGTTGAAGGTATAACTCCAGTGAAGCAACGTTTCGAAGTTAATTTCTGAAATTGAGAGTGGCATGTCCTATATATTAGCAACAAACCGTCTACAACATCGATAGGGAAATATATGTAATGTAGTAG